>CM069446.1:26416204-26442837 GCA_035610835.1 Ophiura sarsii | reverse complement strand
ACCTCCCACATCACATATAGTAGTATCAAATTATTGATGCAACATCACGCTTGGTCCCATTTTTGAGTTAATTTCTTTGACTAGTGCTGCAACACGTGCAAGGACAAGTATAATATACAATGTACACTTTCCTTGTGACTAATACTATAGCACAAGGCGTTTACAGCTTCACACTTCGTACATTTGGTCTCAAATCGTTTGGCTCTGTTTCTCTGTGTTTGCTTTTAAGTTTTGCATGCTGGTTTTTTTACGAAACAATTGCTGGGGAACACAATAGTGTACAAATATGGAGATCACCATTTT
Organism: Ophiura sarsii; assembly: GCA_035610835.1. Taxonomy (NCBI): domain Eukaryota; kingdom Metazoa; phylum Echinodermata; class Ophiuroidea; order Amphilepidida; family Ophiuridae; genus Ophiura; species Ophiura sarsii. Next base: position 26,442,534 of record CM069446.1, on the reverse strand, counting down.
TTAAGTCTAAATAAATATTATCATACCCCTAAATTTTACACAACGTTTTATTCAGGTTTTTGTTCAAAAAATGTAACATTTTGTAACGCCCCTGATCATATAATAATAAAAAATGAAAAATATCTAATTTGACATTTTGCATGCATTTAGTGTTCACCATTATCCACACAATTGCATCACTTCCCACTCATCCATATAATATGAACCAGAGCTGCCGCAACCGGAGTCCAGGTGATTGTGCATCAAGCTGCAGGGGTCGCGCTCCTAAAATTACATTTTCAGAGCATATTATGTACCTTTGCGTGATTGCGCAATGAGACTGGAGAATGGATGGGGTCTACCGGCACGCGGTGCTTCTGTTAGATTTTGTTGGATTTAGCAGGTTAGTGTTAAACCCAGGTTTAAAGGAGGTGTCCTGCAAGCATAACATTGTGCATTATATACCTATCGAGCCCAACTTTTGTAATTATATAGAACAAAACACCACACTTATGACAAAAGCAAATAAAAACCACCATCTCTCAACATGCAATTTTTAAAATCAAAATTCAAAGTCCCGGTGTCGATGAGTCATTGTTATACAATGCACATGCGCAAATTTGAGCACCAATACCCATGACGTCATCGACACCGGGACTTTCGATCGCCGCAAATTATAAAAGTTGCATGTTGAGTAATGACAGTTTTTATTCGTTTTTGTGATCAATAATTATCATGTTTTGTTCTATACAATTACGTAATTTCAGCTCGATAATTATTTTTCTAACAAATAATGCTCGTTGTGCTTGTGAGACCCTTCCTTTAAGTAGCCCATGTACATAATGTAAAATGTATAACCTTTTTTGTTGAACTTAGAAGCTACTAGTACTAAGTGGGATTGGACTCAGAGTCAAGGAGTGTGATACACTTGTACAATGTTGTCAAGCATTCTGACACAAATACACTATAAAAGCCTGAAATTATCTCCACTAAATTCATCAATAACGAAATTCACCAATAATTACAACACCGGTACTTACGAAGTGAATTTAGAATCAAGTCGGGTAATGTTTTCACCATGAAATAGGCCACCTCTGTGCAATGCATATGGCAACCCTCTAAACGTGCAATATAATATGGATGAACTTATGTTTTGTTTATGTATTACTTCATAAGAATGACAGATATGCTGCGGGACATTGCACATGCTCTCATAACACACATCACGATTTACCAAGTCTCTATTACCTTGCATCCATACTACTGTAAAAGCTGAAATTTCGTGGAGGTTTTATTTTCACGCTTTTCGTGCAAACTATTTTTCAGCGAAAATTACAACACACAAAAATATTGTTTTAACAATCATGCAGTGCATCCAGAAGGTCGCCCGCGAAAAAAACAATTCGCGAAATGTCTATGATATCAAAATGCGCAAAAATATCTTTACGCAAAATATTGGCTTTTTCAGTATCTTAACTTCTATAAAAGTGGTCATTTTTTTGCGCGATTACATTTTCGCAATTTGCTGATTTTGAACAATTTTGCTTGTTTTAAACGATTTTGCTTGATTTTTAATTCATGATTTGCACATTTATACATAGATTTGACACAAATGAAATATTTTCACGGTAGGTACTTGAAGCGCGAAATGCACAAAAATGTTTGCAGTGTAAACATTTCTATGGAAAAGATGGAATGGTATATCACAAGCCTAGAAGACATGATATCAAGGGGGGGGGGGCAGTTAGGCGGTTACTGGGTCAAATTGATGGTACGGTAAGATGATTAAAACACTTCTATGTGGGCAGATGGACCTCAAAGGTAGATTTGGTTGGTCGGGCATTCTATTTTGTGTTTTTCAAAAGGTTCAGAAATTATTTTTAAATGTTTAAAATGTCAATTTAAAAATAAAATCTTCAAGAAATCGGTACTTTAATAAAACGATTTAATTTAAAAGATCTTCAACAACAACAAAAATCCAAATTGAAAACAATTATGACGGTGGATCTTTTTTTGCTACCAGGAAATCCCTACTTGAGCGTCCCCCCCCCCCCCCCCCCCCCCCCCCCATCTCACATACAACTTTACAAGACAAATAACGCGACAGTGAGTATTACATCTGCATGTAGAGAGGAAGTATTTAATGCATGAAAGATGGCTGTCGGCAGCGGGCTAAGACGGGTGTGGATTTCTATACCGCTAGACATACAGGATCATTGAAGGTACAACTGCAGATACACATCAAGAAAAGTAATACTGTAATCAGTAATGACAAACATGTTACTTTTTCATTAGCATTTCTACATTTTATGGGCACTTGTCATTGAATTATTTGGCGCAAAATCCCGGCCATTTTCAGGGAAATGCGGATATTTTGATAGCTTTCAACACACACCTAACCCTTAATTGCAAATCGCATGTCCCAAACATTAAAAGCAATTGCCAACTGGCAAAACCTCTATATTCTATCTGAATAAAATTTGTTCACCATACATGCAGTAATTTAAAAAAAAACCCTTCTCTCTAAGGATACAGCAGAAATACTATTACATGCTTTAGTAACATCACGCTTAGACAATGGGAATGCTTTACTAAATGAAATAACTGAACCGGGGGGGGGGGTACTTTCGCCAAAATCGTAAGAGAATGCACCTGCCGGACTTCGAAAATGTGACTTTCCCTATACCTATTTTTTTGGCTAATTTCCCACCCATCAATACACCAATCTTGTAAGAAAAGCACCCAATTTTGCCAAAAATGCCTCAAAATACACCCAATTTATTCCAATTCGGCGCTTTGGTCTGTGATGAAAACCACCCATCGCTATACCAATTTTTGCGAAAAAGCACCCCAAAAGTCAGCCCCCCCCCCCCCCCCCCCCCCGGAACTGAACAACAACTCAAGAAACTTCCAAAGTATACAGAACTCAGCTTGGGACTCAGCTGCTCGTGTTTTGACAAAGACTTACAAATTTGATCATCATTTACACCTACTCTTTGGAGTCTACACTCATGGTTGCCTGTTCACAAATGGATCAAATATAAAACTCTTCTTCTGACATGGAAAGGTTTATACAATATGGCACCTTCTTATATAACCGACCTTCTCTCTATATACTCCTCTCGCAGTCTGTCAGAAAAGTGCTTACTGTCAGTTCCACAAACAACATCCTCTTTCGGAGTTCATGCTTTTCTACTATTGCTCCAAAACTTTGGAACTCGATGTTTGTCAGTCAAATACTGTAAAAGTAGAAATTTTCGGGAGGTTTTTATTTTCGCGAATTTCGCGAATCAATCCTCATCCGCGAAAATATAAACTCGCGAAAATTATTGACTTCCATTGACTTTTGTTCACAAATGTTGAAAATCGCGAAAATAAAAAATCGCGAAATGCCTGTTATGACCATTTTCGTGAAAATATCTTATCGCGAAAATATTGACTTTTACAGTACTCTTCCTTGGTTTAAATCATAACATTCTTATTCAATGCTGCTTAATATGACAGCTAACTTCAACTGTTTTGATTTTACATTTTGTTTGCTTTGCTATTGCTATTGTTTTTTTCATATTCAATTTGTATTCACTGTATTGTTTTCTTGTTCGTTAATTGAGCCTTGGATTAGAGCTTGTTTCTAGATAAATGGTGCATTATAAATGCTTATTTATCATTATATTATTATAAAGTTGTAAACATCTCGAAGGCTCAGAAACACAAGGCCTCATCTCCAGTCACACAGCCTTATCTCTATAACACAACCCCTTCAAAATAATAACCCAGTATCACAAGGCCTCATCCCTATCTCCTCAAGTATTAAAAATCTACAATAATTACTCAAAATGGTTAAAATAGAGATATTAGGCCGTGTGTTTCAAACCTCAGGCAGCACCCCCACCCCCAGTCCAAAAATATTAATTTGAGTGCCCCCCCCCCCCCCACTGGAATCCTGTTTAAGGGTCACTATTTTATTCTTCAAACCATGAGACACACAAAAGTGCAACAATTTAATAAAAGTGCCAACATTTGAAATTTCAAATCAGCTCGAAAGCCTCATGTCTGTAATTTTTGGATACATCCATTCCAGAAAAGTCACTTTAACCTATTTTTACGCCTTTCACACTGTCAAAACCTTAGGTGCAGCATAAGTATGTCAATTATGAGTCATATAAGAAGCTTAATGAATCCCAATTATCAAGTGTGTGCTAAATACCAATTAAGATCATTATCTCATTATAACAAGATTACAAACATGGACTTTATACCATGACAGGCTTACATGTTATTTACGATAGCATTGGATGGCAACTATATACTACTTACACTACAGTTTCATTAGGCCCCTTGCAATTAAATGTGAGTTACTGTTGCCCGCGCGCGTCCAAAAGTCACCCGCGTGATATATGTAATATTTTAAAAATATTTAATTATTTCATTGTTTAAAGCTTTTTCATAAGTTTTTTAACACTTTTCCGGCGATGAAATTAGCCGATGAGCCGCATTTCAATACTTCCGGGTTGGGAAAACATTTCTGTGAAGTAAAAAACTCTGCACGAAACTTGCAATTGTCGCTTTGTATTGAAATGTGTGCATTTGAAGCATATTCGTAGGCACGGCAATTGATTACTGCGCAATCGCTTCTGCGCATGACGTCACATCAAAACATTGCCGAGTTATTTTTAGTTTTTTGCCTAGCGTCCGCAAAGCCGAACCGCCGAACTTCTTTGGAGTTTCCTAGTGCATTTTGGGTAATATTTCAGGTTTGTTTACGATCGCCATCTTTAAAATTCTTCGAGCTAGCGTAACAAATTTTGTTTTACAAACATCGAATATCTCCAATACTTAATATTCATATTCAAAATAGGGATGCAAATATGAATAGATTCCTTTATAAAAGAAACAAAATGCAAAGCCAATGCAGTAGGTGGTGGTAGGACATAATTTACAGCATTTGAATTGTATTCGTACCTTGGATAATAGTTAACAACGCCGACAATATTAAATCAGGTGACTTCACCCCAAAATATTACAATATTAATATTAAATAGTCACCTCGTCCTGGTTTTCAAAAACGCAACAGTAAACTCACATTTAATTGCAAGGGGCCTTATTACAATTATGAAATCTGAAAAGGTTCTAGGTTCAAATCTACCTTTCTGATTCTCTGGAAAGTGTCTATTAGTATTATGCATTGTAGTAGCTGTCCTGTCTAAACAATATGAACTAACTGAAACCATTGTTTGGGTCAAAGACTGGTTATATAGGACCACACTAAAACAAAATCATTGATCACCCTAAAATTTCAACCCCCGTTTCAACCATGCACGTCTTGGTTAGGCCTATCTTATAAACTCGTAGTCAAATATCAGACAAATCTGCAATACATTGCCTGATAAATCAGGGATAAATCACTGTAATCATTTTGACTTGGCTGTTGAAAATAAAGCTTTTATTATAATATTGCAGCCAAAAACTACATGTTAAAATAGGAGCTTGAACCTCCCTCCCAAACTTAAAAACGCAACAAAAGGCGAGTTGATTTTTTTTAAATTACTTTATTTATTTATTAATTTATAGTTTATATGTATTTATTTAATTACTTTTTACTAAATTTATTTATTTATTTAATTACTTTTTTCTGATTATATTTATTTATCTATTTATTAAACCTTTTATAAATGGTGTCATTTTATATATGATAAAAAATGGCACAACTGCGTTATGCAACATACATCCTAGACTAGACACAAATCTTGTTTTAAATAGGGTCGATACGTTTTATTCTGTCATGGACTTGATTAAAGTCTAGCATTGTTTCCATGAATGTATGATGGGATACTAGTAATAAAAGTTCAATTTGGTTATTCTATTTTAAGTTATGTTCACCATAAAAATATTTTTGTGGTTGAATTGTGGTCATTAATTAAATTTATACACGAGTCAATAATTAACTGTGATTAAATCCTATTTGTATGGGGATTAAATTATAATTGATAATACTAACTTTATCAGCTTTCAACCTGTTGGTGTCTTCTTTATAAACACTTCAAAAGAAGTAAGTTCCCCTTTAGAGGTTCCCTTATATTTCCAAAACAATACATTGGAATGAAATGGGGTTTTCAGTCAAATGATTATGGGCTTCTTACCAATACTTGACCAAAATTTCAAATCAACAGGTTCTGTCATGCTCAAGTGAGCATGTATTGAATGACGGAATGTCCCATTTCAAAAGTTGCTAAAATAACGTTGGACTTCCATATCGAGTAGCGCGCCTCATCAACACTATGAGAAATCGATGTACTTAATTGATACACCAACGTGGTGGATACACACACTACTAAACATTATTTTAACAACTATCATTCAATACAAGCTCACTCAAGCATGACAGAACCTGTTGATTTGAAATTTTGGTCAAGTATTGGTATGAACCTCATAATTTGACAGAAAACCCATTTCAACCCAATGTATATCTTATAAGGGAACCCCTAAAGGGGAACTTACTTCTTTTGAAGTGTTTAAATGAATTGATTACTTGTAACAGCGCATTCTTTCTAAATCAAAACTGAGCGGCACGTAAGATTTCAAAAATAAAAGCTGCAAGGATCCGGGAAGGGGGGGGGGGGGGGGCACTTAGTGGATATGAGGTCACGGGATGTGCCGCCAAATAGGGTCCCATTTTTCACCTGTCGGTAAATGAATGACCCCCTTTCATAGACATTATTGGTAAATTTATGGTCTAAATCCTTAAATTTGCTATTTCTCACAGAAATTTGAGCAAAATCTGTCAAATATGTAGGAAAATTATGGGTCTCTGGTAAACATGGGTACATTTCCCCCAAAAAATTGGTAAATGTTTGGGTCAAATTTCATTTTGCTGGCGGCATATCCCTACCAAAAGTATCTGAGTGATCCCTCCTCCGAGCAAGGATATGCCAATATCATAAACATTTTAATGTTGCTTTAACCAATTCAGTGTTTTACTTTGTATTGAATATGAAAATCTTAGATGATTGTTCATGATCATATCATTTACGAAATAACCTTCAATTTCTAGCAGTCAGCCACCCACATCATTACGTCATAGCTGAGGGCCATCGATTTATTCAATGCATTATTTATATACAAGGAAAATATTACACAATTCGAGTGGAGCCATTCTTGCACGTATTAAAGTGATCCTTCAACATTCATCTCAAGATGGCTATAAAAACTAAATTACATACTTTTTACTCTCAGACAACGCTTGAATTTATCACAATAAGTCAAGCAAAAACTCAAGTTGTTCTTATTCCCTCAATGAGTAGTGAATCTTGAACACTCGAACTGGAGTCTATCACCTATGGCACAGATGGTGCTTATGGCATGGCAAGTCAAGCAACAACAAAAATGATAATAATAATGCAATTGAATACTGACAGATTAAAACTTGTCAAACGGCGAACCCGTTTAACTCTTTACTTACATTATGAATACCCGTCGTAAAACGCTTTCTCACAATTTTGCAAATGAATACAATCAATATTTTATGAATAATGTTGAATATTACTGGTGATTTGATGGTGTTATTTAGGCTGCCATTTCATCATTTGAGTGAAGGCTGGAGGATTTATTGTCATTTTTAAATATTGGAAGAAAAAAAGAGCATTCTTCCCAATTTGCAGCTTGGAAGATGTCCCCCCACACCCCCGGGGGAGGGGTCAGTGAACATACCAAGCGGGTACGCATCCGCGTCCAAAAAAAGCGTAGAAAAGGGTCCAGATTTCACCACACGAGACGACGTCTTTCTGAAAAAGGGGTACTTTTAGGGGCATCGCACTTTAGGGTATCCATTACAGCATCGAGGTATCGACGTTTAGAGGTAACTAATTGCCGGGATAATTGTTATATGTGTGACTTTTCAATAAACATGCAAAATGATGAAACAAATCTTCAATAGCCTATTTCCCTCCTTTTTGCATGCATTCTACATCATGCATATCTGTATGAATGTCACATGATTATGAATTAAAATTATTTTGAGCATTACTATATTACGCCATTTAGGGGTGCATTATTGAGTGTACTTGGTAACGCCATTTAGGGTATAGGGTTTGTACACACTTAAAAATAGGTAGTCAAAAATGACCCTATAATAGTCATTTTTGACCCCATTTTGAGGGTCAACTATGCACCGAACCCATTAGGGTCATTTATAACCCTGTAGATGTAGTCAAATAATTTTGACCCTGGTGGTAGTCAATATGACCTGAATGTAGTCATTAATTACTAGTCAATATTTATGGAAAGGGTCAAGATGGTAGTCAATAATGACTTGAATGTAGTCAATAATAATATGGAAAGGGTCAAATCCATTTGACAATAGGGTCATTTTATTCATTTACCTTTTGACTTCATTGTAGTCAAATTTTGACTTCGTTATAGTCAAATGTTGACTTCATTGCAGTCAAAGGTTTAACTTAGATTTAATTTGTAAGTCGAGAAACACGAGGTCGGCATTCATTCCGGCCAAGAAAACCTGTATAACGGCTTTAAACATTGTGTTTATTACTTCATAAAAACAATAATGTGCTTCTGATATATGAACAATCACTGCCATCAAGCAGTGATGTCTTAAGTTCTTTTGGTTAGATATGTACCAGTATACTATCCTACGAATCGACTTTCCATGGTGTTATTCACGTTAGTTGTGAGATGATTTGCCTAATCAAGACGCCGGCGTTGTGAGGCATGTTTTTCAAATAGTGTTTAATTAAATGTCATATTATTGTAGATAAAATTGAATACATGGAAATAATATGTGCTGTTATTCTTTGAATTGGTTGAAGGATTGAGCTATTGTTATGTCAAAAATATTCATAAAATATTTAATATTTGACTGGCATGGTAGTCATTTTGACGATGACTTTTGCTGCAGTTAAATTGTAACTCCATATAGACCTATAGTTATTATTAACTACATACAAAGTCGAATTTAACTACATTCAAAGTCGAAAGGCAAATATCAACCCTGTATGGTGGTCAAATTTATACATCCAGGGCTATTCCAAAGTAACCCAGTCAAACCAGTCAAATTACTACTATGTTAACATAGTCATTTTCCACTTCATACCAAGTCAAAAGATGAAGGACAACCCTATATGGGGGTCAAAATTAACTTATAAGGGGTTGTTTTAAAATGACTTTTTAATAGAAGTCAAATATGACTTCATTCATATAGTTATTTTTAATTCATACGAAATCAAAATATAAAGATCAACCCCGTATGCAGTCATATTTGACTTATTAAGGGTCATATATGACTTACTAAGGGGTCATTTGAAAATGACTACAGAAAGTAGTCAAATTTTGACTACCTATTTTTAAGTGTGTATGTGTTACGCCATTTAGGGGTATCAAAATAGTGTTCTGGTTTACGCCATTTAGGGTCCATTTCAGAATGTAACGTAACAAAACAATGAGCATTTATATAGCGCTCTTTTATACACATTTTTCAATGGTACCACACTACTACAGCACTTTAACATAATAAAAACAGTAAATCAAAATAAAATCAGATTTTAGATATTGGTGAGAGTTAGGCAGGGCAAAGTCTCTACAGACCGACCAAATAATCAAATTCAATAAAAATCACACCCTACCAACAATTAAACATTCTGCACACTGCTCTTTCACTCTTGCCATGGTATGTGTACCCATGAAAGTTACTACTTCCATGGTGTACCATAGCCATTTTGTCATTTTGATGAGTTCATCATCCCATTTCAAAAAAATTTGAAACACTTTTCATGTGGTTCTCCTAAAAACTGGCATTCAATCACTGGTTTTCGGGGAGTCCATTATCATTATGATTATAGGTATGCAAGGATGTGGCATGAAATTGTGGGTCTGTTTGATTTTGTTGCAACAATCCCAGGTAGCGATGGGTTTTTTCCCGCCAGGTCAGGATGTTTTGGGTGTGGATGTTTGTTGCAGCTACGGTGAGTGATTTCTTTCTATGCTATTTGAAGGGGATCTAATGATGCACCCGAAGGCACAAAATAAAAATAAAAATGTTGTGTTGCCCTCACAGCGACCGTTTATCTTATTTAAAGATGGACAAATTGTCAAAATATTACTATTTTCTGTTTGAAGTGAATAAGTTTGCTTGAATTAATTGTTTTAAAACTATAATCACACTAGAAACATTAATAAAATTGACATTTAACGATTGTCAGGGCTGGAGGACTCAAGTCCCGATTTTCATGGATCGAAGGACTCGAGGACTCGGTCCAAGATCGGGCTCGAGTCCACTAAAAATCGGCTTTCCTGCTACTTAATATAGGAGTTTCATTTACCGCAACATCAATGTTTGGGAGTCTAACTTAACATTCCATTCACGATCATTAGTGATCGTCAGTCGCCATTTTGATTTTGTGTTTACTATATAGTCTAAATCTTCAGTCATTTAACAATATTGCATGTATGCCATATACGAACTCAGCAAGGAATAAGATTCCCGGAATATTATTTTACCAGTGTTACACTATTACGGCAAATTACCAGTGGCGGATAAAGGGTGGGCGGAGGGGGCGGGCGCCCCCGTAACATTTTCCAATGTACCTTTTTTGTGTACCACTGTAACCCTTTTTTTTTAAACGACCCCCAACCCCCTTTGTAAAGCTTCTTTTTTGGGGGGCCGGTTTTGATGAAAATATGTCCTAACCGCCCCCAACCTTTTTAATTTGATTATAAATAAGAAAGAGTACACAAACTAAACTTTACAAAGTGGGAGATACAGAATGTAGAAAGATGGTTTATTCATTGAAGGCCTGGACATATCATAACCAACAAAACAGAACAGGAAAAAATTAAATAGGGACTCTCTGACTTGGACACATGGACTTGGACATCAGGGACTCGGACTCAGCCTCGGCGATCAGGGACTCGGACATGGACTCGAATGGGGTGGACTCGACTCCAGCACTGACAATTGTGTCTTGACCACAACAGCCACGGTTGATCTGTCATTAATATTCTCCAGCATCTGTCATTAATATTCTCCAGCAAAAAAACAAAAAAACAGGCAAAAAAGAACAAAAAAGAAACAAACTTATTTTAACATCATATTGAGGATTTTAGTTTTAGTTGCCAATTAAGATGGAGTCAGGAACATTTTTCTGGACCATTTGAGTTCAAAATCTGAAAACGGTTGCGCCCTTCGCAAGCATTATTTCTACATTTTTCAACAATATAAAAAAAAAATGGGCTCCCCCATTTGTTCGGGTTTCCATCGCTGCTGCGTACGATGTTGTGTGTGGAAGCTAACTATGGCTTAACAGAATTATGGGGGCTTCTGACCAAATCTAGCTTGGGATCTAGCTCTCATCATGTTCAAAATTGGGTTATAAAATGAGTCATACACGCTTGGGTTAAATTGTCATTCAAAATGTGATTAAGACATCTATGATCTAGTTGGGTGGTTCAACATTTTAGTCGCCAAACACATGGCATCCCCATCAAAATAAGACCTGATTTAACATGGCTATGCAGTAGAGGGTTTTGAGAGCGAGGCACTGACATTTACGATTGGTGTTACAATTTACAACTAATTCTAATCATGAAAGTAACGGTCTGTTACTTTCATGTTCTAATAAATGCAAACATCAGTTTGCTAGACAATATCTTTATGAATCCAAGTTCTAGAAATGTGGATCAACTATCTCACATCACCGTCTCTATGCAGTCACTCTGCATTCAATGATACTGGTGTGTTCTAGTCTTTGTCAAAGACGCCTCTCGAGTGCAGAGTGCAGCGAGGCGCGAGCCGTTGCAAGCGCCGAAGGCGCAAGGGCCGAGCGACTCAAATTTGATAGAGGGCGCTCCCACTGTTTTACTGCCACAAAGCCTTGATGAAAGGCTAGGTGTGTGCTGGAGTGTCCCTATTGGCTAGGTGGGCTGATGGTCATTGTCACATGCCATATTACTTATTAGTAATTTGGTAGATTCTTTCCAAAACTTTAATTCATAAGATAAAAATTGGACAAACTAGGCAGGTAAAAATGGCGGACCAAAGGTTACTACCTCACTGCTTCTGGCCTATATAATGTCTAAATGGAACATATCTTGCACCTAAGATTTTACAGAAATAATGAGAAAAATATGGGGTTTCTTCTGATATCAACATATTTTGTAGAAAAAAAGCTTATGTTGTCGGGTCGGAACATATTCAGTTGTCATTCAAATTGTGATTAAGACATCTATGATCGAGTTGGGTGGTTCAGGATCATGATTCGGTTGCCAAACACATGGCATCTATATTAAAATAAGACCCAATTTAATGTGGTGATGATATAGGGCAAAAGGTTCTGGTGTCAGAGAATTGTGGTAGGGCATGCGGTCCCTACAGACTTATACCACTTTCTCACTAACCCAGCCCCTTATTTGAGCACCTAGCTCCAACCCTTAATATGACACCTATTTTTGTCAACATTTTGAACATGCACACAAATTTGCAGTCTGAAGCTCATTTATTTTATTCTTTAATTTGAGAAAAGTGTATTTTTGGAAAAACATAGTGTGGATGCTTCATAATTTTATATAGGAAAGCACATCCTATATTAGAGCCCACTGCTCCCAATCTGAGAACCGCTATTAACCCGAGAACCGAGCCCTGTGGAAATATAGAAACACTGAGTCATGCTATCCTCATGGGTGCATACCACTATTACGCGCTAACGTGTATTTCTATGGGAAAGATGCCTCGGGAAAACGGCAATATCTTGAGTTACCTTGCGACTCATTTAATGAAATCTTGGAATATTTATTAACACACATAGATCTTACCTGGGTCAAAAACTCAGATGGGGGTGACCGTTTACATTTTTCTATATTTCCCCCTTTATACGGAGTAGTATTTTTAACACGAAATTAGACCTTGTAGCCCGTTGTGACCAATGTGTATCCCTCCGCCAATATTTTCAAACAAAACAGTAGATGTATACTCTTTTCATTCGAATTATCTCAGGTACACTTCAGTGAACAAATATAGACCAAATTCAATAATTTTGAATGACATATCATGTCAATATTAACCATTCTTTCCGTTATTTAGGAACTAAATTCGTGATCGCGATCGACGGAAGCTGGGCGTTGGACTGTAATAGTGGTGTGCACCCTCATAGGATGGCGTGACCCAGTGTTTCTATAGTCAATATTAGCATTTCCCTGGATAGGGTGGTTTTTGAAATAGCAGCCTTACATGTACAAGGAGGGCTAAAAATGGGGGAGATTTTGAATTTCAATTTTGATCAACATATCACCACCATGCACCTCTGTCATAGTACTGTCCTAGATTACAGCCCTTTTATGGCAAAAGAATGTATCTTATATTAATAATATGTAGTTTCCTAACAGTATACTTCCTTTTAACATGATCAAAGTTAGCTTTTTTCTCCATAAATCATGTAGGAGTAAAAGGCAGTATATTACTTTTATTGTCTTTACAAGTTGCAACCGTTTCCTAAGTGAGGATTATTGAACCAAGTTCACACAATCCATGTTAAAAGGAAGTATATCATTAGGAAAGTACATATAAGATACATCCATTTGCCGTAAAAGGGCTGAGAAGCCCATAGAGAATGGACGTACTATTGTACAGATTTGTATTTCAGCCAGGGTGAGTGATTGAGTGAGGTCAATATCGGGGCCATACCAGGTCAATCCCCCCTTCCCCTTCCTTCCTTCATTCATCCATTATACACTAGTCTGCCCTTGGGGATTTTCCGGGGATTGCGGTGTTATTCAACTTCCTCTCTTTTTAATAATAATGTAATTGTCAAAATTCAATGCGTGTGGGGCAGTCCATATCAATACTAATCCATAATCCTAATGCAGTCATCAAAAATATCTCTTTTCTACCCCCCAACAAGCCCTCAACCTAAATACAACAAAAGAACATATGAATTCATCATATATTAGTCATGTGTAATACTTTCATTTATTCAACTTATTTAGATATAGATAGTGTCAGATGACAAAAAGTAGTTTCTCGTCCCCTCGCGCACCATTTTTCAGAAATTCTATAATTTTCTTTTTTTTCCTGAATTTTTTCCATATTTTTTTTGTTAAAATATTTAAAAGGCTGACATCTTGGTAATATATTTACTTTGCTAGTCCAATGAGCATTTTAAAGCAGGTTTTGTGTTAATCAACCCCCCAGAACCATGAAATAAAAAGATACAAAGGCCTCGTGCTCTTCAAACCAATCATTCAATCCCATGCTGGTAATGGTGATTTTGCATTGTTTACTAAAAAAAAGAAAAAATTGCCCTCATCCTCTTTTTTTTCATAAGTTAAAACGAGAAACTAGTTTTATTTTTATTTAGCCTAAATATTCAGATACAAATATATTCAACAACAACTTATCCATTATTCAAATTACAAATTAATTTATATTTGAAGATGAAATGGAGAAGTATTTGCCTTTCAAAAGGCATGTTGCCTTTAGAATAGTCAGATAAAAAGAGCAACTTATCAGCCATCCATTATTTAATTTGCAATTAATTTCTATTTGATGATGAAAAGAGCAGGTATTTGCCTTCAATTACTTTGAGAAATAATCAAAGACAAATGCAGTTTTTCATCATCAAACATTTATATTAACTAATAGGCCTACTTGTTTGACATCAAATAAAAGAGTTTGTATAAATTGGAGTCAATTTATACACTCTTAAAGTAGCTACGAACCAATCAGAAAGCAGGACACTAAAATACGTGAAGTGCATTGAAAGTGTATAATTGGACAAAATTGTAAATTTTAATTTTTATTGTTGTATATGAATTAGGTCAATACATGCATATGTTTTGTTTCTCGAAAAATCAGAAAAATCAATGCACTTGTGCAAATGTTGATATGCGTACAATAGCACTCCCCTATGGTCGTACCACTATTTATTCACTCATCAGTGTGTGTGCATTGATTTGTCTCTAATTTCTAATTAAGAAGGGGGTATGTCAATTGATTGAGGGGGAGGGGGGTAAGTCAACAAGAAACTTGCATAATGCAAACACAAAATGCCTAATTTATATTTGATCCTACTATGTCCACGAGCTAAATTTGGTCCATCCACAAGTGGACTTATGGATCAATATCTTTGGGCAGCACTCCTGATGACTAATTTGGTCTTAATTTTCTGGAATTTGGGGAAATCTATACTTATTTGTGTACACCCACACACTAAACTAACCCAACCAGAACCAATGATAACCCCAATCTCCTCTCTGATTGACATTTCCTGTGTAGAAGATCCATCTTATCATTCATTATAATACCACCAGTGTTGTCAGATTGTCTTTATCTTGAATAGCCCAATTTGAAGGGGGGGGGGGGGGGGGGGGGTAATCTGGGGTGTTACGGCATAGATCCTTATTCTCAGACATCTATGGTAACGGTAACCCGATGAAATTCACTTCCGCCAAACAAAATTTAGTTCTTAATATCATCAGAAAATTACAAATTATACAAAGGGACTTACCTGCAAAATGTTAATCCTGAGATGTTATTAGTGAAGAAGTGGTGAAATACACACAAATATGTGGCAAAGCCATATCCAAATTTGCATGTTTTGTTCTATGGGAAATTTTGAAATGAATTCTGGTATCTATGGAGTACTCTTCACTTTAATAGATTTAAGAACAGACTGTAATAATATGGTGTACTTCTAATGGAATAGAAAAACAACAATCTGAGTTTAATTATTTTGCTGTTTTATACCTATAGACACTACAAATCATCCGCGTTCACAAAATGTATATTTACCATACGACGATATATTTTTTCAAACATATTGCCTAATTGGGCTACTTCAGTATAAACCTGGCAACATTGGAAGATATGGATCCACTCCATCCATGCATTGAATGGCAGATTAGGATATTGTAAGTAGGTAAATAAACAATTAAATACAATAATATATTGGATTGTGATTTGTTTTCGTTTCCGGTAGGTGCCGATTAACAGCAGCTTGGAACACCTTCCCATTAGCCACCATTCCCGTAAAACGCTATTTTCGTGCAACCGGGAATATCCCTATTGAAAAACACGTAAATAGAACGACCCCGAAACAACCGTTCGTTATGATATACCCAGCTCGGCGCTTACGGTTTGATTGGTCTCAAAGTAACGTGTACTTGAGGAGCTTTCAGAAAATGGTCCCCAAAGGCTAAGCGCTTATTTATTTTCAGAGATATTTGCCAAAAACTTTCAGAAATTTTGGAAACCAGCTAAAATAAGCATCGGCACCAGATACTTTCACATCAAATTTTCCACACGCGTTTGTACACAGCGTCCGGGACTTGTGCGTAAGTACGAGGCTATTTGTTATTTTCGTTTGATTGACAGCTTGACAATGCTTGAAAAATTTTCGCGAAGTTTTTGAAGAGATCGAGCTACATTTTCAATCGCCTTTTCTGACTTTTTCGTGGGAATATCACATCCGTTCAATCAAAATTTCGGTAAGTTTATATTTTATCAAATCTTATGACTTATTATAACCGTAATGTATAATCTGCAATGTGCAGTAGGCCTACCGTCAACTTTTTTGCCAGAGAACAGAATGTGTGTGTCGTTTTTTACGGTTTTGATTTGACCATCAAAATCCATCCATTTGGTGGTGAATTACTTGAAGTTCAACAAGGCCAGGGCTTTTTAGTTTTACTTAGCATGTTTGGGGAATGTTTTGCAAGTACAAGGTAAAGTGAGAAGAGTCTCACCTTTCCTGCACATACAGTTTTCACACACCAAGTTCTTGTCCACATCGGTCCTAGTAGGTGGACAAATTTGGCCACCGATTTCGGGGCCAAATTTGCCATCCAAGACAAAATGCGTAATAAATTAACTTTTTTTATGCTTGAAACACAAAATAATGGTTCCAATGAAGTAAATTTCTGTTGGGGTAAGATTTAAGTTTGATTTCCTGTTTGAAATAGCAAATTATGATGCTTGTTGAAGAGATGAAGAGCATGATTTGGCGATGTTGGTGTTGGGAGGCTCAATGATATCTCCTAGCACTATATCTGGGGGAACTCACTTTTCACTAGTATAAAATGATGTCATAGGCAAGGTTCAAGAATCAAGATAACAATTTTTTTACCGGGAGCTACTTTTTTTTCAAAAGTAGTGCCCGGATCATGGGTTTTTATTGAGAACCAGGAGCTACTTTCAGTCTACCGGGAGCTAACTTTTTATTAAATCGTATTGTCAAATCGAAATTCGATGTATAAGGCAAGCTTACCGATCATCAACGGGCGCTGGTTTGGACAAAACATCAGCGCTCGGTTGTTTATTTTTTCAGCATTACCGGGCGCTATGGCAGGAGAACCGGGGGGTAAAAATCGCCCAGCGCCCGCTTATCTTGAGCCTTGGTCATAGGTACTTGTAGCCAATGGATCTACGGCACAAAATCTCCTAGCCACACTCCAGAGTTCGACATACGTGGGCGCACTTCGATCAGGCTGCGCACGCATGCTTGAAAACTAACATAATACCGCTAAAACCAATCAGACCGCGAGGTCGAGGTGACGTATTGCGCATAATGGATGTCTGTTCACACGTTGCCCTGTTTTTTTTGGTTGAACTCGTGTATACGCAAGACGTGCCTCCACTAAATACAATTACAATACAAGGGGTGTGTCAGCATCAAGCAAAAGTTGTTTTGTCTATTGTAAAAAGTTTTTGTAGTGATGGGCACAACGATACCATAATTATATTTGTGATAGCCCAATTATTTCCCTCACCTTCATTTCTTTTGCTTACAGGTACTGAAAACAGGAAGATATCCGGTCCAGAAGACAGTAAACAACCAGTCTACTATGCAAGCTTGGTAAGACGAATTGTTCTCAAAATGTGACAAATAAACTCTTTTTATTTTTGGTGGGCCAAAGTTACCCATCACTGGTCAAAGTATCCCCAGTCTAATGTCTACAGTCAACACGAATACTTGGGCCTTTTTATAATTAGCAACAACACCTCCACATCCCCCATCAATAGAAAGCACCATTGGATTGATTTTCAGGGGGGTAGGAAGTTGGGTTCGGGGGTGGGGAATTTATTTATTTTTGGCAGCAGTAAGGCCAAATTAAATTAATTGTTTGTCTCAAAGCTCCTCTCCTGTTGAGGAATGCAGTTTTTTTTCAATTTGTTTAAATATAAAATATTGAAATCCTTGTAAAAGTGAACTTTTGTATTTAAGATGATCTGATCAATGAAAATCTGAAAAATCGGTGAAATGTTAGATTTTTTTTTTTTGAAGAAAAAAAAGAAGAAAAAAAAAAGGTTTTTTCAGATTTTTGTTTTTCTAATGCGCACCAATAAACGAACGCGCGCGGGAGATTTGAGACAAACAATTATTTTAATTTGGCCTAAGGGGGGATTTTTTTTTGCGCCACCAAAGGCGGGGAATTTTTTTTAAAACTTTAAATGTATTCATTCATATTATTGAGATGGGTGGGGTAGATTTTTTTTTTTTTTTTTTACTCATCAGGTTTTTTTGGCCTTCAATACATACTACTTTAATAGATTTATCAATTTCATTATTAAGGCCTTGAGGGGCACACCACTATGCTCAACAGTCAAGTTGAATTGGTGACTAGCAATATCTACATGTATGACTGAATAAAATTTTAACACAGTTTTTTATTTCCCTTTCTTCACCTTCAAATGTTTTGGCTTACAGGTATCATCAGACACAGGCGCAGCGGATATGTCCAGTCCAAAAGACAATAACTACCAGTCTACAGGCAGGCTTGGAAAGACGAACTGCGAGAGTGATCAAGAATCGTAGAAAACCTGATTCTCGGTTAATTGTCGCTTGACATTCAATATTGACTCTTCAAAAAAAAAACCCAATTAATCCTTATACACATAATTGTGTGATGTAAATGATGATGTCATCAGTCATCTCATTGGCTGGATTCTTCAAATGAAAAGTTTGTTTATCTTATAATAAAGGTACCTTTCAAGTCGCATACAATTTAAAGGTACCTTTCAAATTCAAGTCACATACAATTTAAAACCTCAACCATTGCATTGTTTGTTTCTTTTTTGTCCACGAGTCTCGAAAGGTGCTTTGTGTTATCGGGAAATTGGTGTTATCAATCAGATTTTGTTTTGTTGTGTTTCCACTGAATTACAAAAGCCCACAAGTTTTAATGAATAATTGCTTAAGATGTTGCCATGCCATCACCAGCTCTTGGATCACAGTCATGATAATTACTGTGTCAAACTGTTTTAAACAATTGCACAACAGGGGTAGTAGAAATTAAAATAGAATCGCAAGTAGAGTTTAACACACTATTGAGTAGAGGTCGAGAATCCACATTTCTCACAAAGCAGAATATAATTATAAACAAATTCTCGCAACCTGTGATGAACCTGACATTATCCCAAATGGATGTAAACCAAACAGCATGAGAGCATTCACTATTTATAGAGCCCCTTGTTTAAACAAATTGTGATGTAAAAAATGAATCAAATAAAACAAAACCTTCCAATTGTACACGAGTTCAAGATTTTTGCTATTTTGACAACATTTTTTTCATCAGGCTTTCACCTTTGGTGATTGTTAATTTATAATTTTCAACTTGATGTTTTCTATTTTACATAAAAACATCCGTAAAATTGTTGCATTCCAAAGTTTGAGTTGCATAACTCCAGTGGTTCTTATTTTAGAAGCACAAGGTCACAAGAAATTTTCCAATTGAGTAGTACACAAACACAGCTACTTCCCATTCTTACTATTAACAGATATCTAATCTGTTGAAGCTGTTCACCTTATATTTTTATATCAATTGGTTGATTTTGTCCATTTTCTAGGAGTGATAATATCACTTTTACCATCTCCAACTATTATTCCGATACGGAATAAACCAAACTTTCACAAATCACCCGACCACCTATACCCGTCCTTTTTGTCCCTTACTCAAACCCAACATGACAATTTATATTAATACACTCTTATAACTGAACAAATGTTCATAGTTGTAAAATTTACTCCCTGTAAAATAAATACATTTACTTCTTTCAACAACTAATTGTTGTGTTAGAAATATCTCTTTATTACCCCAGGATAAATCCTCATATTAGATCTCAGGTTACGTCTCATCTCCAAACCACCCCCCCCCCCCCCCCCCCACCCTCCTTATAATTCCGATACGGAATAAACCTAACTTTTACAAATCACGAGCGCCAGGTACCCCTTATAATTCCGATACGGAATAAACCTTACTTTCACAAATCACGAGCACCTGGTACAAGTCACCCTTCATTTTAAATATATCCCGTTTGTTCTATAATACGGAATAAACTAACATTTGTCTTGTTAAAAATATATTTTCTTCCCCCCCCCCCCCCCCTCCCGCCCCCACAAGCTACGTCTCATACCCGTCACCCCTCTTTTTAAATATATCACGTTTGTTCTATAATACGGAATAAACGAACATTTGTCATATATATAATATATCTTTCCCCGCCCCCCCCCCCCCCCACCACATTCTGCGTCTCATCCCCATCACCCCACTTTTTAAACATATCCCGTTTGTTCTATAATACGGAATAAACCAACATTTGCATCGTTTACAATACATCTTCTCCCGCCCCGCTCCCCTCCCGCCCCCTCCCATATATACAATGTACTCTCTATCGTGTTTGCTTGACCTCCATTTAATTAGACCTCTACTACAGCTGAACAATGTTGAGTAGAATGAACTTTCTATTACGACACGTTTATATCTTCCAACAACTAATGGTTGTGATATATATTATTATCTCTTTATTAAGAGACCACGTGTTCCTGAATTTAGTTTTCAGGTTGCACCCTTTTTCCCCCTTCCCCCCCCCCCCCCCCCCCACACACCCATTCCTTGTAGTCCCTTACACAACCCCAGCATGACTTAGGCTATACTTTTATAACTGAACAATATTGATAGTTGTTACAGTGGCTCCCGTCCATGACACTTTGATATCCTTCAACAACTGATTGTTGTTTTATAGTAATATCTCTTAGTATCTCATGAATTCTGGATATTAGATTTCAGGTTGCGTCTCATCCCCGTCACCCCACTTTTTAAATTTGACCATTCTCAGACCGACCTATATTATTTATTTATAAATAATAGAAAAAGGTTTTGAGAAGACGTGCGGCGGACGTAGAGAATTCGTGTTTAAACCTTCACAGGTTTCTACGATGAATCCCTCGTTATCTGTATTTTAGAATTCATGCTCCCACACCCCTCCAAAACGCGCACCTATGTTACTCCGAGTCCATAACATGTTTACCGTATTATAACATGTTCCCATAAGTCATGACTATATACCATCTATTCACTCCACAAAATTCCTCCCGGTTTCAGACCAAAACAAAATAGCCCATAACCCATCACGTTTGTTCTATATATAATACGGAATAAACAATATACCTTCTCCCGCCCCCCCCCCCCCCCCATACATAAACACATTCGTCCATCTCCGAACTTATATTAAGCAAATAAATGACACACCCTAGAGATCCTCGCCTATTCATAGTCAAGCACTATACACTTCACCTTTGACCTCACTCTTTAAGCTCCTTTGTCCTCGCAAGCCCTTCCCTTTATCAACCAATTGCACCCGCAGACCACAGTACAGTCAGGATTGAGTATACACGTAGTAGGCATGATTTGCCTGTAATGTTGTAGTCGAATCCTTAGACTGGCGTGTTATATGATTTCTATCCTGAACAGCATCCCCTCCAACGATATAGTTACGTATTAGTAACTTATACACGACCCGAGACATGTTGTTACTAACATTTCGCTGAAGGTCTAGCTGATGAGGGGAATTGACACCCCGATTTTATAGTAGATTGACCTACACTGAGCATAACCCGACACAATTATCCAAAGTCGATATGCTGCCATATTCTCTATCTAGAATGGCTCCCCAAATGCATTAGACCTACATTCCAAATGCAACCGTGGAAAGGCTTCACAACCGAATACTGGTTCCACGCGGCATGTTTCGGTCTATGTAGATATGACTATGTAAATACAACTGTCATACAAACCACGGGTTAATATACTAAGCGAAAGCACGTTAACCTCGCCTTAGATTTGAGTATAATAATACCGAATCACTAGGCATGGTCCCTGGCAACTGATGAGGGAGTTTGGCCGCTCCCGAAATATGCATATATTGCCGGCTACTTCTTTGCTTTTAAAGATGTTATTATCTTGAAGAGCAGTCCAATTACAGTTTGTTCGATTTACTACCAGCTACTTCCCATTCTTACTATTAACAGATATCTAATCTGTTGAAGCTGTTCACCTTATATTTTTATATCAATTGGTTGATTTTGTCCATTTTCTAGGAGTGATAATATCACTTTTACCATCTCCAACTATTATTCCGATACGGAATAAACCAAACTTTCACAAATCACCCGACCACCTATACCCGTCCTTTTTGTCCCTTACTCAAACCCAACATGACAATTTATATTAATACACTCTTATAACTGAACAAATGTTCATAGTTGTAAAATTTACTCCCTGTAAAATAAATACATTTACTTCTTTCAACAACTAATTGTTGTGTTAGAAATATCTCTTTATTACCCCAGGATAAATCCTCATATTAGATCTCAGGTTACGTCTCATCTCCAAACCACCCCCCCCCCCCCCCCCCCCACCCTCCTTATAATTCCGATACGGAATAAACCTAACTTTTACAAATCACGAGCGCCAGGTACCCCTTATAATTCCGATACGGAATAAACCTTACTTTCACAAATCACGAGCACCTGGTACAAGTCACCCTTCATTTAAAATATATCCCGTTTGTTCTATAATACGGAATAAACTAACATTTGTCTTGTTAAAAATATATTTTCTTCCCCCCCCCCCTCCCGCCCCCACAAGCTACGTCTCATACCCGTCACCCCTCTTTTTAAATATATCACGTTTGTTCTATAATACGGAATAAACGAACATTTGTCATATATATAATATATCTTTCCCCGCCCCCCCCCCCACCACATTCTGCGTCTCATCCCCATCACCCCACTTTTTAAACATATCCCGTTTGTTCTATAATACGGAATAAACCAACATTTGCATCGTTTACAATACATCTTCTCCCGCCCCGCTCCCCTCCCGCCCCCTCCCATATATACAATGTACTCTCTATCGTGTTTGCTTGACCTCCATTTAATTAGACCTCTACTACAGCTGAACAATGTTGAGTAGAATGAACTTTCTATTACGACACGTTTATATCTTCCAACAACTAATGGTTGTGATATATATTATTATCTCTTTATTAAGAGACCACGTGTTCCTGAATTTAGTTTTCAGGTTGCACCCTTTTTCCCCCTTCCCCCCCCCCCCCCCCCCCCCCCCCACACACCCATTCCTTGTAGTCCCTTACACAACCCCAGCATGACTTAGGCTATACTTTTATAACTGAACAATATTGATAGTTGTTACAGTGGCTCCCGTCCATGACACTTTGATATCCTTCAACAACTGATTGTTGTTTTATAGTAATATCTCTTAGTATCTCATGAATTCTGGATATTAGATTTCAGGTTGCGTCTCATCCCCGTCACCCCACTTTTTAAATTTGACCATTCTCAGACCGACCTATATTATTTATTTATAAATAATAGAAAAAGGTTTTGAGAAGACGTGCGGCGGACGTAGAGAATTCGTGTTTAAACCTTCACAGGTTTCTACGATGAATCCCTCGTTATCTGTATTTTAGAATTCATGCTCCCACACCCCTCCAAAACGCGCACCTATGTTACTCCGAGTCCATAACATGTTTACCGTATTATAACATGTTCCCATAAGTCATGACTATATACCATCTATTCACTCCACAAAATTCCTCCCGGTTTCAGACCAAAACAAAATAGCCCATAACCCATCACGTTTGTTCTATATATAATACGGAATAAACAATATACCTTCTCCCGCCCCCCCCCCCCCCCCCCCCATACATAAACACATTCGTCCATCTCCGAACTTATATTAAGCAAATAAATGACACACCCTAGAGATCCTCGCCTATTCATAGTCAAGCACTATACACTTCACCTTTGACCTCACTCTTTAAGCTCCTTTGTCCTCGCAAGCCCTTCCCTTTATCAACCAATTGCACCCGCAGACCACAGTACAGTCAGGATTGAGTATACACGTAGTAGGCATGATTTGCCTGTAATGTTGTAGTCGAATCCTTAGACTGGCGTGTTATATGATTTCTATCCTGAACAGCATCCCCTCCAACGATATAGTTACGTATTAGTAACTTATACACGACCCGAGACATGTTGTTACTAACATTTCGCTGAAGGTCTAGCTGATGAGGGGAATTGACACCCCGATTTTATAGTAGATTGACCTACACTGAGCATAACCCGACACAATTATCCAAAGTCGATATGCTGCCATATTCTCTATCTAGAATGGCTCCCCAAATGCATTAGACCTACATTCCAAATGCAACCGTGGAAAGGCTTCACAACCGAATACTGGTTCCACGCGGCATGTTTCGGTCTATGTAGATATGACTATGTAAATACAACTGTCATACAAACCACGGGTTAATATACTAAGCGAAAGCACGTTAACCTCGCCTTAGATTTGAGTATAATAATACCGAATCACTAGGCATGGTCCCTGGCAACTGATGAGGGAGTTTGGCCGCTCCCGAAATATGCATATATTGCCGGCTACTTCTTTGCTTTTAAAGATGTTATTATCTTGAAGAGCAGTCCAATTACAGTTTGTTCGATTTACTACCAGCTACTTCCCATTCTTACTATTAACAGATATCTAATCTGTTGAAGCTGTTCACCTTATATTTTTATATCAATTGGTTGATTTTGTCCATTTTCTAGGAGTGATAATATCACTTTTACCATCTCCAACTATTATTCCGATACGGAATAAACCAAACTTTCACAAATCACCCGACCACCTATACCCGTCCTTTTTGTCCCTTACTCAAACCCAACATGACAATTTATATTAATACACTCTTATAACTGAACAAATGTTCATAGTTGTAAAATTTACTCCCTGTAAAATAAATACATTTACTTCTTTCAACAACTAATTGTTGTGTTAGAAATATCTCTTTATTACCCCAGGATAAATCCTCATATTAGATCTCAGGTTACGTCTCATCTCCAAACCACCCCCCCCCCCCCACCCTCCTTATAATTCCGATACGGAATAAACCTAACTTTTACAAATCACGAGCGCCAGGTACCCCTTATAATTCCGATACGGAATAAACCTTACTTTCACAAATCACGAGCACCTGGTACAAGTCACCCTTCATTTTAAATATATCCCGTTTGTTCTATAATACGGAATAAACTAACATTTGTCTTGTTAAAAATATATTTTCTTCCCCCCCCCCCCCCCCCCTCCCGCCCCCACAAGCTACGTCTCATACCCGTCACCCCTCTTTTTAAATATATCACGTTTGTTCTATAATACGGAATAAACGAACATTTGTCATATATATAATATATCTTTCCCCGCCCCCCCCACCACATTCTGCGTCTCATCCCCATCACCCCACTTTTTAAACATATCCCGTTTGTTCTATAATACGGAATAAACCAACATTTGCATCGTTTACAATACATCTTCTCCCGCCCCGCTCCCCTCCCGCCCCCTCCCATATATACAATGTACTCTCTATCGTGTTTGCTTGACCTCCATTTAATTAGACCTCTACTACAGCTGAACAATGTTGAGTAGAATGAACTTTCTATTACGACACGTTTATATCTTCCAACAACTAATGGTTGTGATATATATTATTATCTCTTTATTAAGAGACCACGTGTTCCTGAATTTAGTTTTCAGGTTGCACCCTTTTTCCCCCTTTCCCCCCCCCCCCCCCCCCCCCCCCACACACCCATTCCTTGTAGTCCCTTACACAACCCCAGCATGACTTAGGCTATACTTTTATAACTGAACAATATTGATAGTTGTTACAGTGGCTCCCGTCCATGACACTTTGATATCCTTCAACAACTGATTGTTGTTTTATAGTAATATCTCTTAGTATCTCATGAATTCTGGATATTAGATTTCAGGTTGCGTCTCATCCCCGTCACCCCACTTTTCAAAATATAACATGCTGATAGGCGTGTAAAGCATCTATTCGGTACTAAAATAGCCTAATACTAGGGGGTCCTAATTATTAGATTTTAGGCATGTTGCGTTTTTAAAAAAATTATAAGAAAATTATAAAATTAAAGCCAAAATTACTTCTTGGCGTAGAAACTCTAATTTACTACTTACGACCTGATTATCGCATATTT
>CM069446.1:26313508-26416104 GCA_035610835.1 Ophiura sarsii | reverse complement strand
GTATAATTTCGCGAACATTTGCAAAAATTAGGCATATTTTCCCCGATAATTTGCAAAAAATTGGTCTATAATGAAGCAAAACCCCTAAACATGGATACCGATTTTTCCAAAATCACCCTAAAAATGGGTAGGGGTTTTTGAATCCGGGACAGCAATTTATTACCCATTGAGCATCCTTGGTAATATTTACAGATTCCGTAAATTTAATATGATCCCTGATATCAGTGTAGTTTGCCTAGCCCATCATTGCAATGCAGAAAGATTTCATGATAACCACCTCCTCACTCTCTTACTCCCTGACAAGCCACAATACATGAACCACAAATAAATAAATAAATAAATAAATAAATATAGAGAAAAGTTAGTAATTTGCATCAAATTCATTAATAATTGGTAAATCATTAAAATTAAATGCTTGTGGGTGGAAAAGACCACTCAACTCCAAAACAGGTAACCATTAAGGAAAAGGACAGTCTAAGCTATAAGGCAACCAACAAAACAAAACACGGCCGGGGGAAACCTGAACGATGGACCAACCCTACTAGGACATCCATTCGCCCGTAGAACAGGGTGTTTTGTTGTCACCTAATGGGACATTTGACATATTTAGCCTACTGAATTCTCACAATTCGCAATATTTTATCGAGGGTTGAGCGCCAGAAGGCCGTAACTCAAAAAATGCTATTCTGAGATAATCAAATTTCATATAATTTTATTTGGGACTCATTACAAATACACTGTAGCACCCAACTTATAACTCTAGTTTTAGTCAAATTAAGAGTGTTTATGAGTTATCTCTTTATGGTTATGAAAATCTAGGATAAATATGGATTTATTTTGGTACCAAAATCTCATTTTGCCCAAAAGTTGAGTTACGGCCTTCTTGATATGCGGTTGTTCTTGCCAGTTCAATGTTTGACTTCTCAGGTCGACATCATATCGTTCTAACTACCATTGGATTATCACAAGTGTAATAATAATAATGTTCAATTCAATTAAATTTATTATAAAATAACATCGTGGCCAAAGGCCAAATTGCGCATTTTTTACAATATAAAAACATATAATATTATCATCAAAAATACATATAAATACATGATAAAACAGCGATAACATATAAAATACATAATTATGATTGCAAATCCCCCCACAAAAATTATTTAAGAATCCAAACACACACATTTACTAGCAAATGAAACAAACATCCTCACACCACAAGTGTACACTCACCCCTCCACACATAAACCCCCTATACCACACAATTCGACAACACATGTATCCACTAGCATGCACTCATACACAAACTCACAAACCCACCTACTAAACAACATTGCACATGAAAAGTACTAATAGCACCCCCCCCCCCCCCCCCCCCATAAAGACCTAAACAATTGCACATCAAATAATCACAACATGTAAATGTTAACGGTACATCAAATCTCAGTATACATGTTGAACACAGCATCACTAAGGATCCTGTATGAGCATGGTATGAGAAATACAAAGACTTTCTACCACTATGCACTGTATAGTTTTGCCTGTCTAAAGCATCGTATTGCGAATACGAAGATTTTTTTTTTTTGGGGGGGGGGGAGGATAAGACTTGATACTGGGACACATATCAGGCAGCAATTCAATAATTTGCCAATTATCTCAAGGCATTTCTCTCATGCTACAATTCATTCAAACACCAAATATTGACCCACCCAGTTCCGTCCTGCAGACTATTTTAAAGTCCAATTGATCCCCTATTCATGCCCTATTGAAGTAATTCAGGATGTGGTTGGCCGCAAATTAACATCCTGTAACGTGTAAGCTAAAAAAAAGCTAGTCCTTCATCATCATGTAGAATTTCCTTTAAAAGGGGATTTACTGTACACAATATACTCAGGCAGTCATTTTGTTATTACCGTAAGGCGAGGAAAAAAAGAAACCCAGTTCTACAGGCCGAACAACCCATATGGGGGTCACATGAGTGGTCTTGTGGGGGTCAATTAAGGCCATACACATATATAAAACAAAATGATTGGGTTTTTTGGGGGGAAAGAAAACAGTCACACGGTCGGGACTGTAGTACTCAGTGGTCAGACGTGGACAAACAAATAAGTTTTTTTTTGGGGGGGGGCCTAATTCTATTAATTTGTGTCAGACAACGCTACGCTCCAACAACCATTCCGCAGGTGACGGTCACACACTTGTTGGTATATTATCTTGTTTCAAAAGACAAGAAGACCTTGTTAAATCAACTGTCAATGTCAGAGATTTTCTATGGTGTACTAGGACAATTGTTTCCGAATATTAGACTTATTCAGTGAATCTGCCCATATATTGACAGTAAATCATGTTGTGTTGATAAGAAAACCTGTAAATGCACCATAGTGACCAGGACTCAAATCAATCGAAGGAAGCTCCACCTAGTTACCTTGATGCGCTCAACTACTGGCTGTTTTAACTCCATTCAAAAGTACATAATTTTTGCCTTGGATAAAGTTGGTGCCCCTTTTAAATTGCCTTAAAAAGTGCATGCCCTCTTCGTTTCTTATTTTGAGGCCTAATAGTGACCTCTCTCATGGTCGGTCAGTAGTCACCACTGGCTCCCAGATAAGACCATTCCAGGCATACTACAGAATACCACTCTCACCTACATGTATCTCTCACCATGCACTTTATTTCATTAAATAGAATAAAGTGCATCTGTATTAATTAATCTGCTCACAATAGCACTCCTCCAACAGGGTCGTGCCATTATTCACACATCAACATTTGTGCGTGTGCATTGATAAGACCATTCTGGGCATACTACAGAATACCACTCTCACCTACATGTATCTCTCACCATGCACTTTATTTCATTAAACAGAATAAAGTGCATCTGTATTAATTAATCTGCTCACAATAGCACTCCTCCTACGGGGTCGTGCCAGCCATTATTCATACATCAACATGTGTGCGTGTGCATTGATAAGACCATTCCGGACATACTACAGAATACTACTCTCTCACCTACATGTATCTCTCACCATGCACTTTATTTCATTAAACAGAATAAAGTGCATCTGTAATCATTAATCCGCTCACAATAGCACTCCTCCTACGGGTCTTGCCAATATTCACATATCAACATTTGTGCGTGTGCATTGATAATACCATTCTGGGCATACTACAGAATACCACTCTCCCCTACATGTATCTCTCATCATGCACTTTATTTCATTAAACAGAATAAAGTGCATCTGTATTAATTAAGCCGCTCACAATAGCACTCCCCCTAAGGGGTCGTGCCATTATTCACACATCAACATTTGTGCGTGTGCATTGATAAGACCATTTTGGGCATACTACAGAATACCACTCTCTCACCTACATGTATCTCTCACCATGCACTTTATTTCATTAAACAGAATAAAGTGCATCTGTATTAATTAAGCCGCTCACAATAGCACTCCTCCTACGGGTCGTGCCAATATTCACACATCAACATGTGTGCGTGAGTGCATTGATAAGACCATTCTGGGCATACTCAGGGTTCCAGCATTTCACAAGACCAAAATTCCCTGAGTTTTCCCTGAGTTTTCCCTGACAAATTTATATTATTCCCTGAGAAAATATTTTCACTTTATCGGAAGGCGAGAAATGAAAATGAACGGACAAGACTTTTGTGAGCCAAGAAATGCGCGCATAGCGCGCAAAATTTTTCGACTTTACACCTATTCATTGCCTGGAAATGTGTTAACCACTTGAGCCATCAAATTCCCTGAGTTTTCCCTGAGTTTCTGTCTTTTTTTCAAATTCCCTGAGTTTTCCCTGTCTGGAAAAAGTTATTTTGATTTTCCCTGATTTCCCTGATTTCCCTGAGTGGCTGGGAACCCTGATACTACAGAATACCACTCTTACCTACATGTATCTCTCACCATGCACTTTATTTCATTAAACAGAATAAAGTGCATCGGTATTAATTAATCCGCTCACAATAGCACTCCTCTTAGGGGGTCGTGCCATTATTCACACATCAACATTTGTGCGTGTGCATTGATAAGACCATTTTGGGCATACTACAGAATACCACACTCACCTACATGTATCTCTCACCATGCACTTTATTTCATTACACAGAATAAAGTGCATCTGTAATAATCAATCCGCTGACAATTAAGCACTCCTCCTACGGTGTCGTGCCATTATTCACACATCAACATTTGTGCGTGTGCATTGATAAGACCATTTTGGAATACTACAGAATACCACTCTCACACCATGCACTTTATTTCATTAAACAGAATAAAAGTGCATCCATTAATTAATCTGCTCACAATTAAGCACTCCTCCTACGGGGTCGTGCCATTATTCACACATCAACATTTGTGCGTGTGCATTGATAAGACCATTCCGGACATACTACAGAATACCACTCTCACCTATGTATCTGTTAGTACAGTTCTTAAGAGGCAGTGTTCAAAAGCCAATCAAAAATGCACACGCTGGACACTCGACAGAATTAGTGAGTCTCATCAAAGACGACGGTCTCACCCTGATTATATCAGACGAGACAAAAACTGCCCCTCTGGAGCTACACATCCATGTACGTAATAATTCCGCTAATAATAAGCAAGCACCCCCCACCCCCCCCCCCCCCCCCCCTCCCCAGTTTTTTCAAAATGTTGTATCTCAGCTGTGGGCACCATTTCTCGGTAGCGGTATGGTGTAGTACTAGTCCCAAGTTTGCAAATGAGCTCACTGAATACAATGTCATGCTCTACCACACATCTACCCAGTACTCAACAACGGAATAAATCTCATTATCCTCATTTGCATACTTGGGACTTATACACCATACCCTTACCCATTTATCAAATACAGGCACACTCCTAGAAGATTAACAAACCACTGAATATGTTCAACAATACAAGAACTGAATTATACTACTTTGTTTCTCTCTACTCTAGAAAATATAGACCACATTGTGTACTTCACATACACAATAAGATTGCAATTATACCTAAGTATGTGGGGTAAATAATTGAAGAAGCACTTGACAATACCACTTAAAACAGAGATCCTTGAGAAAAAAACTCAAGGATCTATGCTTAAATATAGACTTCCTCAAAAACCTCTATAATATAACTGGGACTAACATTTTAGTTATTTTAGTCCCAGCTAATACAAACACTGTGCAAAATTAACTTGACAGGATTTCCCATGAACCAACATTGCCAGGTTGCAGGTAGCTAAAAGCACATAAACTAATATCTCAATATCTGTGTTATATAATCTTTAACATCAGGCCTAAAAAAATTAATTGTTGTATTGCCCACAGCGCCCGGTCCGAAATTTTCAAAAATAGGACCGGTTTTTTTTTTTTTTTAAATACATTTCTTCAATATTTTACCTGTTTTCTGTGCGAAAAATCTCTATCCAAGTAAGTTTTTGTTACAAAGCTACACCAAACTCTTTCATGAACCACAAGAACACCGAATAAACTGGGAATATACTCCGAAAAAAAATCATCCGTTCACCATGACATCCCTCGCCGAGTCAACCATCAGAAACACAACAAAAATATAGCTCGAAGCATCTTGGCCCGATTCACGTTTTTGGACCCCGGTTTTTTAATATTTACGAAATGAATCGTATTGGATCCACGAAGGACCATCGAAATCTAAGTGTCGTCTTGCGGCAAAAATATAATACAGTGCACTTGATGTTGTACATATTTAGCATTTTATATTTAAATAATAAAACAAAGAAAACACGAGAAGAAAATAAATATGAGTTTACAAATATTTATTCAGGCATTTAAAAGTAAATACGATACAAAAATAGTATAAAACGTATCTTTTTTGCATTTTCTTACGTAGTTACATTTAGTAAAAAACAGCATCAGCTATACGGTACGGAATGTTTGTAGAATGACGGGCTGTGTAAACCACGGGCTGTCGATACGCGATATGCGACGTGGGAGCACCACACCAAATATCTTTCTCATTGAAATACGTGTAAAAGTGCCATATTTCAAGACACCTTTTCTACCCTCCGGTTACATTTATGGCATACTTGTCACCTATGACCATTTTCAGTAACATCTCAACTTTAATTTAAGCCTTGTTCCATGAGGGGTTATTAAGCTAAATTTTCCGCTACGGACCTGCACATAGCGCCCTCACTTTTTCACGTTTTCTGGCATGCCTGTTTACCATTTAGGCAGGTGCTTACGCCCTGGGCACTATTTAGGTCGATAAATTAAAAATATCGTATTTTATCATTGTAGGTGCAACGGGTAGGTCCCATTCGTTCATTTAAATACAAACATACCATCCCCGGAGAAACAAATTGCCCGAAAACCTCACATTTACAAGCCTAGTCTTCGTGCTTTTCCGGAACTATTATAGGATTACACGAATTGCGCATTGATTTGGTACAGTGCTCCCTTTAACAAAAATCTAAATTATTTTGTTTGCATTTTTGGAATCATCATATAGCATCATGAAAAAGTGTCACTCAAAAAATTCAAATTCTACTCCTAACTGGAATTATGTCACAAAATAGATTTTACTCTATACCCAAAATACCCAATTTTTCTCACTTTTTTGCCATTTTTTGCCCAAAATTGTTACATTTAAAGTCTGCTTTCATGACCAAAACGTGTATTTTTAGATTTGACATTGTTTACATTGTATAAATTATATGTTAATAGCATATATGACACATTTAATTATCGACAAACATGATAACTTAATCATATAATCACTATATCACGCCGTATTCATTGCAGAGATACCTGTATGCCATTAATGGTGAAATTATGTAGGGGGGGGGGGGGGGGGTAAAAGACCCCCGTATTTATAGGACAATAAAGCTTCTAAAAGCCATTTGTTTACTTAGAGTATCATAATTACCTAGTAGGCAAACGCACAATTACATTTTTGTCACGATATTACCCTTAGGGTATTGTGTTAAGCATTAAATGTACAATTTTAACGATTTGTTGCTCTTTTTTGAGCCAATGTGGGGCCAAATATGAATTTTGACAACTCGTTAACCTAAATGAGAGTGCTAAACTCTAAATAAAGCTTTGAACTTGAAAATGAGATAATCAACTCTTTAATTGAGATGCAAGTTACTTGATATAGACCGAATAGGGAGTATTCTTGCACGTGAGGGGCTTCTAGCCAAGGGTAACGTGACCCTCTATCTATAAAATCGCGAAACAGACCCATAGCCATTTGACTCTACATTTGGAGCTTTAGAGCCATTTTCTTGGATATTTCTTGAGAAAATCATGTAAATTTCTTGATATTAACGTCCGACATTGATATAAAGGGTGTTTTGAATGTAAATCAAGGCATATTTAAGCAATTTGAACCCATCTTCCACTTCAAAACTCGGTTTATTGGAAATGGCCATTGTGCGTTAAAGGGAGCACCACACCAAATATCTTTCTCATTGAAATACGTGTAAAAGTGCCATATTTCAAGACACCTTTTCTACCCTCCGGTTACATTTATGGCATACTTGTCACCTATGACCATTTTCAGTAACATCTCAACTTTAATTTAAGCCTTGTTCCATGAGGGGTTATTAAGCTAAATTTTCCGCTACGGACCTGCACATAGCGCCCTCACTTTTTCACGTTTTCTGGCATGCCTGTTTACCATTTAGGCAGGTGCTTACGCCCTGGGCACTATTTAGGTCGATAAATTAAAAATATCGTATTTTATCATTGTAGGTGCAACGGGTAGGTCCCATTCGTTCATTTAAATACAAACATACCATCCCCGGAGAAACAAATTGCCCGAAAACCTCACATTTACAAGCCTAGTCTTCGTGCTTTTCCGGAACTATTATAGGATTACACGAATTGCGCATTGATTTGGTACAGTGCTCCCACGTTGTTTTGATTTCTTTTAGTTTTGGCTCGCTTGGAAAATGGATTCTTTCGCAGTTTGTATCACCGGATCAAGAGGCGCCCACATTTCATTTAGTTCAGTTGCTAGCATTTCTTTAGTTGGGGATTTTTATTCTTTGTATAACACACACAAAAGGGCGAATACGGATGATTTACTAGTAGAGGTGAGAGTTGCAACCGGACCCCAAGGTCCCTGGCAGTCAGTCAAAGCTACTGAGCCACTTACCGTCCTGAGGGACCTTGGGTTCAGACATATCATTTTTAAGTTACAAGAGCAACAACAAGATGAGGCGATAAATGATGGTCAGCCCCGCAATGCCTTTGATATATTAAGAGCCAGTCAGACACGCAGATGCCTACCTCAGAAGAAAAAGGCTGACAGTCACAACAAGCTCAATGGAAAGGATCGGCTGTTCAATGCAGTGATAGACGATCTGAAGTCAAGAGATGTTGATTTGCCTGCAGTCAATGCAGAGACAGATGGATCATACATTGTGTTGGTATGTAATTGTTTACATTTTAATATGCTATCTTAAACTTAAAAGCACATTTACTGGCATGACTGATCTAGCTTTAAATTAAATTAAATTAAATTAAATTAAATTAAATTAAATTAAATTAAATTAAATTAAATTAAATTTTAAAAATTAAATTAAATTAAATTAAATTAAATTAAATTAAATTAAATTAAATTAAATTAAATTAAATTATTTAATTTAATTTAATTTAATTTAATTTACTTGGGGTTAAAAATATTAAACCCCAACAAGATAGCTGAGATAGGAAAAGTCTAGAATTTAACACTTGTGTACTTGGTTGGTTCAAGACGTTCAAAATTTGAATCAAAATATATTAAAAGCTAGGCACCACTCACCAGGCAATTTGCTTTTCTCACTTCATTCCCTTTTCCTCAGACCCTCACAAATGCTTTGTGGGCCATCACTGCACACCACGATGTTATCAATGACAGGGCCGCACATCGTGCAAGCGTGCAAAGAGTACCGGCCTCATGGCTCAAATACGCAGGGTACCACGACTACATCAAAGCCAAAAAGAAAAGACCATCCCTTAAAGCGTCACTCTTGGACTGCGTGGGAAGAAGCTTGATGGCGCTTTTACAGAAACCAGTGTTTGCAACGCGACAAAGCTGGAAAGATTTGGCAAACAACATTCTAGGATTGGCAACATCAGTATCCAGTTATGCAACATTTCTGAACAGTGAGCAGCAGCAACAAGCCAAACGTCAAGCACTGGAACATCCAGTCAGAGAGGTGATTTTTAGTTTTAGTTGGAAGTTGAACCGTTGTAAATAAAAGTGACACTGTTTGAATATTTCACCCTTTAAAATATTATTAAAATTGAAAATATTTTGATTGTAAATTTTAATATTTTATTAAGTTTTTAATACTTTACAGAACTGAATTTCTTTTCAGGAGTATAGAGTATGAATGAAAGATTTAAATTTGAGGTCGGCCCACGTATAAACTATTCTCCAAAATGCGGCTCACCTGTAGAGTTCTCCTTCTACAGCAGCACAGTCAAAGAAGGGATGCTAGGGATGCCTGACATTTGCTGCCATTGTGGTGGCCACCAAGCTTCACGACCACAGGCGCTTCTGACGACCTACAAGATTGTGTTGCCAGTTTGTGAGGGATGCGAGGCTCTTGGTAAAAAAGCTCTCACCAAAATGCCAAGACACAAGTAAATTGTATGGGCTCTGTCTGCGAAGGTGTTGTGGTTAAATATACCTTTAACTCTCATTCATACCCAAATACAAACACTTTTGAGTCAAACTAAAAGATGTTTTTGTGATGTTTTCTGTATGCAGCTGTGTTCAACAAAGTGCTGGAAGGTAGACCCTGGCTGTCTAGGTATCTGGGACGTTTATATTTTGACTTTGTGCTCTGACATTGTTACCAAAGGTCGTCTTCACAGCACTGGTAACAAACCATTTAATGGTTCGTTACCAATGCTGTGAAGACGACCTTTGGAAACAATGTCAGAGCACAAAGTCATGTGTACATGTGTTTGAGATTGAGAACAATAAAACAAATGAAAGAATGAACTTGATTCTCATTGTACTTGATTTATTTATATTGACTCCCTGAGTTTATTTCTGATTTAAAACCTTAGCTTCATTCTGTTAAACTGCTGAAAGCTTAATTTTTGGGAAAATGGGCCTATAAGTAACCTTTTAAATGGAATCTGTATGAGATATTAAAAAAAAAAAAAAAAAAAAAAAAAAAAAAAACCTACCTACCGACCTGTCTAAAAAATTTCACTTGAGGGCAACACAACAATTATTTTTTTTAGGCCTCATAGTGAGGCAAATTAGAGCTCAAATGTTAAATCAAGATCCTTTTTATAAGGCCATATAGCAGGTGATGAAGAAAGCAGAAAACACAATTTAGTATTTGGAAGATTCTTAAGGGCATACCTGTGCATACTTTAAGGGCATTCTTAAGGGCATACCTGTGCAGTCTGTCTGTGGACCCGGGGGGGGGGGGGGGGGGGGGGGGGGGGGGGGGGGGGGCTCATGTATAAAAGTTCTAATCATCTGTGTGAATGCACTCTTAAAGAAAGAAAAATGACCCTTAACAAGGATTTAGCTCATTTAAGGAGGTTCCTATAGCTATTTTTTTATTTGATATTTTAATAGAGCTTGCTGAGCTCCACAATAATCTGAAATGTGCGGTTTTCTAGATATGCCAATTTTATTGTCAAAAATGAAGCAAAATTGAAGCCTTCATTTCTTTTGTTTCTTGACCCCTAGCCTACCTAGCAAAATAATTAATCTATGCAAAAATGTTTAATTAATTTTTACAAGAAAAGTATAAATGCTACAAAGCTGAAATGTTGGGAGCTTGTTAATTATAGTGTTTAGAAAGTTTCCTGTGCTGCAGGAGGCTGTAAAACATCTGCATTATACTTAATTATCTAAAAATAAAAATAAAATAAAAAATAGGCTAATTAAGGGGGCTGTGCACCTTCAGGTACAGCCTCCGTAAAACTGCCGTAACTTCTTCATTATTCATTTAATCTATACAAAAGTATACATTTTGTTGTAGGAAAGGGTTCAATGAATCCAACCATGATCATGAAATTGACCATTTTTGAAAAATTATGAAAAACATGTTTTTTTACCCATTTTAGGTTTTTGCAAGTTTGATAACTCAAAATATATTTTGTCAAATTTTGTCATACTAGTTTAATTATATTTATATTACTCATACAATTCCCTAGGAATCGTTTTTTGTTGTTGAAAATCTTTATTATTCTTTGAATTATCGACCAAAAAGTGCCAAAAAATGTGATTTTTTTAAAACCAAAAATGGTCATTTTCACGATTTTGAATCATATTCTTAGCAAATGATATAGGTCCTGCCGCGTATTTCTTGAAAATGCTGTATATTCTATTTTACATTGCAATTATATTTCAAATGTCATATTTCATAGGGAAAAAAAGCATTTGTATAGTATAAATCAAAATACCATTGTTTAACCCTTTGAACCCGACGCACCAGGTTACCGGCACTACTGTGTGTGTACCATATATCCGACGTCCAGGTTTGCCGGCTTAAACCTATGTGTACCATAAACCCGATGAGCCGGTCTACCGGCACTGTGTAGCAATAACATGCCTAAACAGGTTTGTTTTCATTGCTTAGACGACTGGGGAATTAGACATCTATTTTTCAAATTTTACTTCAAATTCACTCTAAAACCATGATTTTGAGGCAATTAGGAATCGTATCGCTCTGTAACTTCGAATATATTTATGATTTATGATCAGAAAAGTAAATCTGCAAGAAAATCTGCTTTCAATTTTTTTCTTCAAGGATTGAGGGCGTCCCCTGGAAAAGATCACATAATATACCTTTAAGAGTGAAAAATAAACTGTCCTGCTAGTGCTTCAAAATAAAACATTTTTTACAGCATTAAGTTTAGATACAATAAGCGAATTGTGACTACTCCTTCAACATATATAATCAATAAAGTGGTAATATCACCATATGTGGCATGTTGATACAAAAAAATAACCGATACATTGCAGCAATTGAAAGATTTCAATCAAAAACACTTCCGCACGAGGGCATTGACAATGCATGGTTTCCAAGAAAATGCATATAATTATTTAATATGTAGAGAAAGTGATAGAGGCATGCGAGTGATAAGTAAGTGATAACTAATTATTTTCTGTAAGTGAAAAATTGGCATGGTATAAATGATTCTTTGAAAATGCGTTTCCATAGTTTTCTTCTTTTTTATTTCAAACCAACTCGGCAAAAATAGAGTAGGCAAACAAACACATGTCTCCGTACCCTGTTTTGATCAATTACATAATCACCGTCAAATCACAGAAACACTTGTGTGAAATCTTGTGAAATTTTGGAGAATATTTCAATGTTTAGCAAGAAATAAAATATTAAGACGCAAGAAATAAAATATTAAGGCGCCAGCAGACTATGTAAATAACACACGGGTGAAAATAGCACTTCTATAGTTTGATCTGCTCCAAATTGGCGAAGCCTTCGTACATAGTAGGGAATGAATACAGAACGACGCTGGCGCGCATGAAGGCAACACGCACAGTGTGCATCATATGCGTGGCGTGTGCTTGCGACCAAAACCATATGCGTGTGGCCATAATCTCACAAGTACGCTTGGATTACTTTTGCGCGTAGAGACAAAACCCAAATATTTCTCGCCAATTTGGAATTGATCAAACTATAGGCTTATTTTACCCCATTCTCACCCCTCTCACCTATGTATCTCTCCCCCATGCACCCCCATATCTGTATTAATTAATTAATCCACTCACCTATAGCACTCCTCCTACGGGGCCGTGCCATTATTAACACATCAACATTTTCGCAAATGCTTTGATTTTTCCAATTTATCGCGAAACAACACATACACATTTATTGACATATAAATAGATACTTGCCTGAAAAAGAGTGACATTAACACAACAATACTTAGGCCTCATTATTTATATTAACAATGAAATAATATTCATAAATATTACATAGATGAAAGTAATCCCAAGAAATTACATGGAATTCTTATTGTTAAAATAATAACAGATTTAGAGATTTATGCTATGATACATTTATACAACAAAATAATTAGGAGTCCATGGCCAAATAAGTGTGTCAACAAAAAGTTAGCAATATTAAATCTTAAATGTCATCTTACAACGGAGAAAAACTAACACTATCACCTACGGCCAAAGATCATTCTCTCATGCAGCTCCTGAACTCTGGAACCGGCTCCCATCTCATGTCAGAAATACCACATCACTGCAGCAATTCAAGAGCTTATAATGTTTTGTATCTTTGTTCATATTTTGTACTTTTTGTTCAGCGCACTGGGGTCTTGCGACGATGTGCACTTAATAAGCGTGGTTTATAATTATAATTATAATTATTATTATTACAATCCAATCCAATGAAAACATTCAATTGTAGGCCTACAGTGTTTGATATAAAACGGTTAATCATCAAAGATTTATGAGACCCAAATTAGGTCCAATATAAAGGTATCGGAAAAGGTTTGTGGTTCATCACGATGCAGATCACGATGTATTCCATCATTTATTGTCTCATTTTAAACAATAGAGTTTAGCTGTCACACAATCCAAGGTAGGGACCCACATGTGTAACTTTAAAAGCAATATCACCTCCCCATTGTATAAAACAATGCTGACAAAACATCACATAATTAGGGTAGATTTGCCTTTTCACATTACTGCATTACTTATTTAGGGTGTGTTTGGACGCGCCTGATATCCCCTTGTAATTACCCAGTGTTATTTTATCTTAAAAGCCTACTGCATAATACATTCGTTTTCAGCTAAACAATTAATATCTTTTGTATCGCATGCATGAAAGACTATAGATCATTCAAATTGATGGAAAACTGTCATAACATTTTACAGGAGGAAGTGCTTTTGATTAAAAACCATCACAAATTTGAGTCCATTACCGGTTTTAGTATTGAGTATAATATTAATATTAAATGGAAAACGTGACTCTCTCAATAACAATATCATTTATAATAGCACGCTCAACTGATTAATTCAGATATTTTGCAGACTCCATACAGCAATTGTAATTGAGGATATGTTGTGCTGCCATGGTGGTTTGCCGTGTGAAAATTGAAATAAAATAAATTCTTGTATACATGTATTAGTATATTAGTATACATGTAACATGTAGAAGAGACATGTAGTCAGAAGAAATTATCACAGGATTTGTTATTTGACAAACAGTGTAATTTTAATGAAATAAATATGCTTTCTTCATTGAGGGTAATATGCTTCAGTGACTTGCACTGCTTTCCAAGCAAGCCCTCATTTCTATACATGCATACATACATCTATGTATACAAATAACAAGTGCTAAACTATTTAAATATAATACAAATAATGACATTATTTAATTATGACAGAGTGGAAATATAGGATTTGAATTGACCAAGTGACATTATAAGACAACATTTGCAGATTAACGGATTAAAATCCCCCAATTAAACTTTAGCAGCCTTTTATCCTTTGAAATAAAGGATCATAGCGGGTTGATTCCAGTTAGAAAAACATGGTTTGAGCTGATTGAGATTGCTGGTGGAAAGCAGAAGTAAAGCACAATCACATAATTTAACCTTTCACTAGCTTTTATGATAATGAGCAAATTTACGTCAATATCGCAATCAGCTGGCAATAAAAACAAATCGCTTTCTCACGAAGCCGGTTAACAGTTAGTTGACTTCCTTTTAATCGGAAAACACAGGTTTCTCAATAAAAACCTTGTGAATATACCAAGTCAAATATCGTCCTTAACCTGTACGCACAAATAAGCACAGGTCATGAACAGAGAACCAAGGACCTCCGCATCAAGTTCATCAAGTTCAATCACCAAAACAATTGGTGTTATGCCACGAACGCATGGCGTATTTGCACAATGCAGTAGTTATGCGACGTGTGAGTCGTTCACTTGTACCATTTTCTAGAAGATTGATTGATTTGCAATGGGTAAAGGATGGTTAAAGTGCTGTAAAGTATTATTTTTTAACGAATAATTCATAGTACAAGTAACGTCCATATTATTAAATGACATTTTTAATTGCCGGTTTTGAATCAGGATAATGACTTTGATCAATTTTTGTCGGTAACTGTGAAGAACCACAACGTCTTACTTTGGGACCTCGGAATTTGAGCTACGCCCCTTGTGCAATTCCTTGATTCCAAAGTGAAAATGTTTTGATTCTTCACAGTTACCTCTAAACAACTAAACGCAGTCATTATCCTTTAAATATAAACATTGTCAAAGAAAATGTCTTTTAGTGAATCAAGAGAAAATAAATGATGGTAACTGGAAACGATAGCACTACAATATCACCATGCAAATGAGTTTAGTTGCAAGTAATCAAAACAAAATATACCTGATTGGTATATTTTATATTATACCAAAATTGAAAGTCCAGCCCTGCTGTAACTGAGAATCATGCTATCTACTGAAGATAGCAGGCATGACACATGCATATTTATATTCTGTGTCAGGGCTCAAAATAATCTGAAGTCACAATAATGTTTACTTTTGTGAATGACCTCAAATAGCTCCTGGGGCTACACAATAAATCCATGAAGCAATGAGACTCGCTGTAGGACCTAAAACCACTTTTTAAAAGCAGTTGCTGATCTGTTTGGCGCCCTCTCCAGGTTTAATACAATTTCTCCAATTTCCTTGTCCCTGAGGGAGTTCTTGGTAATGTTCAGAATTGGAAAAACCCCATATAATCGGATTATCTATATTTGAGACTTTAAAACACATCACTTGTGCAAAGGACTTTAGCTTTGATAGGTAAAAAACAAGCTGTCAACAAGCTGTGGATAAGATTAAGCTTAATGTAGATGTGTAAAACAAGAAGAATGAGGCTGTAATATCCCTACTTTGTAAAGGAGTCATTAAATAACATATTTCATTTAATTGACTGTAGAAACATACAGGTTTTCTCTACTTCAACCCTAACCCTGGCAGAGAGTTTTTGGTGTGAATCAGGGGTGGGGGAAAATTGAGCGATTTTAGACAAACAAACTACCCCTATCTGACCCGGATTCGATCCGCGGACCATCCACAAGCCTCATGCGCTCTCCTACCGATTGAACTAACACACGAGATCTTGCCCAGAAAGCAATTTGGTGCCCACTTATGAGCTCGGTTAGTGACGTCATTCAAATTATTCATATCAATGTGAAAGCATGCGCTTCGGGAGATGATTTTGCGTAATAATTT
This sequence comes from Ophiura sarsii, assembly GCA_035610835.1. Classification (NCBI taxonomy): domain Eukaryota; kingdom Metazoa; phylum Echinodermata; class Ophiuroidea; order Amphilepidida; family Ophiuridae; genus Ophiura; species Ophiura sarsii. The sequence goes on along the minus strand of CM069446.1, from coordinate 26,399,907 downwards.
GTAGTATTTAGGGTAGTTAGGGTTAAGACATTGGGGCTATCATATACATAGACAAATCTTGAGATTTTCAATGCCGGACTCCTTGGCTCAATAAGATAGGGTCCAGACTGCCATGCAGGGGACCCAGGTTTGATTCTCGGTGCGAGCAGAGCCGATTCCCCCCTCCCCAAAATTTGATCCTGTTTTTTCCCCTGATATTTCCAAAACCATGCCACTACTGTAAAAGTAGGAATTTGGCTACATTTATTTTAGCGCTTTTCACGCTAAAATCAGCAAGCTCGAAAATAAAAATGTGCAAATATATTCATTTTGTAAGTAGGTCTATGTAAGGAAGCTCAAAACCGCAAAAATGAAAACAAGCTAAATTGCTCAAAATGGGCAAGCGCGAAAATGTACATGCGCGAAAATGTCCCCTGTTACAGTATTATAGTAATGACCATAATTGTAGCTCAGGAAAATTCAAAACAAAATCGCCATTGAATGACCAGAAATCATGGTAATTAGCACTAATTCATTTGTACATAAAGTCTACACAGGTTAACAATAAGTAACCTGGCCTGAAAAAAATCCAGCCCTAGCAATAGCTGTATACCGATACCATTTTTCTGTCCATGTAACAAACCGCGCCCTATATGGTTCGAAAAATATCGCGCATCTGCTAAATGCTCACCTATCACGAGGTCCGCAACCGGACATTTATTCGCACTGCCCTCTTATTTGCAAGTTGATAGTTTTTATTAGCTGTTAACACTTATCTATAAATTAATCAATTGCTACCGACCTCTATAACAAACTTCAACATGCCTTTCCTTTGTACTCAAAACAAATCGATACCACTTGATCCATGACTGTACTGTAGCGCTGTAGCAATAATATGTCGCCCTAAAATGTAGCTCATGAAATATTTCAATATATTTATTTGCATTTGTTCTATATTTAGGCCTACTACAATAAAAAGTATACACCAATGTATTTCATCAATACTATGCATCACAATGCGGCAACTTAACATTTCTGTTTATAAAATGACAAGTTTTGTAAAATTAATAAATAATATCACAAATATTCGACGATCGACACACACAAATGGTCCCAGGAATACACTATTTTCCATTCATTTGCCATCAAAAATGTTTTTAGTTTTAAAAACATGAATATTTAGTTATCCTAAAAAACCAAAAAAAAGTTTGGTAATGCGGCTAAACTTTAGAATACCCTACCATTTTTGAAGCTCCACTTTTTTTAAAATCATCTTCGACGGCGCGAAGCTCAACCTTTTAAAAAATAATGCAACATCGAAAAGGTCTTCCTTTTCAATATCACCTTCGCCAGCGCGAAAGCACCGCTGGTGAACCATCATCATCGACGGCGCGAAGCTCAATTTTCTTTTTCCTACCATTTTTGAAGCTCCTCTTTTTTTTTAAATCATCTTCGACGGCGCGAAGCTCAAACTTTTAGAAAATAATGCAACATCGGAAAGGTCTTCCTTTTTCAATATCACCTTCGCCAGCGCGAAAGCACCGCTGGTGAACCATCATCATCGACGGCGCGAAGCTCAATCTTTTTTTCAAAACAATCAACATCGGCGAAGCACCGCTGATGAAGCCATCATCATCGACGGCGCGAAGCTCAATCTTTTTTTTCAAAACAATCAACATCGGCGAAGCACCGCTGATGATGCCATCATCATCGACGGCGCGAAGCTCAAGCTTTTTTTTCAAAACAATAGTATTTTGTATAATTTTCAAACTTCAATGACATAATACAGTCCTCAAAATAAGTAACTGACCAGGTAATAAATATATTCTAACTCCAAAACTATTAGCTCCTATACGTCTAGTAGGTTGATTATAATAATGTGGTTTTATGATATGCTGTGTGATATTAAATCCTTGATTAAGGATCAGTGGCACTGCCGTCCGGCACCCAGACGATGGCGGACACGACGAACGGCCGTAAATTTTGAATTTCCATTGGTTTCAATGCAATAATGGATTTTGATCATATATCCCCCTATAAAATTCATCACACGTGGGAATTAAATAATTTTATCCTAAAACCACTGGACTTGTATAACCAACTCAAGTGTCAGTCAGTACTTTAGCGTCCCATTAACTATGGGTCGTTCTTTAAAAGCCCCGTCCAAAGATATATTATGGGTCGTTCTTAAATAGTCTTGTCCAAATTTTTAAGGTGTTGGACTGCCCCTTAATATTGCATTGGGACTGAAGTTCAGTATCATGTGACAGGTCGGCTTAAACATGTTAAATAGATTATGGGTCGTTCTTTAAAAGCACTGCCCAAATTGATGAGGTGCTGGACTGTCCCTTAATATTGCATTGTGGGACAGGTTGGCCGAAATAGATTACGGGTCGTTCTTTTTGCATTGGGACATTATGGGTCGTTCTTTATCCCTTGATATTGGACAGGGACCGAATCTCAGTATCATGTGACAGATTTACCAAACTAGATTATGGGTCGTTCTTTAAAAGCCCCGTCCAAAGATATATTGTGGGTCGTTCTTTAATAGTCCCGTCCAAATTGTTAAGGTGTTGGACTGCCCTTAATATTGCATTGGGACTGAAGTTCTCGTAGATTATGGGTCGTTCTTTAAAAGCCCCGTCCAAAGATATATTGTGGGTCGTTCTTTAATAGTCCCGTCCAAATTGTTAAGGTGTTGGACTGCCCCTTAATATTGCATTGGGACTGAAGTTCAGTATCATGTGACAGGTCGGCTTAAATAGATTATGGGTCGTTCTTTAAAAGCCCTGCACAAATTGATGAGGTGCTGGACTGTCCCTTAACATATCATGTGGGACAGATTGGCCAAAATAGATTATGGGTCGTTCTTTAAAAGCCCCGTCCAAAGATATATTATGGGTCGTTCTTTAATAGTCCCGTCCAAATTGTTAAGGTGTTGGACTGCCCCTTAATTGGGACTGAAGTTCAGTATCATGTGACAGGTCGGCTTAAATAGATTATGGGTCGTTCTTTAAAAGCCCTGCCAAAATTGATGAGGCGCTGGATTGTCCCTAATATTGCATTGTGGGACAGGTTGGCCAAAATAGATTATGGGCCGTTCTTTTTGCATTGGGACATCTTTACCCCTTGATATTGCACAGGGACATATTTCGGATTGTAATGAGCCCCGCTGGGCTGTAGAAAAAAGATAGATTATGGGTCGTTCTTTAACTGTCCCGTCCAAATTGTTAAGGAGTTGGACTGCCCCTTAATATTGCATTGGGACTGGGTCGTTCTTTAGTAGTCCCGTCCAAATTGTTAAGGTGTTGGACTGCCCCTTAATATTGCATTGGGACTGAAGTTCAGTATCATGTGACAGGTCGGCTTAATGTAATACAATTATAAAAATAAACTAATATCAGTTTTTATCATAATTGAGGGCGCTGCCTCCAACACATCTCTTAGTGTCCCTTTAACATATCATGTGGGACAGATTGGCCAAAATAGATTATGGGTCGTTCTTTAATAGTCCCGTACAAATTGTTAAGGTGTTGGACTGCCCCTTAATTGGGACTGAAGTTCAGTATCATGTGACAGGTCGGCTTAAATAGATTATGGGTCGTTCTTTAAAAGCCCTGCCAAAATTGATGAGGCGCTGGATTGTCCCTAATATTGCATTGTGGGACAGGTTGGCCAAAATGGATTATGGGCCGTTCTTTTTGCATTGGGACATCTTTACCCCTTGATATTGCACAGGGACATATTTCGGATTGTAATGAGCCCCGCTGGGCTGTAGAAAAAAGATAGATTATGGGTCATTCTTTAATAGTCCCGTCCAAATTGTTAAGGAGTTGGACTGCCCCTTAATATTGCATTGGGACTGGGTCGTTCTTTAGTAGTCCCGTCCAAATTGTTAAGGTGTTGGACTGCCCCTTAATATTGCATTGGGACTGAAGTTCAGTATCATGTGACAGGTCGGCTTAATGTAATACAATTATAAAAATAAACTAATCTCAGTTTTTATCATAATTGAGGGCGCTGCCTCCAACACATCTCTTAGTGTCCCTTTAACATATCATGTGGGACAGATTGGCCAAAATAGATTATGGGTCGTTCTTTAAAAGCCCCGTCCAAAGATATATTATGGGTCGTTCTTTAATAGTCCCGTCCAAATTGTTAAGGTGTTGGACTGCCCCTTAATATTGCATTGCGACTGAAGTTCAGTATCATGTGACAGGTCGGCTTAATGTAATACAATTATAAAAATAAACTAATCTCAGTTTTTATCATAATTGAGGGCGCTGCCTCCAACACATCTCTTAGTGTCCCTTTAACATATCATGTGGGACAGATTGGCCAAAATAGATTATGGGTCGTTCTTTAAAAGCCCCGTCCAAAGATATATTATGGGTCGTTCTTTAATAGTCCCGTCCAAATTGTTAAGGTGTTGGACTGCCCCTTAATATTGCATTGGGACTGAAGTTCAGTATCATGTGACAGGTCGGCTTAATGTAATACAATTATAAAAATAAACTAATCTCAGTTTTTATCATAATTGAGGGCGCTGCCTCCAACACATCTCTTAGTGTCCCTTTAACATATCATGTGGGACAGATTGGCCAAAATAGATTATGGGTCGTTCTTTAAAAGCCCCGTCCAAAGATATATTATGGGTCGTTCTTTAATAGTCCCGTCCAAATTGTTAAGGTGTTGGACTGCCCCTTAATATTGCATTGGGACTGAAGTTCAGTATCATGTGACAGGTCGGCTTAATGTAATACAATTATAAAAATAAACTAATCTCAGTTTTTATCATAATTGAGGGCGCTGCCTCCAACACATCTCTTAGTGTCCCTTTAACATATCATGTGGGACAGATTGGCCAAAATAGATTATGGGTCGTTCTTTAAAAGCCCCGTCCAAAGATATATTATGGGTCATTCTTTAATAGTCCCGTCCAAATTGTTAAGGTGTTGGACTGCCCCTTAATATTGCATTGGGACTGAAGTTCAGTATCATGTGACAGGTCGGCTTAATGTAATACAATTATAAAAATAAACTAATCTCAGTTTTTATCATAATTGAGGGCGCTGCCTCCAACACATCTCTTAGTGTCCCTTTAACATATCATGTGGGACAGATTGGCCAAAATAGATTATGGGTCGTTCTTTAAAAGCCCCGTCTTTAATAGTCCCGTCCAAATTGTTAAGGTGTTGGACTGCCCCTTAATATTGCATTGGGACTGGAGTTCAGTATCATGTGACAGGTCGGCTTAAATAGATTATGGGTCGTTCTTTAAAAGCCCTGCCCAAATTGATGAGGTGTGGACTGTCCCTTAACATTGCATGTGGGACAGGTTGGCCAAAATAGATTATGGGTCGTTCTTTAAAAGCCCCGTCCAAAGATAGATTATGGGCTGTCCAAATTGTATGTAGAATAACACCGCCCATTCATGAGGCAGCCCCTTAATATTGCATTGTTGGACGCCGCCCCTTATAATTGTTGAGGTGTTGGACTGCCCAAATTGATGAGGTGCTGGACTGTCCCTTACTATTGCATTGTGGGACAGGTTGGCCAAAATATATTATGGGTCGTTCTTTTTGCATTGGAACATTATGGGTCGTTCTTTACCCCTTGATATTGCACAAGGGACCGAATTTCAGTATCTATGACGCCCTCCAGAGCTATAATTATATATGTAGCATACCACCGGGATCGGGAGGAGATCTGACAGCCTGGGGGGGGGGGGGGGGGGTGATGTAGGGGACTTGGGTGAAATAAATACAACAATACGTCGACGACAAACCACAATCATACATGGACACACTGATTAACCATAACATTTATAATTTTATCCACGTAAAATTATTTTCCATAACATTGTAAATTGATTCACTAAAATTAATTGACCCATCATGAACAAACAAAGGTTGATACACTTTGTCCGAAATAAGGAACGCATTCAGCTCTCCCACTAGACAATGTAGATAGGTTGATCCCATGTTATTATAAGCATAGGTAGGGTCAATATTTATTTACCGGGGAGGGGTAAGAGAAGGGGAGACCTCTGTCATAGCGTTAATAACATTAAACATGTCCCAAATCTTATTTAAATTGCGAGCCCGGACGTTGCGAACAGTGTCCAAAGTATGATGGTAAAACAGTAGGTACTAATTGTTTTGAAGAAAAAAAATTGAGCTTCGCGCCGTCGATGATGATGGCTTCATCAGCGGTGCTTCGCCGATGTTGATTGTTTTGAAAAAAGATTGAGCTTCGCGCCGTCGATGATGATGGCTTCATCAGCGGTGCTTCGCTGATGTTGATTGTTTTGAAAAAAGGATTGAGCTTCGCGCTGTCGATGATGATGGCTTCATCAGCGGTGCTTCGCCGATGTTGATTGTTTTGAAAAAAAGATTGAGCTTCGCGCCGTCGATGATGATGGCATCATCAGCGGTGCTTCGCCGATGTTGATTGTTTTGAAAAAAAGATTGAGCTTCGCGCCGTCGATGATGATGGCTTCATCAGCGGTGCTTCGCCGATGTTGATTGTTTTGAAAAAAGGTTGAGCTTCGCGCCGTCGATGATGATTGTTTCACCAGCGGTGCTTCGCCGATGTTGATTGTTTTGAAAAAAAGATTGAGCTTCGCGCCGTCGATGATGATGGCTTCATCAGCGGTGCTTCGCTGATGTTGATTGTTTTGAAAAAAGGATTGAGCTTCGCGCTGTCGATGATGATTGTTTCACTAGCGGTTATTCTTCCTCGCGATGTAGATTTGTTTAGAAAAAGGTTGAGCTTCGCGCCGTCGAAGATGATGGCTTCAACACCGGGACTTCGCCGATGTTGATTGTTTTGAAAAAAGGTTGAGCTTCGCGCCGTCGATGATGATGGCTTCAACACCGGGACTTCGCCGATGTAGATTTGTTTAGAAAAAGTTGAGCTTCGCGCCGTCGAAGATGATGGCTTCAATACCGGAGCTTATCGACGATGTAGATGTTTTTAGAAAAAAGGTTGAGCTTCGCGCCGTCGATGATGATGGTTTCACCACCGGTTCTTCCTCGCGATGTAGATTTATTTAGAAAAAAGGTTGAGCTTCGCGCCGTCGAAGATGATGGCTTCAACACCGGGACTTCGCCGATGTCGATTGTTTTGAAAAAAGGTTGAGCTTATCTATTCTGCCTTGTACTTAGAAAAATCAGCGCGATATTTTCTCTAAGTGTTGTCCCTTAGCTCGTTTGTTGAAGATCATTACGGGATACATCACGATCCGCGGCGTCGAAGAAGATTGTTAAAAAAGGGCAGCTTCGAAATGGTAGGGTATTCTAAAGGTACTCCGGTAATTTAATGGTACAAGTTCGTATTTTGCGAAAAAAAATCCTTCCAAATAAACCGATATATCTTGCCTAAATGAACTCCGATTTTGATCGGGTTTTGAATGTGTCATTGCTTTTAAATTAGAGTTAAATGATAGAAACATTACGCAGTACCAAAACATCGTTATCAATGTGCAAAGTTCATTTTCATATCAATTGCAAAGGCGATGACGTCACATCTGAGACCTCTGTGGATGCTGCCACCTAGCATCGAAATTAGGAAATGTAAATGGCGACACGCAATTTCGGGGTTGAGTAATCACGAATAAGACGACACAGTGCCTATGGCGATCGGCCCTCGTGCTATACACTTCGTTAAACACAGGAATCCATCGGTGATAATTTCTACCAGGACCAAACTTTTTATTGTAGGGGGCTGGCTAATGAATTATCTTAACTTCTTCGCTCGATTCCATTTAGATTATTGTTTTCTGTTTCAAATGAGCCTAAATTCAACATTATTTGTTGAACGAATAGGGTTGGCAATTTTGTTTCAAAATACACATTTTGTCAAGAAATCGTCGCGTTTCAATGATACCAAAGCCATTTCCAGCGAGGGTTACGGCTTTAAATTAATCAGCAATATTCGCTGATTTGTCGTATTAAAACACTTCGAACAGATAACAAATCTATGGGAGCTACTCTTTCTTATGACATAAGACTCGAGATGATTGGTTATGAGGAAGAGGTTGGCAATTATGATCCAATCATAATGTGTTATTTCATTCGTAGTCAATATCCCAGAAACGTGAGGTCAGAAAATCGATCAGCTGGTCAATAGTATGGTGTTCACACATGCATGGAGAAACAAACACAGGTCACACAGTGCATGCAGGTATAGTGTATGGGCAGGCAAATTCTTTTCTGCTAAAATCAGGCCAAAAGTTTTCTATATGGTTCAGGTAATTAAATGCCAAAAGGTCAAAACATAACAGTGAATATACCAAACAAATTGTACCTGGTGGTTTTGCTAATTCACACTACTGTAAAAGTGGACATATCTGCGCAACAACATTTCATTTTGCTCTTTTTACGCTTAACCATAACTTGACCCTCCCCCCACCCCAATTTTTCCTCAAGGCGAAAAGTGACCCAAAATATCACCGCAACCCCTCCAGGATTTGAACCAGGGACCTCCGGCACACGGGTCTTGGGATTTTCCATCACACCACAAGTGTCAAGGCTACTTGGCGCAGTGTATACTGTGCCAAGTATATAGGCTAGGTCCATTTATTCAGTGAAAAATATCCACGCCGGGTGATACCAACAAATTCTGTCGTGGTATATTTTGCATATGGTAGGTAAGTAAAGTAAAGGTAAAGTGACGTGCCGAGCGAAGCTCACACGCGGAGTGCCTATCTATCTTTCGTTGGCGTTTAGGCTAGACTCCTCTTTGTAATTTTTGCTGTAGGGGATTCGCCACTCCTCCCGCACAACGAGTCTGTTTTACCTTCCCAACATTAATTAATGCTGGTACCCATTTATACACCTGGGTAGAGAGGAGTTATTGCCGTAAAGTGCCTTACTCAAGAGCGCAATATGTTGACTACAGCGGGATTCGAACCCACAACCTTTGGAATATGAATCCAGTGTGCTATCCACTGCGCCAAACATGCCCACTTAGCTATCGCAAAAACAAAATGAGTAAATAGCAGGCTAAAGAATTTTTTGTTGAACAATTACAAAAGATTAATCATGCAGAAATAACCAATTTTTACGGTACTTGTCAACATGGTCAAGGTGAGCCACAATCATATTCCATATCTTGCAGAGTGATGGGCTATCTTATGGAATATCCTACTATATTGATCATTCACTAAGGCCAACAAAAAAAATTGGTTTGTCTCAAAAGACCCGTCTGCGTTTACTCCATAGAATGTCAGATTTGATTTTTTTTTTTTTTTCTCTTCAATTTTTCAATATTTTTCTTCCATTTCCAAAAAAAATCTGTCATAAGTATTTTGTATTTGTGCTTTTATACTTGGCCAAACAATTAACGACCAGGTCTGAATTGATTTTTTTTTTTGCCTAATAAAGAACCTAATAATTAGGTTGGTTGTTCTCAAAGTGGCCCCATTGAAAGTGGTGACAGGGTATTCTGTGGAAACACCACCCTGGCTCTGGTGGCAATTTGTTTGTTTCGTTTTATTTTGATGTTTTATTTTGTTGTTTAATTATGTGCTTATCTGCAGTGTTGGAAAGTGTTAAAATAGAAGTTATCCTTGTGTTCATACTAAATTAAACAGTTCAATGGAATTCACTTTTGTCTATCATTGAAGAGTTTAACTAGCAATAAAAAGTCCTTCGATGGTCACATTCTTTATCTACTTAATATGTTAAATACATTGACCTAAATATTACCTTTCGGAAGTCATTAAGTTTCTTTTTTCGTGTACCATTAACCATGTTAATTAACTCTAACACCACAAAATAAAAACGGAGTACTTGAGTAACCCTGAAAGATGTTCATGGATTAGAATTATTAGAGTAACCCTATAATATGCTAGTGCAGGACCAGTAATACTATAGCCACCCCAACCCACCCCGTCCAGTTTTGTTTAGTCTGTCAAACTTCATATACATTTATACATGGGAGGCTACACAGCATGACGATGTAGGAAGGGAAAACTTTCTTTGCACCGCACAACTTTGAGTGTCATCTGCACCCTTGTTGAGTCTTGACATACTGGGTTTAATTCCTAGCCCTTTTATTTTCTTTGCAATTATTTGACCCATTTTCCCTCCATTTTTCACACAAACCCCTCTTCATATAGACATAAGGCAAAAATTGAATTACCCTTTGCATGTTTGGCATTATTTAAAATCTGTGTTCTTGTGTAGTATCTGTTTGTTTCTCTTCAAGTCAACTTTAATTTTATTTGTCTTAAAAGCCTAGACGTAGACAGCTCAGCCCGGTGTTCTCTCTTCATATTCAGAGGGGTAACACATGATCGTTCCAGGATCTTAAAATACCCCCCTATTTACGGCGTTTCGCGGACAATTTTACTAATTTGACCCCCTTTTTCGCACAAAAACGCGGACATTTTGTCTGAAAATAACCCCCCTTTTTCACTATTTCAAGGACACTTTCTAAATGTCCCCCCTTTTTGCGCAAAAACGGGAACACATCTGGTTCAAAATACCCCCTTTTTCCTATTCCCAGGACAATTTGATATGAAACAAATCTTATTCTATTTGTTTTCTTCCTCGCGGACATAGCCTCTCAAAACAAACACCCCTAATTTGTTGAAATCGCGGACATAGCTTCCAAAACGACCCCTTATTTTTGGAAATCGCGGATATAGTTTCAAAAAACACCTCTTATTTTGGGAAATCGCGGACATAAATGTCCGTGGAATGTCCGCGGACATGATACAGAAAACCCCCCTTTTCCGTGATTTTTGGAACGATCATGCATACCCAAAGTCAATGTTAACTGAAACCACCGGGCAGCTCAGATGAACCTTGAACAAATAGGTTCGTGTGGAAAAGCACTGAAAAAGCACTTTTATTAAAACAGACACAAACCCTTTTGACTCATCATTATGATCCGGATCTGACCAAAGTTTATTTGTAAATAAACAATTGACCGAAATATACACCTTTTCAATCAAAATTGAATCTGAATCTCATTCCTTGAATTACTCTTCAAAATAGACAGAAATCCTTGAGCACATGGTTGGTTCGGGCAAAGATATTACAGGGTATTTGGTTCAGAGCAGCTTGTAAATAATCAACCATTGTTAGAAACCAGTCACCTGAGACTCCTCTGGGTCAAGAATGCAAATATTTTGGGGTTGAAAGTTCTCATCGAGGTGAAAGTTGTTTTGTTTCGCGCACACACAAGGAACAAACTTGACCTAGAAAACTAGAAGTACTGGCCAATGGTCAACATTGTGCAATGGTCATAAGACCATAAAAATGGTCAGTGATTCTAAAGACTAGAGTCAACGCCAATCGTGCAAGGTGGTCCATAGTACATGTAGCTCCAGTGTTCTTAGGGAGTACACCAGTGACAGTTGTTTAGCATCCACAGATTTAAAGCTCCACTATTCAGCAAATTTTGTGCTAGCTCAGGAAAAATCTAAAGTTGAACAATTCACAGATTGGAGTAGGCATATCTCATCATCATAGTAGTTCCACATGCTAGCCATAATGCAATTCCAAACCAACAAAATAAACCATCTCTTCATCCATTGCATCCTGTGGGTGTTAACCACCTTACAGTTAACACACACCACATTGGCATCACCATGGTTTCAGCATCAACTCCAAGATGGGGAAGTGTCTCGTGGGGGCGCCGTATTGCTGAATTGCAAAGTTAACGTAACCGCTTTATCGGATTTGGATTACTACGTGAAATGGACCAAAGGCAGTGATGAGCTGATAGATTCACGAACGGCTGGTTCACCGGTTACCAGGGGTGATACTACATTCAGTCTTTTGGGTAGCCATACAACCGGAGAGTACATATTATTTGTTGATAACGCCCAAGACGTAACAGGCGGGGATTACAGCTGCGGTATATTCATCAATAGCGTACCTGCTACTCCTACACTGATTGGTCAAGACACGGCTAGGTTGTATGTGGTTGGGAAACCTGAGGAATATAATGTACTTGTGAGTATAAGAGAGCCTGCGGACAGCCTTAGGATCACGACAGCCACCCGTGTTGTGCTGCAGTGTGACGCACCACACATTGGCGTCACATTTCGCGTCGGATGGTTAAAGAATGGCAAACCTGTTGGTTCTGTGTCCGATCATATCAATGGCACTATGTTAGAATCACAATATCATTTTGTTGCTACGCCTGAAGATAATGGCGCCATCTTTGAATGCAGCCTTTTCAGTCCAAACTTTCCAGGTTTTCGTATTAACCACCAATTAGAACACCTGAATGTAGTCTTCAAACCTCAAGTTACTCTAACTATAAATCAGACTGATGTAATTCAGGGTGGAAACATAGAGATGTACTGCAACGCAACTGGCAACCCATCAATGATCTTTCAATGGTTCTTTAACCCCATGCAGATAACGCAACAATCTGACGCAGGAAAACATGTCATAATTACAGACCTCCAAGTCGGTACAATTAATGTCACCTGCACCGTGTTGAACAGTGAGGGCATCACCTCAGTATGGAAGTTGATAACAGTGAAATTTGCCGATTCAACAACGACCACAAAACCACTCATCTCAATCATAGATGCATCTGCTTCAACCGTCGCAAAAACCCAAGTGCCACAAACTACTGTGCTGACACTGAAACAAACTGGCAAAGTACGCGTGACATTGCTAATCGTTATTCTTGTCATCGCCTTGCTACTCTTTGTCGCTGTATCGATCTACCTACTAATAACAAAATCCTTCAGGACAAAATCTGATGACCAGATGCAAGTGCTTTTTCATCAGGATCAGGAAGGTACCATTCACATAAGAGGGGTGGCCAATGGATCGAATCATAACAACTATTCTAGGCAGTCGCTCACCCTGTCCTCCAATGGATCAGCAAGTTGTATGCCTAATCATCAACACCCACTGACAGACAAGACATACCAAGGGGCTAATGGTAAAACTGTACCAACCATTTTAACCAGTAAAACTGCTCCTATCCAACCTGTTCACACAGTGCCGGTCCAAAATGGTGATACACAATCTGCCCAAACCGGTAATACTGAACAGGTTCAAACCGGTAATCCACATCGGGTCCAAACCAGCAATACACAACAGGTTCAAACTGGTGATCAAACCAATGGTTCTGTTGGGAACCATGCATATGATATGGAAAGACCTCAAGCTGGAAATGGACAGGAGGAAGAACAGGCTCAAAACAGAGAACGAGTATATAGTACTATTATAAAATGAGAAAAACAACTTGATTTTTTTTAACAACTCAACATATTTCCTTGATGATTACTGTCAAAGTAGTTCTATTTGTAATTTGAAATAAATCTTTCGGTCTCAACACAAGATAATAATTACTTGGAATGTTCAGGTGTCAGTTCGAGTCATTAGTCTGCTGATGAAAGATCTAGCAACACCTGAAAATTCCAGGTAGTCATTAGTCTGCTGATGAAAGATCTAGCAACACCTGAAAATTCCAGGTAGTCATTAGTCTGCTGATGAAAGATCTAGCAACACCTGAAAATTCCAGGTAATCATCATCTTGTGTTGAGAATAAAAGATCGATTTCCAATTATTTAATTACCAACACAGAATTGAACTTTCACTCTATATTTGTATGCACAATTGTTAGCACATTGCCAAATTAAAACATTTTGTCATGTATGTACTCAAATGTAATTTGTATTTTGTAATGTAAAAACTTATACAGTGTGAAACTGTGGATTCCATTTTTACACTATGATATGAATGCTGGGATTATTTGATTTAAGGGCACAATGCGGGACAAGGTCACAATAAGTCAAATTCATACAAAAAAGTATTATTTCTGATCTTTTACAACTCGTGTATCCAACCAAAGACTCATATTCATGAAAATAAATTAAGTTAATTGACAATGTAAGGTATTTATTTTTCATTTACTCCATTGATTTGTTAATAAATCCAACACTTTTAAATGTCCATAACTTGACAATTTGCATTTAGTGTTTTGAGACAAAGTGACTGTCAATAATCCGTATCTTTGATTAGATAGACATAACATTGACTTTGGTACCAAAATGTCCTTTAGTGTGTACTTGTACATGATATAAATAACTAAATTATCATTATTTCCCTCATTTTGCCTCATTTACTCGCATTGGGTCACATAATATGTATATTATAACCGCATGTTCAAACTCTCTTAAGTATAGGGACTAACTTTTTTCCCCCTTACACAAAACCTCTGTACTCCAATTGGATTCAGGCCAAAAGGCTTAAAAAGGACAAACATATATCTTCTGAAGATAGCAAGTATTCCTGATCCCTTTTTTTCATCGAATGGGAAATTTAAAAGAAAATGGAAAAGGTTTTCTAAAAGATAGCAATGGTTTGTTATGAGAGAATCTCATGTAAGTTTAGGTTATTCTAAAATTCAGTTATTGGTGAGAAAAACATGGACAAATTATGCATATCATGCAAATGTTAATACTCCGACTATTACGAGGGTCATTCAATAAGTTTTACCTCCTCACTCATAACATCGCTAATATGAATGTCAGCCTCATGACATTTGTCATGATTATAGCTCTGAATCATAGCTACACATTTATAGTAAATGATAATTGATATATGTTTCACTTTTGTTGTGATGCGATCAAAGCGAGAGAGAGATTTTGGACAACGGACACAGAAAATTACCCAAAAGATATGTTTTTTCGTTTTCTCTAAGTATTGTATAATTAGATATAACAGCCCAATTTTAAATACTGAAAACAGAAAACAATGGACGATTTCTGAATATAATACTGTAATATCAGATTATAGGCAATATTAACCTTTGTAGGCTTGCAAATAGTATAATTTCAACTCAAATGTACTGCTACGCCTTTAGTATACGGGAATACTGCTATTCAGTTACATTTTTGTTGTTACTAGTCAAGCCACAGTGATGCCTTGAATATTAAATCTTTAAAAAATAGTCAATTTATGAGCTTTCCTTATATGTAACCTTTATAATAGTCAATCAGGTAGTCAGTGGTAGAAAATAATATCTTCAAGAGACTTGAATTATATCCATTTAGTCCTATATATTATGAAAAGCAAATATGACTTTTGCAGCAGTTCTCTTGGGGTAGGGTTAAAACTGATGGCTGTCCTCGTCTGGTTCTGGCTAAATAGAGGGCATTTTCCCCCAAGAAATAAGTCACTTTAATTGTTTATAGTCTTTTCAAGAGATATCTGTAATTTAGAACCATTTTCATTGACCAATAGGTAGGTTTTGTCTCTTAGAATTGGCCAAATGAATAGCACTCAGGAGACATTTGGCTGTTTTTTATCCATCACACTAAATGGTCCTTTGATTTTCACTGAATCTCCAGAAAAGTACATCCAGTATTCAGACTAATTTACTATAAATTTGTAACTGAGATTCAAAGCTACAATTGTGGAATATTTCATACGACCGGCTTATATAATAGCAAAGTTATGAGGTAGGAGGTAGAACTTATTGAATGACCCTCGTATATTTAAAAGGGGAAATGTGTGTATACTATTTTGGTTTGGTAATGATAAATGATAATGTACATTGTAGGAAAAATAGAGATAGTTGGAATGGAACTTAAATTTGTGATGCATAACTTTATAAGGTACATCTTGTCAATACAGATCAAATTGAGATTTTAAGTAATATAGCTTGTAAAATACAGAGAAAATGAAATGAAATGTATTTTTATTTCCTTATATATTCAGAAGTATAACTTAAATTTTCAAATACAATATAATCATTGTAAAGTTTGCTTCGATAATTGACTAACTCATTTTTTCTATTTCTTAGAAAACAACAAAAGTATGAAAAGTGAGTTAGGCAATTATCGAAGCAGGCTGACGATATGTTGAATAGCAACATGAATAGTGCAGGTGAATTCCACCAGGATGTAATGTAATGAAGTCATGATTTATGCAAAAAACTCAATTTCGCTGAAAAGAGAGTTAGGCAATTATCGAAGCAGGCTGACGATATAATCATTGTAAATTTTGCTTACTATTCTGTCAGATATTATCAAAAGTAGTCAAGATGTGCTGTTTGACGTGATATGTCACATTTCTGGAAAAATAGAGGAAGGGGAGGGTTTATGACTTGGGCAAAGTTTTGCGTGTAATCTTGTAACTGACATTTGCATGCTCAATAAACGGAGAAATGTAGTGATAAAATTCAGTAATATTTGATCTACTACATGAAGGCAAACAAGATATAGCCAAGTCATACTTTTTTGGTTTATAAGGTTGCATATGTGTGCCAAAAGTCGAGTGTCATAAATAGCGGTTCATCACTCTGTTGATGAAGGTTGAAGTGTTTGACTGCAAATTACAGGTACCGAGAACGTCTTCAATATGTGTTGAGATCAAATGTTAAAAAATGTTGATTTAATCCTACCAACACAGATGAATTTCCATACTATTGATGGTGTGATGTTTAGGCGGTGTAAAAAACACTATGGTGTACGGGCAAATGAATGTCTCAGGTAGGCGGTCGGTCGTTTGTTTTTTGGGGATTTTTTTCTTCTTTAAATTGGGAAACAATGGCGTAGCTAGGCTTTACCAAGCTGTCAGCTTATGAGAATTGCTGCAGAGTCAGAAACTTGAGCAGGGCAGGGGGGGGTCGAATCACAAAATTGAGAGCGGGGATTATAAACATATTTCAATTTTTTTTTAAAAAGGTGTGTTTTTTCTCTCTTCAAAATGGGAAATATTCATCATCATTTTTTCAACCTTGAGAAAAATGGGGCCTGTAAGAACAGTTAACTGGTGAAAGGGGAGGGGAGTCTTCACAATCAGAACAATAGAAGGATGAAAAGGTGTGCCACAGGGAGATCAAATACAACTCAATTTGAAGTAAACTATACATTTTCCTATTTGTATTACAAATGATGAAATTAATAAAAAATAAAATACCTACGAACAGTAAAAAGTCAGCCAAAATGGTGATTCAAGTATGTTTTATTCGAAGGAGTATGTTTAAAAAATATATAATGCAATTGCAAAAGGAATTACTCTTAAATATTAACCAGAGAAAAAGATGTACATGAAACCAATCATGATTGCCAGTGTTTCTCTTTTAGTGTGGGACGTACCATATACGGATGACACGTTACTACGTTTAAACAGTGGAACTCCCAACTCGGTAGCTGTACGGATCTCGGCCGATAGATCTGAACAAACAAAAGTCATCAGTCAGGGCTCAAAATAGATGAGGGCTAGATTAGCCCCCAATTTTATAGAAAAGCCCCCCGAAAATATCAATCAATGCCATGCCAGAAAGTACACAAGGGGGCTACTTTTTATCAATTTTGTTTCAGCCCTCACAGTATAGCCCACCTGCCATTGTCAATATAATACAAATAATAAATGCTTAGAAACTCGATCTTGTTTCCTGGGCAACATTAAAGGTTAATTAGTTTTGTATTTTATTTTTTACAATATCCTCCATCGAATAAAACCTACTTGAATCACCATTTTGGTTCACCTTTAACCCCCTGGGCACTACCGGCCTATCTTACAGTGGTTCTGATTGGTGTATTGCAAGATATACTCATTTGAATAGCCAATTAAAATGAGGTTGTTAAATATTTCACTCCAATCTTTAGCAGGGATACAATTATTCTAACACTGTCTCTGATTGGCGCAACAAATGATGTATCTATCTTTCTGACCAATCGGCCGGTAGTTCTCAGGGGGTTAAAGGCAAACCAAAGCTATTCTATGTTTACAATTTACTAGTACTAGGAATCTCTTTGGTCAAACTAACTTTTGTTTTAGAATCAACTTTTAGTATGACTTACGCTATAAGGAATTAATAGCACTCATCGACAGTGACTATTTTAGTGATGATTTATGTGGTAGAGCTCTACCCTACACACCAGATACACACCACTTTCACAGTAGGACACCTCTCACTCACCCAGACTTAGACAATCATCTACTAAACACACACACACACCAAGTTGGGTAATAATTACAGTGCTGTAATTAATCAGGTTATTTACGATGTCAAATTTACAGCATTCTGAAGCTGTACAATAAGTGGAATTCTGGATTGGCTGTGTATGTGCTATAAGGAATTAATAGCACTCATCGACAGTGACTATTTTAGTGATGATTTATGTGGCAGAGCTCTACCCTACACACCAGATACACACCACTTTCACAGTAGGACACCTCTCACTCACCCAGACTTGGACAATCATCTACTATTACACACACACACACACCAAGTTGGGTAATAATTACAGTGCTGTAATTAATCAGGTTATTTACGATGTCAAATTTACAGCATTCTGAAGCTGTACAATAAGTGGAATTCTGGATTGGCTGTGTATGTGCTATAAGGAATTAATAGCACTCATCGACAGAGACTATTTTAGTGATGATTTATGTGGCAGAGCTCTACCCTACACACCAGATACACACCACTTTCACAGTAGGACACCTCTCACTCACCCAGACTTAGACAATCATCTACTAAACACACACACCCACCAAGTTGGCTAATAATTACAGTGCAGTAATTAATCAGGTTATTTATGTCAAATTTACAGCATTCTGAAGCTGTACAATAAGTGAAATTGTGGAATTCTGGATTGGCTGTGTTTGTGCTATTATTTTTTAAGCAAGACATTAACAGCCTTTTGAAAAAGAATGTAATTAAATTCTTGGTCAAATTTGGTCGACTTTGCTCTGTGTAAACCAAGCCTTTTGGCGACAAAAAACCCACTCTGTTCAACAGGCGCATGAACCTCTCAGGTAGCGTCAGTCAGTCTGCGCTTTTACTTAATATTTTTGTTTGCTTTCTTCAAAATGTCATCAACATTTTGATGAATTTTCAACAATTTCAAAATGTTCAAAAATCAAAACATTTCAAACATATTCAAAAATGTCAAAAAAATTCAAAAAAGTTCAAAAACGTTCAAGCAGTTTTCAAAACATTTGTAAATATGGTCACATTTTTTCTCTCAAGTCGAACAGGTTTTTTTCATGTCACTTTATTCAAAAAATATGACAGACATTTTAATGCTAGCTGTTTAATGTATCTAGCCATGCATTTAATAATTGTACCATTAGTCAAGATAATTACACAAAAGAATAAAAAGCAAATTAGTCAAGATAATTAGCATGCATTATTAATACTATAATGGTCCAAAATTAATGATTAAGTACCAATCAATTGTTATTTATATTGTACATTACAATGCAATATTTACCTTCTGATATTAGGTAGGTCTAGGTTATGCATAATTTATATATTTATATTGTTAGGGCTAATTAAATGAAAGTTTATTAACGTTTTCTTATTAGATGTGGTTCATTGTGAATTTAGCGTCTAAATAAAGGAATAGCTTCGAGTATTTCAGCCTTGAAATTAAATGATTTACGAGATCCATATTGACTATAAAACAGGACAATATATTCAGCTACTAACATTTTAAAAATTATGTGATATAAGTACTAAACTTGATCAAAAACTAGAAAGAAGTATTCATGGTATTGGTTATATCAGAATGCTTGTAGTATTAAACAGCAAATGTTTTATTTATTTTTTCATTCCAAAATTTTGTAATTTTCATCTTATTATACAGCAATTTTGTTATTTATTTTTTCATTCCAAAATGTTGTAATTTTCATCTTAATAACCCTAACTATACTACACCACACGGCAACTGGGCGTAAAAAATGTTGTTATAACCCGGCGTGCAGGTTTTTGGGCTACTGAACGGACCCAGGCTATATAACGAGGCGAATATACTTCGCCGAGTGTGACTGACAGCTGTGGTGTAGTGGCTAGGATCTGGGCCCGGGTGCTGGAGGTCTGTGGTTCAAATCCTGGGGGGGGTCGTGCTGACCTTTCTGGTGAATTTTGGGGGTCGGAAAACAAATCTGTTGCCGTGTGGTGTACTAGAGTTTAATCATACATTTGTAGTAACACAATGCAGAGTCTGTGTGTTTCTTGGTACATGTATATAGATCGAAATGAACGTAGCCTAAAAAAGCTGACTGCACGAGACACTATATAGGCAGGTCATGTCGAGAGCAACATATATTATTACACCTCATACATATTTATAAGGGTATACTCTTTTTTGATTGGTTTATTTTTAACCAAGTCGGATAAATAAAAAAAACCTACCAAATGTTTGTTATTGTTTATTGTACTACCAAACATACGAGAGTTTGAACTTCATCCTGCTAATCAACACCGTCTCCCGAAACAATTCTAGAGCCTATGAATATTACGTACATATTAAACGGTGACGCCAAGTGACAACAACAAACATGGCCGTCGTCTGCTAAACATCTGCCGAAGAAATTTGCTATCTAAACTGACGCAGGTTTGATTATTCTTTTGGATAATTATGCTGCATTTACCAAGCATTGTGTTGGATGACTGGTGACTACCTCCCTGATCCTCTCCGCATCCGGAGGTAGTCAACAGTCATCCAATTTCAATATCCCAAACCTATTGATATGAGAGGCAAAAATAAAGTTTGTTTCCAGTATTAAGCCTGAAAAGTCAAATGCGAAATTCTGTTTTTTTGTTGTTGGTATTTTGCTCAAATTCGTAGTGGAGATTTACTTGATATGGTTTTATTTAGTCACATCTATGCATTTTTGTTACTCTTATGCTCGCTAAAATGCTGATTTTCACTTTTGTGTTTGCCGTATGTGGCCAATCGTCATCTTGAAACATTTTGGACACAATTTCAACAAAAGATTGCACCCTAACAATATCTGTTTCTGTTTTTTCTGTAAAAAAATTAAATGCACAAGAATTAAGCGTCTCAGTGAAATGCGTGTGCACTACTGGAAACAAACTTGGTTTTTTGTTTGGTCTAATCAAAGGTTAATTTCATTCAAAGAAAAAGAAAATAAGGCAGCAAAAAACACAACCCATTTTATGGATGGACAGACCATTCAGTTAGGTTTGCTGGTCAAGCATTTTGTTTTCATTTGTGTATACATTTTTAAAATTAATTGACATTTTATTAAATTTCACGAAAATGTTCAAAAAAATTGAAAATGAAAACAGAATGGAAAATGGGGAAAAGGATGTTTTTTTATCATTGAATTTGGAAATACTTTTTCTTAATTTTTTTTCAATTCTGCATTTTTTTCTCTCACATTTTACATAATTGTGGAAAATAAAATTATTACTATTGCTCAAATTCACCTACTTAATACAATTAGGCCTAAAAAAAAGAAGTTTGATTGGCGTAACATGACCAAAACAAATAGGGTAGGTCGGTCGGGATTTTTTTTTTTTAATTATTTTTTCTTTATTTTTCAAATCACCTACTTTTGAACACTTGAAAGACAGCAGTACACACAAATCATAGCTCTAGCATATTTAATTGCCGGGCAAAAATGTATCGTTGTGTTCAACAATATATCATTTCGATGGGGACTTAAAATAGCCGAAATTGAAAGCAAACAGTCAAAAACGTTAATACTTTGTTCAATTTTTATAAATATATATATATGTATTTTTTTTTCCCCCTCAAAATAATAAAAAATATTCAGGGTCGGCGATGTATTTAGGGTCGGTCGGGTTACGCCAATCAAACCTTCTTTTTTTTTTAGGCATTAACTGAATCAGCTGCAATGTTTGCAGTTGTTTATTTTCATCTGTTCCTCAAATCAATATGATGAATCTATGAAATAAATAATCTGCAAAATGTTGAAATGAATATATACTTCTCATGCAATTTTGTATACCAAATACCAACAAGCATGAATTCACAATTTCCCTAAAATTTCAATGATACAGCCCCTCAAAGTGCAGAGATATCTATGCATAAATATTATAATATTGACTTATTACATTTATTTTATCAAATCATTCATCACAATGGCTTTACAAATTGTGCTCAAATGCCATGCAATTTATGCAAAGGTATTTAAAATAGTAAAATCAGGCTACGAAAAACCCCAACCTTGTTCTACGGGCACAACCGACCCATTATTTTCTTCTTTATTTTTTTGAAAAGAAAATGTTTCCATTTTTTTTGCAAATTTGATATTTATTTTTTATGTTGATATATTTGAAATTTTGTGAACATTTCAAATATATCACTTAAATTTTCTGAAATTTGTGAGAAAACGACAACAAATAACACGCCCGCCCGCCTGACCCTACGGAGAGGTCTGTTTGCCCGTAGAACAGGGGAGGGGCAGTGGCGTACCGACCGGGGGGGGGGGGGCAGGGGGGGCAAGTTGCCCCCCCCCCCCTGGCTCCAAATACCGGGACGCTAAATTCGCACTACCGGGACGCTAAATTCACCTAATAAAAAAAAATTAGGGCCTAGTTCAGAAAACACTGATTATTTGTTGACTGTTGTGCTATGTGGACTGCGAAATTTTGTGACCGTGCGAAAATTTGTGACCGTCCTACCTTTTGTGACTGTGCAAAATGTTGTGGCCGTGCGAAATTTTTTGACCGTGCGACAATTTTTGACCCTACCCCTACCCCCCCCCCCCCCCCACTTACGTGAAATTCACGAGGTGACTGACTGGGAAAAAATTTGGGGCAACCTTTTACGAAAATTTACGCCACTGCCGGGACGACATATACTTGCCCCCCCTGGCTCACATGCCGCGGTACGCGCCTGGGGAGGGGAGGGGGGGTTCGTCACCTTAGATTAACATTATTTAGAATGGCACAATGCCCACGCGCTGCCAATACAATTTTGATATTGCCTACATGCATACAATGATGATATTAATTAAAGGAGTGAATGCGTTGGTTTTGGTTAGGACATTATCTCTCTTCAAATTGATCTTTAAACCCAAACAGATTAGACTCGGGATAGCCTTTCATCAAGGCGTTGTGGTGTGAGCACCCTAAAAATGTGTGAGCGCCCTCTGTAAAAATTGTATAATACAACGCCTTATTCCAAAAAAATGTGCTTGCTGATTGGTTGATAATGATGTCATGATTAATCAGGAGACGTCATTAATAGTATTAGCTATCTTCAAACATTGTTGTCAATAGAATTGGGAGGAGCTAATCGTGTGTTACGACAACTCCCGACTACATTCTTTGATTGACACATCATGCTTACACTATATGAGCAAAAACGAAAACAAAGACTTGGGAGAAAGTAACTACTCTGAACTACAGTGCTCAAAAATGGTAACTTACCAGGTGCGTAATAATAATAAATAATAATAATAATAAAACCATACTTATTGAGCGCATAACACAATTAAGTCCCTATGCGCTATCACAAACAAAAACCAAAAACACACAGTAACATGAGTAACAAAAGACAAAACAAAAATAAATTAAACATTAACTAAATAGGTAAGTTTTTAGCAATGATTTGAACTGTTTAAGAGTTTTGGCGGATTTAACATGATATGGTAAGTTGTTCCAAAGTTCAGCAGAAGCATCTTGAAAAGAACGGCGACCATATGAAGTAGAAGGTGAAGAAACATGCGCAAGAAGATATTTTGAGCCAGAACGAAGATTGCGAGTGGGCTCGTAAGCCCCCAAAAATAAATTGTTGTGTTGTCCTCAAGTGCCAAACATCTTGAGGTCGGATCGGGCGGTCGATTTTCCTTCTTTTTTTCCTTCTTTTTTTTTGTTTGGCTGAAAAATATTACTGACTGTCGTGGTTCATGTCAAGACAAAATTTTACTAATGTTTCTAGGGAAGTGCTGTCTCACCTCAGAAACGCTTTCATAAATAGACCCTACAATAACAAGTTTAAAAACTATTTATTCAAGCAAACTTATTCATCTCAAGAAGGAAATAGTAATATTTTGACAATTTTGAGAAAATTTAAATTTTAAAAAAGAAAGAAAAAAGGCGACCCTGATTTTTGAGATTTTAGGGTCGGTCGCTGAGGGCAACACAACAATTCCCCATCCCCCTAAATACAATCGTAACTTTGAAAATGCTGATGCCACTACTGTACATTGTATGGTTCACGCCATGTCCTGCTTCCTTTGGGGCTGGCTTGCAATTTATATACATTAAAACCCTAACCCAACTGAATCTCACTAATTAAATCTCACTGCCAGAAACTATCTCCACGCACGTGCTGCTGCATTGCCGCGATGACGTCACCTACCGCAGGCATATGTGGGCACGGAGTTTGTGCCCGCATATGCGCTAGAGAGTTAGCTCAGTTGGTAGAGGGACAGACTTGGGTGCGGATGGTCCCGCGATCGAATCCCGGGGGTGCTGGGTGATTTTTCAGGTCAAAAAAATAGTACTTTTTCCCCCCTCCCCCCGATACGCACAAAAAACTAGCTTTACTGGTTAAGGTTAATAAATGTCAATTTTGGATGTCCAATAAATCCCTAACTCAACTGAATCTCACTAAATCTCACTGCCAAAAACTATCTCCACGCACGTGCTGCTGCATTGCCGCGATGACGTCACCTACCGCAGGCATATGTGGGCACGGAGTTTGTGCCCGCATATGCGCTAGGGAGTTAGCTCAGTTGGTAGAGGGACAGACTTGGGTGCGGATGGTCCCGCGCACAGGCTGAAAAAGTAGGCAATACGGAAAGCTCCTTGCCGGGAAATTTGAGCATTTGGAGGGAAATTTTGGCATTTGGAGGGAAATTTTACTCTTTCATTAAGAAATGCATTCCATTTTGGAGGGAAATTTGGAATCGCTTGCCGGGAAAAAAACATTTTTTCAGGCTCCCGCGATCGAATCCCGGGTGCTGGGTGATTTTTCGGGTAAAAAAAAGAGTACTTTTCCCCCCTCCCCCCGATACGCACAATCAACTAGCTTTACTTTACTGGTTAGGGTTAAGGCAACAACCTGTTCTACTGGCCTGATCGGCTCATTTATTTTTGTACACATTTTGTTTAAATGTTAGAACAAAAATGATTTTTTTTTTTAATTTTTAAGAAATGGTGTAAAACATTTTGAATGTACAATTATTGAAAATGTTTGAAAATTGCAAAAATGTTCACATAATTAAAAAAACAAAAAACAAAACACACTGACCCTACCTGAGAGGTAGGTCCATTTGCCTATAGAACAGGGTTTTTTGTTGCCTAATATGCAAAGGCTATCTTACCTGTAATCCAATTGCGGAACTCGCTATCCTTACGCATGTATTGACCTTTGGCGTTAATACTGGTCTTCCAAGAATGATCAGACGTTTTATCCTCGACCGACATGATGATTTTCGGTTAAATAATTATGGTAAATATGAGCTAAAAGAAATAACCAGCGTACGATTTACCCAGTGTCGCCTCGCTAAATGATCCACACTTTGCAGAAACTGCTATACAATCTACAAAGTGTACAGCAGTTTTATACTAGTTTATTATTTTTAACAACCAATAGGAATATGAAAACAATTTGCTATGCAATTGTTTTCACGGGAATCACTGTTGGATACTATTATTACATAGGGTCAATGATTACATGTAGCTTGAATAACTACCTGTGTTGTGTCTATTTATATACTGATATTGAAACTATGTTAGTATTTAATAGTACCTTACAAATGGCAAGGTCACACTTGAATACAAAAATGCAAAAATGCAAAGTCATTCCCTTTTCACCGTCTATGCTATAATCTATAGTTCCCTTTACTGCTTCATCATTGTTCAACCGTAGAGGTATTCAATAAAAATATGTGACCCGTCATATCAAAATAGACATGTTGGATGCTTGAGTCAATTCGGAGTTATTGGTATGACTTGTTAGAGCAAAATTTAAGCTTTGAAATGACACCATGTTAAAGGTAATAGGACTTTGTAATCACAAGATATGATTTGAAGAAGCATATTTTTTCTATTATTTTCCTTATATTTCACCACATATATTTGCCTCTATCTCATAACTGTGTTTGCCGACAACAGCCCCTTTTGATATTACTGGTCACATATATGTGACCAGTAATATCAAAAAGGGGCTGTTGTCGGAAGTATGCATTTTAAGATATGATTGAGAAAGTAAAACATGAACAAAACAATATTTCACACAAATATCGGCCAAATATACCAAACCAAGCGTGACAAGCGACGTATTATTTTAAAGCTTACCCAAATAAATACACTTTTGCATGGAAAATAAAAGCTTGATTTTCAATTTTTTAACAACCAAAGCCAATAACTCGTAACATAATACATGGCAGTGATAGGGGGTATTCTATTTCTACCAATTAAATTGGACCTCATTTAAAGGCATATTATGTGATCTTTTCCAGGGGGCGCCTTCTACCCATGAATTTTTTTTAAGTAGATTTTCTTGCAGATTTTCATTTCTGATCATAAATCATAAATATATTCTGAGTTACAGAGTGATACGTTTCCTAATTACTTCAAAATCATGGTTTTGAAGTAATTAGGAATCGTATCGCTCTGTAACCCAGACTATATTCATGATTTATGTTCAGAAATGTAAATCTGCAAGAAAATCTACTTTAAAAAAAAAAGCAAGCATATAGAGGGCGCCCCCTGGAAAAGATCACATAATAATGTCTTTAATACCAAGTTAAAGGCATATTATGTGATCTTTTCCAGAGAGCGCCCTCTATTCATTTTTTTTTTTAGAAAGTAGATTTTCTTGCAGATTTACATTTCCGATCATAAATCATACATACATTCCAAGTTACAGAGCGATACGATTCCTAATTACCTCAAAATCATGGTTTTAGAGTGAATTTAGAGTGAAAAATATAAACTGTCGGAATTCCGTTCACTCTAAAACCATGATTTTGAAGTAATTAAGAATCGTATCGCCCTGTAACTTGGAATGTATGCATGATTTATGATCAGAAATGTAAATCTGCAAGAAAATCTGCTTTATAATTTTTTTTCAATGTTGAGGGCGTTCCGTGGAAAGATCACATAATATACCTTTAATGAGCAAAATGGACCTATGTTATGTTTACCATATAGAGCTCTATAATCCACAAAATCAGCTAAATTATGCAAAATATTGAAGAAAAAAATGGCAAAGTAATTAGACCATTGAATTTGATTAATCGGCTTTTACCTTTCCGGGAACCTCACAGCCTCAAAATGCACACCTACCCCACCCCACTACCTTCAATTGCAACAAAAAATAAACACCAACAAAGAAACAAAAAACCAAAAATAAACAACTAAACAAACAAAAAAATTAAAATACTCTATAAAAAATCTAGAATAATAATTATGGTATGTGGCAGTTGGGCTCTTTTGAACAGAGCATTTTTCTTTTTCATGTTCCAAAAACTGATCAGTCAATATTATCAGTCAAAACACAATAGACATGTGCTCTTTAGTCGCGCAATATTTGTGCGAGTAATAATGGCACTATGCACGAACGGTGTACATAAGTAAAAACGAATGGTCACAATTTTACCAGTATATTTCCTCCCTTTTGGATAAAGTACGAGATTCTTTATTGAAGTGGGGGGAAATATCAAAGGTTTGGTATTTAAAATGACCGATTCCTAATTAAGAATCAGAGACTACTGTAAAAGTGGAAATTTTCGCGCTACATTAATGTTCACGCTTTTCGCGCTCAGATCAGCAAGCACGAAATAAAAACGTGCTAATATATTCCTTTTGAATGTAGGTCTATGTAAAGAAGCTCAAATTCGCGAAAATAAAAACAAGCAAACTTGTTCAAAATGTGCGAAGCGCGAATATTTACATCCGCTCAAATTTCCACTTTTACAGTGCATTTGATAATGGAACAAAAGCAGATATGTACTTTGGATGAAAATGCTAAGCGATAATATTGCAATAAAATATTAATTATTGGTATGCGATAATTTATCCTGCTTCATAGATGTCCCCAAGATAAATTACAGGCATTTGTCACAAGGGCTATTAAAGGAGGGGCCCACAAGCACACCATTGTGCAAATGTGCATTATATGTAAGAATAATAACTACTAGGCGGTCACCCGGGTTTGGCGGTTCTCGGGTTTGGTGGTTTGTTTGTAGAATGCATGCATAAAGCCCGATCGGACAAACTTTGAAAATTCGACCCCTAGACGACCTTTGACCCCGGAAGACCCGACAAACGCCAACTCGTTTTATTTTTGCCACGCTCGCCTCGCATCGAGCATTGTGATCACCGAGTTTAAGCACGATCCGACCAACTTCAAAAAGTTGACCCCTAGATGACCTTTGACCTCGTACGCTCTAACAAATGCGAACTTGCTCTTGCGGGGACCGAACAAACAGATCACCGAGTTTCTCATCACCGAGTTTAAGCCCGATCGGACAAACTTTAAAAATTCGACCCCTAGATGACCTTTGACCCCGGACGGCCCAAGAAAAGCAAAGGCGTTTTAATTTTTCCACGCTCGACTCGCATTCGGGCTTCCCGTCCCCGAGTTTAAGCCCGATCGGACAAACTTTGAAAATTCGACCCCTAGACGACCTTTGACCCCGGACGACCCAAGAAAAGCAAAGCCGTTTTATTTTTTCCACGCTCGACTCGTACTCGGGCTTCCCGTCACCGAGTTTAAGCCCGATTGGACAAACTTTGAAAATTCGACCCCTAGACAACCTTTGACTCCGGAAGACCCGACAAACGCCAACCCGTTTTATTTTCGCCACGCTCGCCTTGCATCGAGCATTGTGATCACCGAGTTTAAGCACGATCCGACCAACTTCAAAAAGTTGACCCCTAGATGACCTTAGACCTCGTACGCTCTAGCGAATGCGAACTTGCTCTTGCGGGGACCGAGCTGCACCCACCCACAGAGTTTGAACGCCGCCCGACCCCGGGAATGGCGACGAAAAAGCGCGCACAGACAGACAAACAGACAGACAAACAGACAGACAAACACCCCGACAAACAGACAGACAAACAGACAGACAGAGAGTAGCGTATTATAATATAGATTGAGCCCAACTTTTGTAATTATATAGAACAAAACACCATACTTATGACAAAAATGAATAAAACCCGCAATCTCTCAACATGCAATTTATAAAATTCGCGGCGATCGAAAGTCCCGGTGTCGACAATCCACGGTATGTCCAAGTCTAAGTTTATGTGTTTTTAATTGAGACATTCGAACGATTTCCCGCCATTTTGAATAAGGCCAAGGAGCGCGCTACGAGTAGTGTCACGCGCAAGACTTAAAATCCAAGAGTGGAAGACAAAGGGACATTTCTGAACGCTTATGCTGTATGTACATGTAGCTCTTATTTTGTTTGGCAATGCCATAAATAGATAGCGAACATTTAAGGACAACTTTGAGTCACCAAAAAGATGAGTGGGATATAAAAACGGAGGATTTGTCAGGCGACTTAAATTGTTCCCTTTAATATTGCGCCTGTACCTGATACTATCTCTGTATCATAGCTCTCATACTTTGTATTTGTATGAGAGCTATGGAATGAAAGCATATGATATGAAGCGACATCGGCGATTTTCGTTTCTAAATTACCTATTTTTTCTAGACGTTTAGTATTCACTTATCTGGGACCTCTCTCTCTCTCTCTCTCTCACCCTCCAGGGCTTGAATTAATCGAAGGCAATCAAATAATGAATGTTTTCACTACATTCAAAAGTACATAATGGGCTTAATGGCCTTGGATAAAGTTGGTGCCCCTTTCAAATTGCCTTAAATTGCCTGCCCTTTTCATTTCTTATTTCAAGACCTGTCCCCCTCCCTCTCTCTCTTTCTCTCTCTCTCCCGTTACGTGCAGACTCACATGAAAGTGATGAATATGAAGGACAGCAGCTGGTGGGAGTCTGTTCCATACATAGATCCCCGGTAGCGAAATTCTGTGCATTTATTGATGTGTGTGTTTGGTTTACATACTTGAGAGGCTGGTCCAATCTATTGGAGATATGTGTAGCCCTTTGAACATTGTGTAGGAAGTAAATGTTTACCAAGCCATAATGTATTTTGTACAGCATGGTGGCTTGCTGAGCCAGGCGGCAAATATGGAGGGAGTGTATCCCATTTGAGTTGCTTAATTAATGGGCTAACAGGGGTTTGTCTCCTGTAGTCTCGGAAAACAGACTTGTTCATAGCTGACCCGATACCTAGCCATAGGTTGGTATCCATCGAGACTAGGTGAGCACTCAATTTTAAGTTTAAAGTCTCACTTTAGGGGGCACAGTTTTGTTACCATTGCACATAGTCAATCATAGATAGGCAGGATCATAACATTTTGAAGTTTATGACTCTTTGAAAATGCAATAACAATAAATATTATACTTTTCTTTAAAAAATAATGATTTAACCATGACTGTAGGTTAAATATTGACAAAGTTATGACCAAATGTATATTGCCAAAAAGTGTTATAAAGCAAAACTTGCAGAGTCATGGCCATTAGACATTTCCCCATAGAAACCTGTTCAGATTTGAAACCATTTTAGCTTCAATTAGCGTTACTTTCATAATGTCTAGTTGCTTGTGTGTGGTTATTTAGGCATCGGTGAATACAACCCATTACCCAGTTCCCATATCTTTACACGCCTGGATTTAAAAGCAGTATATGAAGAGCTTTGTTGCAAAAGGGCTATGGTGCATTTGTTTCAAAAATGAGTTTGATATAGAAATGTATAGGGAAAAATCATATGTTTCTCATTGTAAACAGCCATTGAAATTGTTGTTTTGTTGCAAAAGGGCCTGTATCCAGACTTAAATCGGGATACAAACAACAACTTCAATGGCTGTTTACAATGAGATGTAGGTCTTTTTGGAAAAAATGACTTTATTTCCTTGAAACATATGATTGTGACCTACATGTATACATTTCTATATCAATTTTTCTTTTTTTAAATGATTAAAATAAATGATTTTTTGTGTGTGGAATTTTTTCTTTATATGTACAAACAGATGGAGTTTTGTTGCAAAAGGGCCTACATCCAAATTTTCAAAAAATGTAAACATGATTTTAAAAAAATTAAAAACTAGCACATTTGAAATTTATTTCAATTTAAATTAGTATGTAGTGTACCTCTATCATAATCCATTCAGTTTTTCAATTGCTCAACTTGAATATTTAGAAACAGTTTTTTGACTTTTTCTCAATAAGAGCCAAAGTGGATGAAGGCCCTTTTGCAAAAAACCTCTTCATACAGGGTGTATCAGAAAGAACTGTACCGAGGCAATATTATTTATAACGGTATAAATTCGATTGATATTGTTCAAACCGTTTGCACATTTATCTTGCGCAAACGCCCAGCTTTCATACGAATTTTAAATTTTGAAAATCTGACATTTCTGATGGAAAATACAGACTTTCTGGTAAAGATGGTAGATTTCAATTTTGGTCGAAATGATCAATTTCAAAATCTGTGAAATTACTAACCCGACCTGAGATATCCATCTGTCCATAGGAGAGGGTTTATTTTTGGTCGCCATATCTCAACTTTTCACATCACTTGAGGCCTATAACTATTTATTTATTTGCATACTTTAGTGGGTGAAATTTGGAGATAAATTCTGATTTTTTATCCGCAAATAAACCAGGATTTGTTCTGCTTGAGTGGTTTTAACTTTCTTTTCTTTGGCGGGAGCTTTGAATATTGCTTATGTAGTGTGGGCTACATTGTTTGAAATGTTGGGGAAGTGGTAGAGAGGATTGATTGAAATTGAAAATACGTTTTTCATCGATTTTCGATTATGTCTTGCCACATGAGAACAAAAAGAGATCTCAATGAAATTAACATATAATATAGGAAACATTTTTACCTTTCTATTGCAGGTGTTTACAGTTAAAACAGTAATCATTTTGTATTTTTTATATATTTTAGAAACACGGTACAGATCTTTCTGATACACCCTGTAGTATATGAATGTTTCATTTTTCCCCATATATATTAGGCAAAAAAACCAAATTGTAATGTTTCACCCGCTCGTCAGATTTTTTTTGTAACAGTGTAAATGGCATTGAATATTAAATTAAGTGTTTATAACATATATGTGCGACTCTTAAAGTGTCAGATTACAACTTCTTGTTGACTGAACTTTGAGCTTCCGCTGGTATAAGAAAAGAAGAAAAAAAAAAAGAAAAAAAAAAATCCCGCCCGCCCCTCCTGTGGAGGACAACATCACTTCTTTTTTTTTTGGCCTAAAGGCTTCGTTATACAGTAAAAATACTGCCAAACTCTGCACTTGTAATGATGATTACTTTTAAATACTGCTAACTTTCTGACAATGACAGTCAAACAATGGAGTAGGGGATTGCCCCCCACACACATCTCATAATCGTGAACGGTGTATGGAGTCCAGATCAACAATGTGTACATATTTTACAAGTACAACTTGATTTTATCGATGATTCCTACCTTTGAAGATTACATCGCTTTTTATTTATTTTGCA
The DNA here is from genome assembly GCA_035610835.1 of Ophiura sarsii. NCBI lineage: Eukaryota > Metazoa > Echinodermata > Ophiuroidea > Amphilepidida > Ophiuridae > Ophiura > Ophiura sarsii. The sequence continues at coordinate 26,367,651 of CM069446.1, read as the reverse complement.
ACCGTGGGCTTGGTGTATTTCCTATATGCACTTTTTTGTGATTGATGCACAGACATCAGGGGGTTTTTTCAGTTAAAAATATTGACATTTATAAGAGATGCACCACTCGTTTGAACTCAAGAAAATAGTGGTCAAACAAAAAATTATCATGTGCGTTGATTAGTCTCAATGCAGATTTGTTACGCAAAACGCTGCTGTTTCCAATTCATTGGTACACACATGCAGGGGCGGATCCAGGGGGGTGCTGCGGTGGCTGCAGCACCCCGGGGTATGAAGAAGAAAAAAGAAAAAAAGGGAGAAAGAAAAAAGGAAAGGGGGAAAAGGAAAGGAGACAAAAAAGGAAAGATAAGAGAAGAAAAGGAAACGGAAAAGAAAGGCAATATTGGGGTTATAGAACAAGAAAAGGGCCTGATCAATTGCATTTTTTGGGGATCGTATTTTCACAGCACCCCGGGTGTGACCATCCTGTATGCGCCCTTGCACACATGTATCGTCCGTCTGAAACCACAGTTGAAGACACGAAAATGACACGATGAAACGACCATTGCCACGAAGGCAAAAAGAGGGTGACTTGTTCGCTGCCCTCAAATAAGCATCGCTAGCCCTCAAACATGCATCGCTACGTTGCGTTGTCAGTATATTACTACATACGATAGCGGTTATTTTAAGATTCCGGGGGCATACACTATGGTAAATCACACGTCACCAGTCACAACAATTTATGCAGATGCAATGTCACGTGCCATTATAAAACAAACAATGGGGAAAATGCGATATTTTGATAAACTGGTATAGTTGACACGTCACTTTTATCAACAAAAGTGCAGTTTCTCAGAATTCACGGCATATTTTGTGAAATAAGGTAAGTCAATGAGACCTGTTTATATGTTGTACTAGTAATACTACTACTATGAAACATATTTGCAAACATGTAGCTGTTCACTGTTCAATGCGTAAAGTTTTTTGTGTACACGTAATCATTTGTGGTAAAAAAATAAAAAAATAAATGTGCCCAAGATCGCACTGGATCTCTTTCACTTTCACTTTCACTTTCAGGTCCTCAATTACACTACAGTTCAGTAGCAATTGAGGACCTGAAGTTGGGTCTGGGTCGGGGTCTGGGTCGGGATTGCCCAATCTTTCACCTACCTGTTATCCAGTTGCGGAAGGCGCTATCCTTACGTACAAACTCTCCTTTCTTATTCACTGGAATTTTGATGCCACCTGATGCAACTTTCTTATCACTGCCAGAGTCAGACATTCTTCTCGTTGTTGTCGAAAAATGGCAAATTGAGAAAATCGAAATGTGTTCACTATTATTAATGTTATATTTAAGCTTAATTCGCTGTTGTTGTTTAGTAAATGTGGCAAGATTCAGCTTCCGATAAAGGCATCCACTTGAAATCTTTCTGAATGCAGCTCTAACAAACATCCCTTGATTAAAATTAAATGTGAATTATATGAAACTGCCGAGTCCCAGTGGAAAACTTGCAGGAACTTAAAACCGATGTAATATACTTTAAACAGACGGAGTGTAATAGAGCAATAGTGTGCTTACAGACGCGAGAGTTACGCTATTTAGAGGCTAACTGACGGATTTCTCTAGCGTCTGTGGATGAACGTGTAATATGTGCAATTTAGTTTTATTTCGAAATACGTGTATTTCGTAAAATGAGAATAGAAACGCTGAGTGTAAACCACTGAGACGTTCCTGTGTAAGTTGACCACATCGGAAGCTGTGAGCTCCGGATTATAAGTTATAAATAACGGTCAGAAATTAAAAATATTGCGCAAAAAACACTGTTTTTTGACGTAAAATTGTATTAACCCATTTTTTGGGGGTCCATTTGTGGACAATATTATCCGCTTTGGTGAAATAATTGCGATACTTTGGTCGCTGTATATTAACGAATTTGGCACTGCCGAATTCTGCAGTTACGATGAATGTTGGTACTGAGCGGGGTACTGAGGCGTCGACGCGATCGACAGCCAATAATATTGAAGATAATAAGGCCAATAATAAGAAAGATGAGGCCAAAATGTCAGGCAAAAGCGGGAAAGTTAATCCTGAAAAGTCGTCTAAGACTAATGATAATACCGAGGCCGGCCAGGCTCAAGGTCAAACTGCCAATAAAGCTAAGCCTAAGGCAAATACTAAAGTCAAAGTCAAGAAAAATAGTAGACTAGATGGCATTGAAAAATTGTTAATGCAAATGCATCGGGATAACCGAGAGCAAAGAAAAGAAATGGATGCTAGGCTAGAAAAGCTAGAAAAAACAGACTATCAAGGGATGCCCTATGATAATGATGGTGAGGGTTCAAGTGGACAATATGAAGGTTATGGGTACTATAATAACCAGTATGGTGATCAGGCTAATAGTAATAGTAATGAGCATCAAGATGATGAGCAGGCAAGTGAGCCTGCAGATGATAACATATCAGGTAGTGACCTGATACCGGACACTAATGCCAAAGATGCATCGTCCGTACAGATAGATCCCAAAAAGAAAATAACTCTAGGTTTTGCTAGTAAGTTTGTAGATGTGGAAGAAGTAGGTCCTCCTGTGGATGAGACCATGGCTAAAGAGCTTGATGACATGCTATCCAGGAAGCTTCAAGACTCCAAGATAGCTGATTGCTTGGCTCAATATTTGACGCCGTCAAACTTGCCAAGACTTAAAACACCTAAGGTCAATCCACCCATTTGGGAAACATTGTCGCCCAAGACAAAATCATTTGATGTCCGATTGCAAAGAGTGCAAACATCACTGAATAGAGGATTGTGTGCATTTGTGCACTCTATTGATGGCACACCCTCACCAGAGCAAGAACAGGCCATGGCGTTAATGTGCAACGCTAATTATGAGTTGAATGTAGCAAGAAAGGATCATATTAAACCTGAACTCAATTCAGCATTCGCACACTTGTGCAAAAAGCCAACAGGCATAGACTCTCTCTTCGGAGATGATCTGCAGAAATATGTCAAGGACATTTCTGATGAAAAGAAAGCTGTCATGGCATGTACAAAACCATGGAAAAAGAACTATGGATCAGGTCCTAATTATAGAGGTCAAAGATTTCAGCCATATATGCGCTATAATAACCCAAGAAGAGGTCAAAACCGTTCTTTTTTAGGGAACCGGGGAGGCCAGAACCAGGCCTACTACCCACAGTATCAGCGCCAACAGGGGAGCAGCTTCCAACGCGGCCGAGGCCGAGGGAAAGCCCCATCAACAGTAACAAGACCCAGTCAGTAAGACTGCATGAAGTAGGTGAGATTTGCTCAGATAATAGAACAAATGTGATTGGGGGTCGATTGAAGTCATGCATTAATGAATGGTATAAATATACATCCGATCCATCAATCATTGAGGCGGTTCAAGGATACAGGTTACAATTTATAGATGATATGCCACCAATTCAGGTGGTGAAACCACACCCTTACAAATTATCAGAAATTGAAACAAGGGAAATTGATGACGAAATTATGTCACTTCTTCAAAAACAGGTAATTGAACCAACAATTCCAGAACAAGGAGATTTTTGGTCAAATATATTTTCGCGCCCGAAAAAAGATGGGGGCCGGAGAATGATACTGGATCTATCAAAATTGAACCTATCTTTGACATACCATCACTTTAAGATGGACACATTCGTGGTGGCACAAAAACTTGTATCACCCAATTGTTACATGACATCAATCGACCTCAAAGATGCATACTATTCAGTACCCATTGCCATAGAGCATAGAAAATACCTCAAATTTGCTTGGAATGGTAAATTGTATCAATATAGAGCCTTACCAAATGGCCTATCATCTGCACCTAGATTGTTTACTAAGATATTAAAAGCGCCCTTCGCAAAAATTAGAAGTCTAGGTTACTGTGTCATTGGATACATTGATGATACACTAATAATAGCACCCAATAAATCAGAGGCAGAAAAAGCTGTACAGTTTACGGCAGCAGTGTTGTCAGAGTTGGGGTTCATTATTCACCCAATAAAGTCAATATTCAAGCCAACACAAGAGATTTCCTATTTAGGATTTGTTATAAATTCTTGTAATATGACAGTCACTCTATCTCCAGCCAAAAGAGCTGATATTAAAGAAAAATGCAGTGCACTTTCTAGGAAATTGAGACCCACTATTAGGCAGGTTGCAGAAGTTATTGGTAAAATAGTTGCCTCTTTTTCTGCTGTGCAGTATGGGAAACTACACTATAGGGGCCTAGAGATGGCAAAAATTAGAGGCCTAAGAGTCAGCCATGGAAAATTTGAAGGGAAGGTTGAGCTGGGAAAAAGGGCCAGGGATGATCTGGACTGGTGGATTTCAAATATTGAAAAGGAAAATATGTTGACTCATTTACAGTTACCTGACCCTCAAATACAGTTAGAAACTGATGCCAGTGGCCTAGGATGGGGAGGTACAGATGGTAATGAACAAATTGGGAGTAGATGGAATGCCCATGAACTGAATTTGTTTAAACAACATGGGATAAATCTCATGGAATTGCTTGCTGTATCATTAAATGTGAGAGCATTTAGTAAACATGCTAAGGGAGTACATGTACATGTGAAATGTGACAATAAAACAACTGTGACCTATATAAATAATATGGGGGGTACAAAGTCAGTTGTTTGTAATATCCTGGCTAAAGAATTGTGGCAATGGTGTAATGATCGAATTATTTGGTTATCAGCATCATATTTACCAGGCATAGAGAACATTATTGCAGATCAAAAATCTCGAAAATTTCAAGATCAGACAGAGTGGATGTTAGATGTGGATGTTTTCCACAAGCTAGTGAAAATGTATGGGCAACCTGAAATTGACCTGTTTGCATCTAGACTGAATAGACAATTACCAAAATACATTTCATGGAAGCCAGACCCTGACGCTGTAGCAACAGATGCATTCAGTATCAATTGGGGAAAATATTTCTTTTATGCATTTCCTCCATTCTGTTTGATCACGGCATGCCTTCAGAAAATTGAGGCAAATGAAGCAGATGGAATTATGGTCGTGCCTAGATGGCCTACCCAGCCTTGGTTTGCTAAATTACTGCATATGCTTATTTCAGAACCAATTGTTTTACCGAAAGGTGTAGTGTCACAACCAGTGTCAGGTATTACTCACCCTCTTCATGACAATTTACGTATCCTTTGTTGCAGGTTGTCAGGAAATCCCTTGAAGACCAAGGAGTTCCGGAGGAGGCTATGTACATCATACAGCAGTCATGGAGAGAATCTACATCCAAACAATATCAGGTCTACATTAGACGATGGGTTGACTTTTGTAGCAGAAGGTGTATTAATTCGTTGCAAACGGATGTAGGTCCTGTTTTAACATTTCTAACTGAACAATTTCATCAGTTTAAGTTAAGCTACAGTGCTATGAACACGGCAAGATGTGCTCTATCGACATTCATCATTGTACCAGGAGGCCACACAATAGGCACTCACCCTATGGTCAGTAGATTCATAAGGGGTGTTTTCACATTAAGGCCTACTCGCCCCAGGTATGCAGAAGTCTGGGATGTGAGTGTTGTACTGAAGGTTTTGAAAAACTTGTCCCCGTTAAAAGACTTGGGATTAAGAGATCTAACACTGAAACTTACCATGTTGATGGCATTAACTACAGCTCAGAGAGCTCAGACACTTCACAAGTTGAATTTGAGCAATATAACAGTTAACGAGGACTGTATAACATTTTATGTTAATGATTTGCTCAAACATTCTAGGCCAGGAAATGTTGGCCATATTATGAAGTTTAAGGCATATGTGCCTGACACACGTCTATGTGTTTATACTGTTCTGAAGCATTATATGTGTGTTACCAAAGATTTGAGAGGTGAAGAGCAACAGTTACTAATAAGCTTTAGAAAGCCACATCAGAAAGTAACAAAGGACACTGTCTCCAACTGGCTTAAAAGGATTATAAAACAAGCTGGGGTGGATGTTTCAGTGTTCAAATCACATTCTACCAGAGCAGCAGCTTCTTCTGCAGCAGATAAGAGAAACATCCCCATGGGAGACATATTAGCTGCAGCAGGATGGTCTAGTGAAAAGACTTTTCAGTTATATTATAACAAACCAGTAGCGAAGGAAAGTAACTTCGCAAGTGCAGTTTTGCAGGAATAGTTTTAAAACTATTATATTACATCAAAAAGTGTTAAAAACAGACGTTGTTGTGTCTTGAAGATACACTTGATCTTCAAGCATTGTTACATATTTGTGTATGTTAATACATGATATTTTGAGAAAAACATTTTATTGTCTTGATATTATTCTTAATATGGATCAAATGTTTGTGTTTAGTTTGTATGAGGCTAGAGAGGCTTTAAAGTCTCATTTTACGAAATACACGTATTTCGAAATAAAATAGTAAGATTAAACGAGAACTTACCTTAAGTTCGATGTTTGATCGATATTTTATGAAGAAATGGTAGTGGAGGAGTAAAATGCCCTACCCTCCCATCCCATATTTCTTCATAGCTTATAATGTAGTATTAATATTACAATTCTAAAGAGATGTGATATGGTGTATCCATGCACTTAATTTATCACTCTAGCCTCATTACTTTGAAGGTTGGTTTACACTCAGCGTTTCTATTCTCATTTTACTCCTCCACTACCATTTCTTCATAAAATATCGATCAAACATCGAACTTAAGGTAAGTTCTCGTTTAATCTTACTATTATAACGTGCAGTGACACCTGCTGGTCATTTGAACTCTATGAAATATTGGGTATGCGAGTGAAGTTTTGTAATTGTCGGCGGCCGCGGTGTAATGCGGTGTGGCCGCGGTGTATGGGGTTTTCCCAGAGATGAATCAAAGACAGCCAGAGGGGGGCGATCGCTCTACCAATGTTTGAGTCGTTTTGGTTGAGATTGGTAGTCGGTCATTTGACAAGGGAATTCATGATATGACGGTCAAAGTAAAAATATCGCAATGATAAAAGACCAATGTTTTCATTTTGTACTATATCGTCATGTTACAGGTCTCTACGTAAAACCTAGTACAACACATCATACTCAGGGGTATTTGTCATCAGTTGGTATTATTCATCATAGGGTATTTTGCATGTTTCACTATCTGTTGGTAGGTAAAAAATAAAATTAAAAAAAAACACCAACGTATGGGTTTCCTGTACTAAGTAAAACCCATGGACTTATCAGTCGGATAAGTCCATGATATAACCGTATGATTGATCAATCGATCAATCAATCAATCGATCAATCAATCAATCAATCAATCAATCAATCATCGATCGATCGGCTATTTGATCGGCTATTTGATGATCATTTTTACACAAAAAAAACCCCCAATAACAACAACAACTCTGACAACAACAATAATTACTTGCACGTTACCTTACACCAAATCAATATCATCATAATTGTTCATATTATGGGGTATGACATGTATTATGTAGTTTGCATTGTCTCCAAATTGGCTATTTGGTGCCCATTATGAACAAATGATGCAATAGCATAAATTATGATCATTTTTACAAAGAAAAAAACCCAATAACAACAACAACAACTCTGACAACAAAAATAATTACATCCACGCTACCTTACACCAAATCATTATCATCATAATTGTTCATATTATGGGGTATGACATGTATTATGTAGTTTGCATTTTCTCCAAATTGGCTATATGGTGCCCATAATGAACAAATGATGCAATAGCATAAATTATGATCATTTTTACAAAGAAAAAACCCAATAACAACAACAACAACAACAACTCTGACAACAAAAATAATTACATCCACGCTACCGTACTCCAAATCATTATCATCATAATTGTTCATATTATGGGGTATGACATGTATTATGTAGTTTGCATTTTCTCCAAATTGGCTAATTGGTGCCCATTATGAACAAATGATGCAATAGCATAAATTATGATCATTTTTACAAAGAAAAAACCCCAATAACAATAACAACAACAACAACAACTCTCACAACAACAATAAATACATCCACACCACCGGGCCACATTACACCAAATCATTATAATTTAACATTATGGGGTATGACATGTATAATGTACTTTGCATTTCCACCAAATTGGTTATTTAATGCCCACATTTAACTAAATGATACAATATAGCGTAATTATGATCATTTTTACACAGAAAAACCCCCAATAACAACAACAACAACTCTCACGACAACAATATTACCTCAACACCAAATCATTTTTATTATAATCTAACATATGGGGTATGATATGTGTAATGTAGTTTGTATTTTCACCAAATTGGTTAGTTGATGCCCATAATGAACAAAATGAAGCAATAGCATAAATTGAGGTTTGATGATGATAATTTTTACAGTGTAGTTTGTTCAAGTACTTAGCCAAGTAAATATGTTTAAAAAAGGCTTGTTTGACCACTTAATATATACAAAATATGAAATTCTGGGGAACAATAATTCAAAATGTCGCATTTTTACACCATCAAATTGTGAAAAATCGACCTCCATATAAATCAAGAATTCTTGTATTTGAACATTCTCTAGAAGTAAATTTGCCTGTAACTAGTATTCCTGAGTGTTCCGGGGACTACTTAATATGAAGGCAATAACATGTTTGTGTATAATATTTGTTTAAATATTGTTTGATTTTTTGGATAAAAGCGTAACGAAATTTGTCAATTTAAGAACTGTTATCGTCCTGTTGGATTCCCAAGGATTTCAACAGTATCGCTATCACGCCCTCTCGATAACTCGGGTCACGGCTAAGTTCAATAATGTATCTTATAGTCATAACGGCTTTCTCAACGTTTAAAATATTTAGAGGACGAGTTTAAATAAGACCAGGGCCCGCCGGACAATCCAAATTAATTTAGAACGGTAAAAAAAAATCCGGGAAAGAAATGCAACCAAGAAAAAATGCGAGTTCTGGACTGATGATTCCCATCAGGCATCACTATGGTGAGAATAAGCACATATTAAAATCACTGGCGACAATCGTATAGGCCTATCAAAAGCTGGTATCCCGATCCATACATTTTGAGGAGCTATTTTAGTAGCCTTCGGCCCAGGCGCGTAGCCAGCATTGTCATTCCGGGGGGGGGGGGGGGGGGGGGGGGGGGGGTGGGGAGGGCAAATATCAATATCGTCCCTCTTTTCTTTTTAGCAAGATTTCCAAAATTTTCGTAAAAGGTTGCCCCAATTTTTTTTCTAGTCACTTACCTCGTTAATTTCACGTAAGTGGGGGGGGGGGGGGGGGGGGGTGGGGGGTGTGAGGTCAAAAAATCGCACAGTCAAAGAAAATCGCACAGTAAATGTACTACTAACAATTTCTCGTCCCCATTTTTCAGCTTCTCCGTCCCCATTTTAGGTGTCCGGGGGGGGGGGGGGGGGGCGGCAGTCTGCCACCCCCCCCCCCCCCCCCCCCACTGGCTACGCTACTGCTTCGACCATCAGTCAGTGAAATGGGTCTTTCCTTTCCATATTATTTTAGGGGATTATTATTAACATGTAGGGGAGAGCGGGGCTAGTCCCCCATAGTTTCAGCACTCTAGAACTTTTAGTAAGTGCAGGAGTAAGGAAAATAACCGGGCGGACTTACTTTATGACTAGATGTAAATTACATACCAGCTGAAGTAATCGCTTACATGTACATTAATATCCAAGACATTGTATTATCATCCTTATTAGTCAGGTACGTAGCTAGGTTTTTCATATAGGGTGGGGCAAAAAAATTAATGTCCAGTTAAACCAGAAAGTCAATGGTGATGCCCTTGCCTAGTCAAAAACTGGGGCAGTAGTGGCGTACCCAAGGGGGAGGGGGGTGGCCCCCTTGAAATAACCCCGTCGGAACACCCAAGCTACTGTTGGTACATTTTAGATTTAGACCATGCAATTTTTTTGACCGGTTTTAAGGACTACATCCCCCCCCCCCCATCAAATTTCAGCTGCTTGAGGGGAAAAAATGGTCACTGCCACTTTTACGGGTTCTTTTGTTGGTACATCATGCTTTTCGTCGGTTTAACAATGTCGTGCCCCCCCCTCCCCTTACTTTCCTAAAAGCTGGGTACACCACTGGAGTGGGGTGGGGGGTTGTGAACTGGTTTATTTCAAACCGGCGTGAAAAAATGTGCAATTAAATTCTGATAATGCCAAGTGCCAGTCTAAACCGACGGTGCCATTATCTGAAACAATAGTGCCAGATACAACCGACTGGAAATTACGACATGATTCAGTTTAAACCGACAGAATTACAATATTGGGGGTCCCTCCTCATGACCTCCCTCTTGCTACGCCACCACGGACCACCCATACTAGTTAGTACACCACTGTGTTATTGCATCATGATCATGCATTGGGCCTAGTTAGCTTAGTTGGTTGTGACCGTAGCAAGCTGCCTCCGACACCGGATTGGGGTCTTCAAAGAGAAGGTAAGGCGCATGAAAGTCGATATCGAGTTTCCCGTTACCCGCCCGCATCACCTTTTTTTTCACCCGCGTCAAAATTTCAAGATTTCCCAAAAAAATTATTATTTATTTTTAAACACAATTGTTGCCAATTTTATCAATTTGAACATGTTTTTCACTTTCTTAAAATATGAATTTTGAGAATTAGGCTCATAAGCAAGGCTTTTTAAATCGTAAACCTACCTTCCGTGGACATTATTTTGATGCATTTATTCGTTTCTGCAAAAACACCTTAAAAACATGTTTTTATAATATTTAAATGAGCACCGTATCAATATGGGTTGATCAAACATGCATTTACATGTCAATAATGAAATCTGATCAAATAATGAATAATTAATAATGAAAAAGTCGCCTCATCACTTTGAGAAAAAAAAGTAACGGGAAACTCACAATTGACTTTCATGTGCTTAAACATATTGATGTATTTTAGATCTGCAATAGTAGTCTTGATATTTGTTGCCAAGGATGATTTTGCAAGTGCGCTTTTGAATCCTTTCAATTTTGGTAGCTTTGATTTTTGGTAAGCGCAGGATGCCAGACAGCACAAGCATATTCCAAAATTGGTCGGATATAGGTTTGAAAGATGTTCAGCATGTCCTCAACTGGGGCAGCATGTTTACGAAGAGCATATAACATAAATAAACGTCTACTGGCATGAGTAGACTGTCTACATCTGTCTGCGACTTGACCTGCGACTCCAGAGACGTGACTTGGTCACAACCCTGCTATTTATATTGTGCTTGTTTAATTTTTTTGATTTTTACAGCTTTTTCAAATTCTTACAAGACGACTTAGTGGAAACGACTGTTTTATATATTGGGAGTGTGAAAAGGGGGTACACAATAAAGGCGTCATAGAAATTTCAAGCCGAACTACAAATTAATATACTTTATTTAGCCTTAATTTTAAAAAGAAGAAATGTCTACAATCTGCCAAACATCAATCATTGCATTATATATTGCATCAATTTTGATCCCAAATTGCCATGTCTGGCGGCCCTAAATCTTACGAGCGGGCGGTCGAGGACAACATAACAAACAAAAAATGTGCCTAATGGTAACATAATTATAAGGCAAAACAAAAAAGTTGACTTGCCCTTTCAGGGTCAAAGTCAGGGTCGGACGGTCGGATTTTTTTTTTGTTGTTGAAAATTTACTGCACAAAAACACATTTTAGAGAAAAAAAAGAAAAAAAATGATTTAAAAAGAAAAAAAATTAACAAGCAGATACTACTCAAAAACCCTAGATTTCCGAAAATTCGGGTTGGTCGGAAGGGCAAGTCAACTCTTTTTTGTTGTTGGCCTAAGCTTGGGACTTGAATAACACTTTGTGTTAACATGTATTTTGTGTTAACAGAGTTTGTGTTAACAAGGTTCCACTGTAACAACAATTATGTTCAACTTCAAAAGAAGAAAATAATAAAGCTGAAAGATTTTGATAATTTATACATGCATGTTACCTCTGTCAGAATGCATTATTGATCATACCATTTTAATTGTGTGTAAATCAAGGGCAATAATGCAAGCTTCATGTAAATGTTGAATCAATAACTAGCATAGCATCTGACGAAACTGCTCCCAATAAAGTGACAGAGTATATATGGATGGTGAAACAAATGTGGAGGTAATCCACGGTCATTAAAGATTAAATCATTCCCGTTTTCAAATTTACATGGTACTTGATAATGAGACACAAGAATGCACACAGTATATAAACTTGCTTTATCATTACTTTATTCAATTAGCAGTAATGTTACACTAGGTAAATGACATACAGCTCTTCATAACATTACTGTAATTAAAATAATAATTAAAGCAATCAGTTTTGTTTTATCTATTGATAGTTATTGAAAAAAAGAAAGATTTTGATTGACTGTAGTTATGCTAAAAATCACTTCAAATTTCAGTAATAAGTAAGATATTCATGAACTGATTAAGCTCTGTTTCATATTGGATATTTCAAGTACAGTGGCGTAGCTAGGTTTTTATTTTGGGGGGAAATAAATAAAATTGAATCGATATGATTGTTCCAACTAAAGAAATGTGTGTGCAGCGCACAAACATTTTTGACTTTACATTTATTTTTGTTATGATTGAGGTGTAGAGTCCACACCACTAATAAAATCTCCTATGCTTACTGTGTAAAATGGACGATAATTATACGCCATTTTCTCGCTTATAAAGCAACTGGTTGCTTCAACTTTGCATTCTGTGTGAAGATTATGGTCTTGGGTTTCCTGTAAACAACAAAAAAATATAAGGTCAAGGCAAAATTTTCGAGATATGCACCGTCGAAGATACGCATGTTTGTAGATTGCCCAGGCCTAGCTTAGGTCTAAGCAATTCTAATCAATTATTTGAAGTCCCTAAATTGACTTTAAAATCATAAAAAAATGGTCAAAGAAGAAAATTTGCACTGATATTGTTTGATAATCTTCATTTAATAATCATCCGATCAAAAGTTTGGCCAACAACACCACTTTTGAAGCATTTTTATATATTTCACTTAGACGAGTGTCATCCCAACCAATTCAACAAGCCTTTCGTGGACTCTTCCATTATTTATTTAGTGGTGTGAATCCTTCAGCACTTTATATTTTTGAAATTATATTTTTTTCTGTTAGGTTGAATATACTGCAACACATTGATAGCATTGCAACCACTTAAATCAGTTTTAACAGGCTTTTGTATGACAAAGTTTGTTTGAATTATGTTTGCTATCTACTGAAGATAGCATGCTTTTCAATGGTGAAATAACGTGCACGCGATAAAAGTTGGTCACACAGTTTGTCTTTATTTCTTGAACTTTCAATGCCTTTGTAGCATGAATTGACCAGTTGTAATGATAGTAATGAATACATATTACAAATTTAGAATGTCTATAATATCCTTTTTGTGTATACTGAGATGTAACCGGGGGGGGGGGGGGGGGGGGGGGGCAAGTGACACATTTAGTTGTATATGAAATTATGGGAATAGTTCAAATTAGAAGAAGAAAAAAATTCCGGGGGTTACCTGTCCTGTATGTAAGACTCCATGACAGAGGCTGCAAGAGACACTTCATTTGCATAGAACTGGCAAATCCCTTCTTCTTTACACGCTTCTCAACCCTTAAACGAAGATCTTTGAAACAAATCAAATCCTGGGATAGGCCTAGGCCTACTGTAACACGGTTAGCCAATCTGTAATGGAATTTCAAAAAGAAAAGATATGGTATGATAATCAGGGTTTACATGTATAGATAGGCCTAACCCCTTTTCTCCCCTTCCCCTGTATACAGTATATATCCCCTCCCACCCTCTACTCCCCACCCCTTCACCGCTAGCTAGGCACTGGCTATTACACTGCACCCTTGACTAGTCAAGTGTGAGTCTGATGATCATGATAATAACCCACGGCTATGACTAAACAGCTGGGTTTTTCATCTTTGTTTACTTCGTGTATTCGGGGAAGGGGAGGGAGGGGGTTGTTGTGGAAACAAATATTTGACCTCTATCTAATATGGGATCGTTCTATGGTGGACTTACATGAATAGGGAGACCTATTACTTTGTGCAGACAGACATGGTATCATTCCAATCCAATGTTTACATTTTGAATATCACTTGATTTGTAAAAAAGTAAGCTTATTTGAGAGTTGTCTGCATCCTCTCAAAGTTGTCTTACATACCCCTATCAGTCCTGTGTGTGAACAGACAACTTGGTCACTGTTCGATCTATCTGTTAATAAGCTTAATTACAATTTTAAAGCAGTGTAAATTGACTTTGAAAAGTAGTAGTATACTATTACTAAACCAGTGACAGTTGACTAAACCTACGTTCTTACGCGGCTGAATAGCCTGAATGAAGCAGTTTCTTGTGCTGCTTTTTTCTACACTAAATGTTCCTAAATCAATAGAAAACTTACATTAAATGGTAAATAGCCACAGAAATTCAGCGTATCATTAATTTGAAAACTTTTTTTTAATCTGTTCGTATGACCATAGCAACCAGACAGCCCGTGAGATAGGCGTGGGCAATACGAAATCCCGATTTTCATAAATTAACTGGATTTCCATGTAGAGTCCACACCACTAATAAAATCTCCTATGCTTACTGTGTAAAATGGACGATAATTATACGCCATTTTCTCGCTTATAAAGCAACTGGTTGCTTCAACTTTGCATTCTGTGTGAAGATTATGGTCTTGGGTTTCCTGTAAACAACAAAAAAATATAAGGTCAAGGCAAAATTTTCGAGATATGCACCGTCGAAGATACGCATGTTTGTAGATTGCCCAGGCCTAGCTTAGGTCTAAGCAATTCTAATCAATTATTTGAAGTCCCTAAATTGACTTTAAAATCATAAAAAAATGGTCAAAGAAGAAAATTTGCACTGATATTGTTTGATAATCTTCATTTAATAATCATCCGATCAAAAGTTTGGCCAACAACACCACTTTTGAAGCATTTTTATATATTTCACTTAGACGAGTGTCATCCCAACCAATTCAACAAGCCTTTCGTGGACTCTTCCATTATTTATTTAGTGGTGTGAATCCTTCAGCACTTTATATTTTTGAAATTATATTTTTTTCTGTTAGGTTGAATATACTGCAACACATTGATAGCATTGCAACCACTTAAATCAGTTTTAACAGGCTTTTGTATGACAAAGTTTGTTTGAATTATGTTTGCTATCTACTGAAGATAGCATGCTTTTCAATGGTGAAATAACGTGCACGCGATAAAAGTTGGTCACACAGTTTGTCTTTATTTCTTGAACTTTCAATGCCTTTGTAGCATGAATTGACCAGTTGTAATGATAGTAATGAATACATATTACAAATTTAGAATGTCTATAATATCCTTTTTGTGTATACTGAGATGTAACCGGGGGGGGGGGGGGGGGGGGGGGGCAAGTGACACATTTAGTTGTATATGAAATTATGGGAATAGTTCAAATTAGAAGAAGAAAAAAATTCCGGGGGTTACCTGTCCTGTATGTAAGACTCCATGACAGAGGCTGCAAGAGACACTTCATTTGCATAGAACTGGCAAATCCCTTCTTCTTTACACGCTTCTCAACCCTTAAACGAAGATCTTTGAAACAAATCAAATCCTGGGATAGGCCTAGGCCTACTGTAACACGGTTAGCCAATCTGTAATGGAATTTCAAAAAGAAAAGATATGGTATGATAATCAGGGTTTACATGTATAGATAGGCCTAACCCCTTTTCTCCCCTTCCCCTGTATACAGTATATATCCCCTCCCACCCTCTACTCCCCACCCCTTCACCGCTAGCTAGGCACTGGCTATTACACTGCACCCTTGACTAGTCAAGTGTGAGTCTGATGATCATGATAATAACCCACGGCTATGACTAAACAGCTGGGTTTTTCATCTTTGTTTACTTCGTGTATTCGGGGAAGGGGAGGGAGGGGGTTGTTGTGGAAACAAATATTTGACCTCTATCTAATATGGGATCGTTCTATGGTGGACTTACATGAATAGGGAGACCTATTACTTTGTGCAGACAGACATGGTATCATTCCAATCCAATGTTTACATTTTGAATATCACTTGATTTGTAAAAAAGTAAGCTTATTTGAGAGTTGTCTGCATCCTCTCAAAGTTGTCTTACATACCCCTATCAGTCCTGTGTGTGAACAGACAACTTGGTCACTGTTCGATCTATCTGTTAATAAGCTTAATTACAATTTTAAAGCAGTGTAAATTGACTTTGAAAAGTAGTAGTATACTATTACTAAACCAGTGACAGTTGACTAAACCTACGTTCTTACGCGGCTGAATAGCCTGAATGAAGCAGTTTCTTGTGCTGCTTTTTTCTACACTAAATGTTCCTAAATCAATAGAAAACTTACATTAAATGGTAAATAGCCACAGAAATTCAGCGTATCATTAATTTGAAAACTTTTTTTTAATCTGTTCGTATGACCATAGCAACCAGACAGCCCGTGAGATAGGCGTGGGCAATACGAAATCCCGATTTTCATAAATTAACTGGATTTCCATGTAGAGTCCACACCACTAATAAAATCTCCTATGCTTACTGTGTAAAATGGACGATAATTATACGCCATTTTCTCGCTTATAAAGCAACTGGTTGCTTCAACTTTGCATTCTGTGTGAAGATTATGGTCTTGGGTTTCCTGTAAACAACAAAAAAATATAAGGTCAAGGCAAAATTTTCGAGATATGCACCGTCGAAGATACGCATGTTTGTAGATTGCCCAGGCCTAGCTTAGGTCTAAGCAATTCTAATCAATTATTTGAAGTCCCTAAATTGACTTTAAAATCATAAAAAAATGGTCAAAGAAGAAAATTTGCACTGATATTGTTTGATAATCTTCATTTAATAATCATCCGATCAAAAGTTTGGCCAACAACACCACTTTTGAAGCATTTTTATATATTTCACTTAGACGAGTGTCATCCCAACCAATTCAACAAGCCTTTCGTGGACTCTTCCATTATTTATTTAGTGGTGTGAATCCTTCAGCACTTTATATTTTTGAAATTATATTTTTTTCTGTTAGGTTGAATATACTGCAACACATTGATAGCATTGCAACCACTTAAATCAGTTTTAACAGGCTTTTGTATGACAAAGTTTGTTTGAATTATGTTTGCTATCTACTGAAGATAGCATGCTTTTCAATGGTGAAATAACGTGCACGCGATAAAAGTTGGTCACACAGTTTGTCTTTATTTCTTGAACTTTCAATGCCTTTGTAGCATGAATTGACCAGTTGTAATGATAGTAATGAATACATATTACAAATTTAGAATGTCTATAATATCCTTTTTGTGTATACTGAGATGTAACCGGGGGGGGGGGGGGGGGGGGGGGGCAAGTGACACATTTAGTTGTATATGAAATTATGGGAATAGTTCAAATTAGAAGAAGAAAAAAATTCCGGGGGTTACCTGTCCTGTATGTAAGACTCCATGACAGAGGCTGCAAGAGACACTTCATTTGCATAGAACTGGCAAATCCCTTCTTCTTTACACGCTTCTCAACCCTTAAACGAAGATCTTTGAAACAAATCAAATCCTGGGATAGGCCTAGGCCTACTGTAACACGGTTAGCCAATCTGTAATGGAATTTCAAAAAGAAAAGATATGGTATGATAATCAGGGTTTACATGTATAGATAGGCCTAACCCCTTTTCTCCCCTTCCCCTGTATACAGTATATATCCCCTCCCACCCTCTACTCCCCACCCCTTCACCGCTAGCTAGGCACTGGCTATTACACTGCACCCTTGACTAGTCAAGTGTGAGTCTGATGATCATGATAATAACCCACGGCTATGACTAAACAGCTGGGTTTTTCATCTTTGTTTACTTCGTGTATTCGGGGAAGGGGAGGGAGGGGGTTGTTGTGGAAACAAATATTTGACCTCTATCTAATATGGGATCGTTCTATGGTGGACTTACATGAATAGGGAGACCTATTACTTTGTGCAGACAGACATGGTATCATTCCAATCCAATGTTTACATTTTGAATATCACTTGATTTGTAAAAAAGTAAGCTTATTTGAGAGTTGTCTGCATCCTCTCAAAGTTGTCTTACATACCCCTATCAGTCCTGTGTGTGAACAGACAACTTGGTCACTGTTCGATCTATCTGTTAATAAGCTTAATTACAATTTTAAAGCAGTGTAAATTGACTTTGAAAAGTAGTAGTATACTATTACTAAACCAGTGACAGTTGACTAAACCTACGTTCTTACGCGGCTGAATAGCCTGAATGAAGCAGTTTCTTGTGCTGCTTTTTTCTACACTAAATGTTCCTAAATCAATAGAAAACTTACATTAAATGGTAAATAGCCACAGAAATTCAGCGTATCATTAATTTGAAAACTTTTTTTTAATCTGTTCGTATGACCATAGCAACCAGACAGCCCGTGAGATAGGCGTGGGCAATACGAAATCCCGATTTTCATAAATTAACTGGATTTCCATGTAGAGTCCACACCACTAATAAAATCTCCTATGCTTACTGTGTAAAATGGACGATAATTATACGCCATTTTCTCGCTTATAAAGCAACTGGTTGCTTCAACTTTGCATTCTGTGTGAAGATTATGGTCTTGGGTTTCCTGTAAACAACAAAAAAATATAAGGTCAAGGCAAAATTTTCGAGATATGCACCGTCGAAGATACGCATGTTTGTAGATTGCCCAGGCCTAGCTTAGGTCTAAGCAATTCTAATCAATTATTTGAAGTCCCTAAATTGACTTTAAAATCATAAAAAAATGGTCAAAGAAGAAAATTTGCACTGATATTGTTTGATAATCTTCATTTAATAATCATCCGATCAAAAGTTTGGCCAACAACACCACTTTTGAAGCATTTTTATATATTTCACTTAGACGAGTGTCATCCCAACCAATTCAACAAGCCTTTCGTGGACTCTTCCATTATTTATTTAGTGGTGTGAATCCTTCAGCACTTTATATTTTTGAAATTATATTTTTTTCTGTTAGGTTGAATATACTGCAACACATTGATAGCATTGCAACCACTTAAATCAGTTTTAACAGGCTTTTGTATGACAAAGTTTGTTTGAATTATGTTTGCTATCTACTGAAGATAGCATGCTTTTCAATGGTGAAATAACGTGCACGCGATAAAAGTTGGTCACACAGTTTGTCTTTATTTCTTGAACTTTCAATGCCTTTGTAGCATGAATTGACCAGTTGTAATGATAGTAATGAATACATATTACAAATTTAGAATGTCTATAATATCCTTTTTGTGTATACTGAGATGTAACCGGGGGGGGGGGGGGGGGGGGGGGGCAAGTGACACATTTAGTTGTATATGAAATTATGGGAATAGTTCAAATTAGAAGAAGAAAAAAATTCCGGGGGTTACCTGTCCTGTATGTAAGACTCCATGACAGAGGCTGCAAGAGACACTTCATTTGCATAGAACTGGCAAATCCCTTCTTCTTTACACGCTTCTCAACCCTTAAACGAAGATCTTTGAAACAAATCAAATCCTGGGATAGGCCTAGGCCTACTGTAACACGGTTAGCCAATCTGTAATGGAATTTCAAAAAGAAAAGATATGGTATGATAATCAGGGTTTACATGTATAGATAGGCCTAACCCCTTTTCTCCCCTTCCCCTGTATACAGTATATATCCCCTCCCACCCTCTACTCCCCACCCCTTCACCGCTAGCTAGGCACTGGCTATTACACTGCACCCTTGACTAGTCAAGTGTGAGTCTGATGATCATGATAATAACCCACGGCTATGACTAAACAGCTGGGTTTTTCATCTTTGTTTACTTCGTGTATTCGGGGAAGGGGAGGGAGGGGGTTGTTGTGGAAACAAATATTTGACCTCTATCTAATATGGGATCGTTCTATGGTGGACTTACATGAATAGGGAGACCTATTACTTTGTGCAGACAGACATGGTATCATTCCAATCCAATGTTTACATTTTGAATATCACTTGATTTGTAAAAAAGTAAGCTTATTTGAGAGTTGTCTGCATCCTCTCAAAGTTGTCTTACATACCCCTATCAGTCCTGTGTGTGAACAGACAACTTGGTCACTGTTCGATCTATCTGTTAATAAGCTTAATTACAATTTTAAAGCAGTGTAAATTGACTTTGAAAAGTAGTAGTATACTATTACTAAACCAGTGACAGTTGACTAAACCTACGTTCTTACGCGGCTGAATAGCCTGAATGAAGCAGTTTCTTGTGCTGCTTTTTTCTACACTAAATGTTCCTAAATCAATAGAAAACTTACATTAAATGGTAAATAGCCACAGAAATTCAGCGTATCATTAATTTGAAAACTTTTTTTTAATCTGTTCGTATGACCATAGCAACCAGACAGCCCGTGAGATAGGCGTGGGCAATACGAAATCCCGATTTTCATAAATTAACTGGATTTCCATGTAGAGTCCACACCACTAATAAAATCTCCTATGCTTACTGTGTAAAATGGACGATAATTATACGCCATTTTCTCGCTTATAAAGCAACTGGTTGCTTCAACTTTGCATTCTGTGTGAAGATTATGGTCTTGGGTTTCCTGTAAACAACAAAAAAATATAAGGTCAAGGCAAAATTTTCGAGATATGCACCGTCGAAGATACGCATGTTTGTAGATTGCCCAGGCCTAGCTTAGGTCTAAGCAATTCTAATCAATTATTTGAAGTCCCTAAATTGACTTTAAAATCATAAAAAAATGGTCAAAGAAGAAAATTTGCACTGATATTGTTTGATAATCTTCATTTAATAATCATCCGATCAAAAGTTTGGCCAACAACACCACTTTTGAAGCATTTTTATATATTTCACTTAGACGAGTGTCATCCCAACCAATTCAACAAGCCTTTCGTGGACTCTTCCATTATTTATTTAGTGGTGTGAATCCTTCAGCACTTTATATTTTTTGAAATTATATTTTTTTCTGTTAGGTTGAATATACTGCAACACATTGATAGCATTGCAACCACTTAAATCAGTTTTAACAGGCTTTTGTATGACAAAGTTTGTTTGAATTATGTTTGCTATCTACTGAAGATAGCATGCTTTTCAATGGTGAAATAACGTGCACGCGATAAAAGTTGGTCACACAGTTTGTCTTTATTTCTTGAACTTTCAATGCCTTTGTAGCATGAATTGACCAGTTGTAATGATAGTAATGAATACATATTACAAATTTAGAATGTCTATAATATCCTTTTTGTGTATACTGAGATGTAACCGGGGGGGGGGGGGGGGGGGGGGGGCAAGTGACACATTTAGTTGTATATGAAATTATGGGAATAGTTCAAATTAGAAGAAGAAAAAAATTCCGGGGGTTACCTGTCCTGTATGTAAGACTCCATGACAGAGGCTGCAAGAGACACTTCATTTGCATAGAACTGGCAAATCCCTTCTTCTTTACACGCTTCTCAACCCTTAAACGAAGATCTTTGAAACAAATCAAATCCTGGGATAGGCCTAGGCCTACTGTAACACGGTTAGCCAATCTGTAATGGAATTTCAAAAAGAAAAGATATGGTATGATAATCAGGGTTTACATGTATAGATAGGCCTAACCCCTTTTCTCCCCTTCCCCTGTATACAGTATATATCCCCTCCCACCCTCTACTCCCCACCCCTTCACCGCTAGCTAGGCACTGGCTATTACACTGCACCCTTGACTAGTCAAGTGTGAGTCTGATGATCATGATAATAACCCACGGCTATGACTAAACAGCTGGGTTTTTCATCTTTGTTTACTTCGTGTATTCGGGGAAGGGGAGGGAGGGGGTTGTTGTGGAAACAAATATTTGACCTCTATCTAATATGGGATCGTTCTATGGTGGACTTACATGAATAGGGAGACCTATTACTTTGTGCAGACAGACATGGTATCATTCCAATCCAATGTTTACATTTTGAATATCACTTGATTTGTAAAAAAGTAAGCTTATTTGAGAGTTGTCTGCATCCTCTCAAAGTTGTCTTACATACCCCTATCAGTCCTGTGTGTGAACAGACAACTTGGTCACTGTTCGATCTATCTGTTAATAAGCTTAATTACAATTTTAAAGCAGTGTAAATTGACTTTGAAAAGTAGTAGTATACTATTACTAAACCAGTGACAGTTGACTAAACCTACGTTCTTACGCGGCTGAATAGCCTGAATGAAGCAGTTTCTTGTGCTGCTTTTTTCTACACTAAATGTTCCTAAATCAATAGAAAACTTACATTAAATGGTAAATAGCCACAGAAATTCAGCGTATCATTAATTTGAAAACTTTTTTTTAATCTGTTCGTATGACCATAGCAACCAGACAGCCCGTGAGATAGGCGTGGGCAATACGAAATCCCGATTTTCATAAATTAACTGGATTTCCATGTAGAGTCCACACCACTAATAAAATCTCCTATGCTTACTGTGTAAAATGGACGATAATTATACGCCATTTTCTCGCTTATAAAGCAACTGGTTGCTTCAACTTTGCATTCTGTGTGAAGATTATGGTCTTGGGTTTCCTGTAAACAACAAAAAAATATAAGGTCAAGGCAAAATTTTCGAGATATGCACCGTCGAAGATACGCATGTTTGTAGATTGCCCAGGCCTAGCTTAGGTCTAAGCAATTCTAATCAATTATTTGAAGTCCCTAAATTGACTTTAAAATCATAAAAAAATGGTCAAAGAAGAAAATTTGCACTGATATTGTTTGATAATCTTCATTTAATAATCATCCGATCAAAAGTTTGGCCAACAACACCACTTTTGAAGCATTTTTATATATTTCACTTAG
Source organism: Ophiura sarsii (assembly GCA_035610835.1). NCBI lineage: Eukaryota > Metazoa > Echinodermata > Ophiuroidea > Amphilepidida > Ophiuridae > Ophiura > Ophiura sarsii. The sequence continues at coordinate 26,344,898 of CM069446.1, read as the reverse complement.
ACGAGTGTCATCCCAACCAATTCAACAAGCCTTTCGTGGACTCTTCCATTATTTATTTAGTGGTGTGAATCCTTCAGCACTTTATATTTTTGAAATTATATTTTTTTCTGTTAGGTTGAATATACTGCAACACATTGATAGCATTGCAACCACTTAAATCAGTTTTAACAGGCTTTTGTATGACAAAGTTTGTTTGAATTATGTTTGCTATCTACTGAAGATAGCATGCTTTTCAATGGTGAAATAACGTGCACGCGATAAAAGTTGGTCACACAGTTTGTCTTTATTTCTTGAACTTTCAATGCCTTTGTAGCATGAATTGACCAGTTGTAATGATAGTAATGAATACATATTACAAATTTAGAATGTCTATAATATCCTTTTTGTGTATACTGAGATGTAACCGGGGGGGGGGGGGGGGGGGGGGGGCAAGTGACACATTTAGTTGTATATGAAATTATGGGAATAGTTCAAATTAGAAGAAGAAAAAAATTCCGGGGGTTACCTGTCCTGTATGTAAGACTCCATGACAGAGGCTGCAAGAGACACTTCATTTGCATAGAACTGGCAAATCCCTTCTTCTTTACACGCTTCTCAACCCTTAAACGAAGATCTTTGAAACAAATCAAATCCTGGGATAGGCCTAGGCCTACTGTAACACGGTTAGCCAATCTGTAATGGAATTTCAAAAAGAAAAGATATGGTATGATAATCAGGGTTTACATGTATAGATAGGCCTAACCCCTTTTCTCCCCTTCCCCTGTATACAGTATATATCCCCTCCCACCCTCTACTCCCCACCCCTTCACCGCTAGCTAGGCACTGGCTATTACACTGCACCCTTGACTAGTCAAGTGTGAGTCTGATGATCATGATAATAACCCACGGCTATGACTAAACAGCTGGGTTTTTCATCTTTGTTTACTTCGTGTATTCGGGGAAGGGGAGGGAGGGGGTTGTTGTGGAAACAAATATTTGACCTCTATCTAATATGGGATCGTTCTATGGTGGACTTACATGAATAGGGAGACCTATTACTTTGTGCAGACAGACATGGTATCATTCCAATCCAATGTTTACATTTTGAATATCACTTGATTTGTAAAAAAGTAAGCTTATTTGAGAGTTGTCTGCATCCTCTCAAAGTTGTCTTACATACCCCTATCAGTCCTGTGTGTGAACAGACAACTTGGTCACTGTTCGATCTATCTGTTAATAAGCTTAATTACAATTTTAAAGCAGTGTAAATTGACTTTGAAAAGTAGTAGTATACTATTACTAAACCAGTGACAGTTGACTAAACCTACGTTCTTACGCGGCTGAATAGCCTGAATGAAGCAGTTTCTTGTGCTGCTTTTTTCTACACTAAATGTTCCTAAATCAATAGAAAACTTACATTAAATGGTAAATAGCCACAGAAATTCAGCGTATCATTAATTTGAAAACTTTTTTTTAATCTGTTCGTATGACCATAGCAACCAGACAGCCCGTGAGATAGGCGTGGGCAATACGAAATCCCGATTTTCATAAATTAACTGGATTTCCATGTAGAGTCCACACCACTAATAAAATCTCCTATGCTTACTGTGTAAAATGGACGATAATTATACGCCATTTTCTCGCTTATAAAGCAACTGGTTGCTTCAACTTTGCATTCTGTGTGAAGATTATGGTCTTGGGTTTCCTGTAAACAACAAAAAAATATAAGGTCAAGGCAAAATTTTCGAGATATGCACCGTCGAAGATACGCATGTTTGTAGATTGCCCAGGCCTAGCTTAGGTCTAAGCAATTCTAATCAATTATTTGAAGTCCCTAAATTGACTTTAAAATCATAAAAAAATGGTCAAAGAAGAAAATTTGCACTGATATTGTTTGATAATCTTCATTTAATAATCATCCGATCAAAAGTTTGGCCAACAACACCACTTTTGAAGCATTTTTATATATTTCACTTAGACGAGTGTCATCCCAACCAATTCAACAAGCCTTTCGTGGACTCTTCCATTATTTATTTAGTGGTGTGAATCCTTCAGCACTTTATATTTTTGAAATTATATTTTTTTCTGTTAGGTTGAATATACTGCAACACATTGATAGCATTGCAACCACTTAAATCAGTTTTAACAGGCTTTTGTATGACAAAGTTTGTTTGAATTATGTTTGCTATCTACTGAAGATAGCATGCTTTTCAATGGTGAAATAACGTGCACGCGATAAAAGTTGGTCACACAGTTTGTCTTTATTTCTTGAACTTTCAATGCCTTTGTAGCATGAATTGACCAGTTGTAATGATAGTAATGAATACATATTACAAATTTAGAATGTCTATAATATCCTTTTTGTGTATACTGAGATGTAACCGGGGGGGGGGGGGGGGGGGGGGGGCAAGTGACACATTTAGTTGTATATGAAATTATGGGAATAGTTCAAATTAGAAGAAGAAAAAAATTCCGGGGGTTACCTGTCCTGTATGTAAGACTCCATGACAGAGGCTGCAAGAGACACTTCATTTGCATAGAACTGGCAAATCCCTTCTTCTTTACACGCTTCTCAACCCTTAAACGAAGATCTTTGAAACAAATCAAATCCTGGGATAGGCCTAGGCCTACTGTAACACGGTTAGCCAATCTGTAATGGAATTTCAAAAAGAAAAGATATGGTATGATAATCAGGGTTTACATGTATAGATAGGCCTAACCCCTTTTCTCCCCTTCCCCTGTATACAGTATATATCCCCTCCCACCCTCTACTCCCCACCCCTTCACCGCTAGCTAGGCACTGGCTATTACACTGCACCCTTGACTAGTCAAGTGTGAGTCTGATGATCATGATAATAACCCACGGCTATGACTAAACAGCTGGGTTTTTCATCTTTGTTTACTTCGTGTATTCGGGGAAGGGGAGGGAGGGGGTTGTTGTGGAAACAAATATTTGACCTCTATCTAATATGGGATCGTTCTATGGTGGACTTACATGAATAGGGAGACCTATTACTTTGTGCAGACAGACATGGTATCATTCCAATCCAATGTTTACATTTTGAATATCACTTGATTTGTAAAAAAGTAAGCTTATTTGAGAGTTGTCTGCATCCTCTCAAAGTTGTCTTACATACCCCTATCAGTCCTGTGTGTGAACAGACAACTTGGTCACTGTTCGATCTATCTGTTAATAAGCTTAATTACAATTTTAAAGCAGTGTAAATTGACTTTGAAAAGTAGTAGTATACTATTACTAAACCAGTGACAGTTGACTAAACCTACGTTCTTACGCGGCTGAATAGCCTGAATGAAGCAGTTTCTTGTGCTGCTTTTTTCTACACTAAATGTTCCTAAATCAATAGAAAACTTACATTAAATGGTAAATAGCCACAGAAATTCAGCGTATCATTAATTTGAAAACTTTTTTTTAATCTGTTCGTATGACCATAGCAACCAGACAGCCCGTGAGATAGGCGTGGGCAATACGAAATCCCGATTTTCATAAATTAACTGGATTTCCATGTATTCAGCACTTTATATTTTTGAAATTATATTTTTTTCTGTTAGGTTGAATATACTGCAACACATTGATAGCATTGCAACCACTTAAATCAGTTTTAACAGGCTTTTGTATGACAAAGTTTGTTTGAATTATGTTTGCTATCTACTGAAGATAGCATGCTTTTCAATGGTGAAATAACGTGCACGCGATAAAAGTTGGTCACACAGTTTGTCTTTATTTCTTGAACTTTCAATGCCTTTGTAGCATGAATTGACCAGTTGTAATGATAGTAATGAATACATATTACAAATTTAGAATGTCTATAATATCCTTTTTGTGTATACTGAGATGTAACCGGGGGGGGGGGGGGGGGGGGGGGGGGCAAGTGACACATTTAGTTGTATATGAAATTATGGGAATAGTTCAAATTAGAAGAAGAAAAAAATTCCGGGGGTTACCTGTCCTGTATGTAAGACTCCATGACAGAGGCTGCAAGAGACACTTCATTTGCATAGAACTGGCAAATCCCTTCTTCTTTACACGCTTCTCAACCCTTAAACGAAGATCTTTGAAACAAATCAAATCCTGGGATAGGCCTAGGCCTACTGTAACACGGTTAGCCAATCTGTAATGGAATTTCAAAAAGAAAAGATATGGTATGATAATCAGGGTTTACATGTATAGATAGGCCTAACCCCTTTTCTCCCCTTCCCCTGTATACAGTATATATCCCCTCCCACCCTCTACTCCCCACCCCTTCACCGCTAGCTAGGCACTGGCTATTACACTGCACCCTTGACTAGTCAAGTGTGAGTCTGATGATCATGATAATAACCCACGGCTATGACTAAACAGCTGGGTTTTTCATCTTTGTTTACTTCGTGTATTCGGGGAAGGGGAGGGAGGGGGTTGTTGTGGAAACAAATATTTGACCTCTATCTAATATGGGATCGTTCTATGGTGGACTTACATGAATAGGGAGACCTATTACTTTGTGCAGACAGACATGGTATCATTCCAATCCAATGTTTACATTTTGAATATCACTTGATTTGTAAAAAAGTAAGCTTATTTGAGAGTTGTCTGCATCCTCTCAAAGTTGTCTTACATACCCCTATCAGTCCTGTGTGTGAACAGACAACTTGGTCACTGTTCGATCTATCTGTTAATAAGCTTAATTACAATTTTAAAGCAGTGTAAATTGACTTTGAAAAGTAGTAGTATACTATTACTAAACCAGTGACAGTTGACTAAACCTACGTTCTTACGCGGCTGAATAGCCTGAATGAAGCAGTTTCTTGTGCTGCTTTTTTCTACACTAAATGTTCCTAAATCAATAGAAAACTTACATTAAATGGTAAATAGCCACAGAAATTCAGCGTATCATTAATTTGAAAACTTTTTTTTAATCTGTTCGTATGACCATAGCAACCAGACAGCCCGTGAGATAGGCGTGGGCAATACGAAATCCCGATTTTCATAAATTAACTGGATTTCCATGTATTCAGCACTTTATATTTTTGAAATTATATTTTTTTCTGTTAGGTTGAATATACTGCAACACATTGATAGCATTGCAACCACTTAAATCAGTTTTAACAGGCTTTTGTATGACAAAGTTTGTTTGAATTATGTTTGCTATCTACTGAAGATAGCATGCTTTTCAATGGTGAAATAACGTGCACGCGATAAAAGTTGGTCACACAGTTTGTCTTTATTTCTTGAACTTTCAATGCCTTTGTAGCATGAATTGACCAGTTGTAATGATAGTAATGAATACATATTACAAATTTAGAATGTCTATAATATCCTTTTTGTGTATACTGAGATGTAACCGGGGGGGGGGGGGGGGGGGGGGGGGCAAGTGACACATTTAGTTGTATATGAAATTATGGGAATAGTTCAAATTAGAAGAAGAAAAAAATTCCGGGGGTTACCTGTCCTGTATGTAAGACTCCATGACAGAGGCTGCAAGAGACACTTCATTTGCATAGAACTGGCAAATCCCTTCTTCTTTACACGCTTCTCAACCCTTAAACGAAGATCTTTGAAACAAATCAAATCCTGGGATAGGCCTAGGCCTACTGTAACACGGTTAGCCAATCTGTAATGGAATTTCAAAAAGAAAAGATATGGTATGATAATCAGGGTTTACATGTATAGATAGGCCTAACCCCTTTTCTCCCCTTCCCCTGTATACAGTATATATCCCCTCCCACCCTCTACTCCCCACCCCTTCACCGCTAGCTAGGCACTGGCTATTACACTGCACCCTTGACTAGTCAAGTGTGAGTCTGATGATCATGATAATAACCCACGGCTATGACTAAACAGCTGGGTTTTTCATCTTTGTTTACTTCGTGTATTCGGGGAAGGGGAGGGAGGGGGTTGTTGTGGAAACAAATATTTGACCTCTATCTAATATGGGATCGTTCTATGGTGGACTTACATGAATAGGGAGACCTATTACTTTGTGCAGACAGACATGGTATCATTCCAATCCAATGTTTACATTTTGAATATCACTTGATTTGTAAAAAAGTAAGCTTATTTGAGAGTTGTCTGCATCCTCTCAAAGTTGTCTTACATACCCCTATCAGTCCTGTGTGTGAACAGACAACTTGGTCACTGTTCGATCTATCTGTTAATAAGCTTAATTACAATTTTAAAGCAGTGTAAATTGACTTTGAAAAGTAGTAGTATACTATTACTAAACCAGTGACAGTTGACTAAACCTACGTTCTTACGCGGCTGAATAGCCTGAATGAAGCAGTTTCTTGTGCTGCTTTTTTCTACACTAAATGTTCCTAAATCAATAGAAAACTTACATTAAATGGTAAATAGCCACAGAAATTCAGCGTATCATTAATTTGAAAACTTTTTTTTAATCTGTTCGTATGACCATAGCAACCAGACAGCCCGTGAGATAGGCGTGGGCAATACGAAATCCCGATTTTCATAAATTAACTGGATTTCCATGTATTCAGCACTTTATATTTTTGAAATTATATTTTTTTCTGTTAGGTTGAATATACTGCAACACATTGATAGCATTGCAACCACTTAAATCAGTTTTAACAGGCTTTTGTATGACAAAGTTTGTTTGAATTATGTTTGCTATCTACTGAAGATAGCATGCTTTTCAATGGTGAAATAACGTGCACGCGATAAAAGTTGGTCACACAGTTTGTCTTTATTTCTTGAACTTTCAATGCCTTTGTAGCATGAATTGACCAGTTGTAATGATAGTAATGAATACATATTACAAATTTAGAATGTCTATAATATCCTTTTTGTGTATACTGAGATGTAACCGGGGGGGGGGGGGGGGGGGGGGGCAAGTGACACATTTAGTTGTATATGAAATTATGGGAATAGTTCAAATTAGAAGAAGAAAAAAATTCCGGGGGTTACCTGTCCTGTATGTAAGACTCCATGACAGAGGCTGCAAGAGACACTTCATTTGCATAGAACTGGCAAATCCCTTCTTCTTTACACGCTTCTCAACCCTTAAACGAAGATCTTTGAAACAAATCAAATCCTGGGATAGGCCTAGGCCTACTGTAACACGGTTAGCCAATCTGTAATGGAATTTCAAAAAGAAAAGATATGGTATGATAATCAGGGTTTACATGTATAGATAGGCCTAACCCCTTTTCTCCCCTTCCCCTGTATACAGTATATATCCCCTCCCACCCTCTACTCCCCACCCCTTCACCGCTAGCTAGGCACTGGCTATTACACTGCACCCTTGACTAGTCAAGTGTGAGTCTGATGATCATGATAATAACCCACGGCTATGACTAAACAGCTGGGTTTTTCATCTTTGTTTACTTCGTGTATTCGGGGAAGGGGAGGGAGGGGGTTGTTGTGGAAACAAATATTTGACCTCTATCTAATATGGGATCGTTCTATGGTGGACTTACATGAATAGGGAGACCTATTACTTTGTGCAGACAGACATGGTATCATTCCAATCCAATGTTTACATTTTGAATATCACTTGATTTGTAAAAAAGTAAGCTTATTTGAGAGTTGTCTGCATCCTCTCAAAGTTGTCTTACATACCCCTATCAGTCCTGTGTGTGAACAGACAACTTGGTCACTGTTCGATCTATCTGTTAATAAGCTTAATTACAATTTTAAAGCAGTGTAAATTGACTTTGAAAAGTAGTAGTATACTATTACTAAACCAGTGACAGTTGACTAAACCTACGTTCTTACGCGGCTGAATAGCCTGAATGAAGCAGTTTCTTGTGCTGCTTTTTTCTACACTAAATGTTCCTAAATCAATAGAAAACTTACATTAAATGGTAAATAGCCACAGAAATTCAGCGTATCATTAATTTGAAAACTTTTTTTTAATCTGTTCGTATGACCATAGCAACCAGACAGCCCGTGAGATAGGCGTGGGCAATACGAAATCCCGATTTTCATAAATTAACTGGATTTCCATGTATTCAGCACTTTATATTTTTGAAATTATATTTTTTTCTGTTAGGTTGAATATACTGCAACACATTGATAGCATTGCAACCACTTAAATCAGTTTTAACAGGCTTTTGTATGACAAAGTTTGTTTGAATTATGTTTGCTATCTACTGAAGATAGCATGCTTTTCAATGGTGAAATAACGTGCACGCGATAAAAGTTGGTCACACAGTTTGTCTTTATTTCTTGAACTTTCAATGCCTTTGTAGCATGAATTGACCAGTTGTAATGATAGTAATGAATACATATTACAAATTTAGAATGTCTATAATATCCTTTTTGTGTATACTGAGATGTAACCGGGGGGGGGGGGGGGGGGGGGGGGCAAGTGACACATTTAGTTGTATATGAAATTATGGGAATAGTTCAAATTAGAAGAAGAAAAAAATTCCGGGGGTTACCTGTCCTGTATGTAAGACTCCATGACAGAGGCTGCAAGAGACACTTCATTTGCATAGAACTGGCAAATCCCTTCTTCTTTACACGCTTCTCAACCCTTAAACGAAGATCTTTGAAACAAATCAAATCCTGGGATAGGCCTAGGCCTACTGTAACACGGTTAGCCAATCTGTAATGGAATTTCAAAAAGAAAAGATATGGTATGATAATCAGGGTTTACATGTATAGATAGGCCTAACCCCTTTTCTCCCCTTCCCCTGTATACAGTATATATCCCCTCCCACCCTCTACTCCCCACCCCTTCACCGCTAGCTAGGCACTGGCTATTACACTGCACCCTTGACTAGTCAAGTGTGAGTCTGATGATCATGATAATAACCCACGGCTATGACTAAACAGCTGGGTTTTTCATCTTTGTTTACTTCGTGTATTCGGGGAAGGGGAGGGAGGGGGTTGTTGTGGAAACAAATATTTGACCTCTATCTAATATGGGATCGTTCTATGGTGGACTTACATGAATAGGGAGACCTATTACTTTGTGCAGACAGACATGGTATCATTCCAATCCAATGTTTACATTTTGAATATCACTTGATTTGTAAAAAAGTAAGCTTATTTGAGAGTTGTCTGCATCCTCTCAAAGTTGTCTTACATACCCCTATCAGTCCTGTGTGTGAACAGACAACTTGGTCACTGTTCGATCTATCTGTTAATAAGCTTAATTACAATTTTAAAGCAGTGTAAATTGACTTTGAAAAGTAGTAGTATACTATTACTAAACCAGTGACAGTTGACTAAACCTACGTTCTTACGCGGCTGAATAGCCTGAATGAAGCAGTTTCTTGTGCTGCTTTTTTCTACACTAAATGTTCCTAAATCAATAGAAAACTTACATTAAATGGTAAATAGCCACAGAAATTCAGCGTATCATTAATTTGAAAACTTTTTTTTAATCTGTTCGTATGACCATAGCAACCAGACAGCCCGTGAGATAGGCGTGGGCAATACGAAATCCCGATTTTCATAAATTAACTGGATTTCCATGTATTCAGCACTTTATATTTTTGAAATTATATTTTTTTCTGTTAGGTTGAATATACTGCAACACATTGATAGCATTGCAACCACTTAAATCAGTTTTAACAGGCTTTTGTATGACAAAGTTTGTTTGAATTATGTTTGCTATCTACTGAAGATAGCATGCTTTTCAATGGTGAAATAACGTGCACGCGATAAAAGTTGGTCACACAGTTTGTCTTTATTTCTTGAACTTTCAATGCCTTTGTAGCATGAATTGACCAGTTGTAATGATAGTAATGAATACATATTACAAATTTAGAATGTCTATAATATCCTTTTTGTGTATACTGAGATGTAACCGGGGGGGGGGGGGGGGGGGGGGGGCAAGTGACACATTTAGTTGTATATGAAATTATGGGAATAGTTCAAATTAGAAGAAGAAAAAAATTCCGGGGGTTACCTGTCCTGTATGTAAGACTCCATGACAGAGGCTGCAAGAGACACTTCATTTGCATAGAACTGGCAAATCCCTTCTTCTTTACACGCTTCTCAACCCTTAAACGAAGATCTTTGAAACAAATCAAATCCTGGGATAGGCCTAGGCCTACTGTAACACGGTTAGCCAATCTGTAATGGAATTTCAAAAAGAAAAGATATGGTATGATAATCAGGGTTTACATGTATAGATAGGCCTAACCCCTTTTCTCCCCTTCCCCTGTATACAGTATATATCCCCTCCCACCCTCTACTCCCCACCCCTTCACCGCTAGCTAGGCACTGGCTATTACACTGCACCCTTGACTAGTCAAGTGTGAGTCTGATGATCATGATAATAACCCACGGCTATGACTAAACAGCTGGGTTTTTCATCTTTGTTTACTTCGTGTATTCGGGGAAGGGGAGGGAGGGGGTTGTTGTGGAAACAAATATTTGACCTCTATCTAATATGGGATCGTTCTATGGTGGACTTACATGAATAGGGAGACCTATTACTTTGTGCAGACAGACATGGTATCATTCCAATCCAATGTTTACATTTTGAATATCACTTGATTTGTAAAAAAGTAAGCTTATTTGAGAGTTGTCTGCATCCTCTCAAAGTTGTCTTACATACCCCTATCAGTCCTGTGTGTGAACAGACAACTTGGTCACTGTTCGATCTATCTGTTAATAAGCTTAATTACAATTTTAAAGCAGTGTAAATTGACTTTGAAAAGTAGTAGTATACTATTACTAAACCAGTGACAGTTGACTAAACCTACGTTCTTACGCGGCTGAATAGCCTGAATGAAGCAGTTTCTTGTGCTGCTTTTTTCTACACTAAATGTTCCTAAATCAATAGAAAACTTACATTAAATGGTAAATAGCCACAGAAATTCAGCGTATCATTAATTTGAAAACTTTTTTTTAATCTGTTCGTATGACCATAGCAACCAGACAGCCCGTGAGATAGGCGTGGGCAATACGAAATCCCGATTTTCATAAATTAACTGGATTTCCATGTATTCAGCACTTTATATTTTTGAAATTATATTTTTTTCTGTTAGGTTGAATATACTGCAACACATTGATAGCATTGCAACCACTTAAATCAGTTTTAACAGGCTTTTGTATGACAAAGTTTGTTTGAATTATGTTTGCTATCTACTGAAGATAGCATGCTTTTCAATGGTGAAATAACGTGCACGCGATAAAAGTTGGTCACACAGTTTGTCTTTATTTCTTGAACTTTCAATGCCTTTGTAGCATGAATTGACCAGTTGTAATGATAGTAATGAATACATATTACAAATTTAGAATGTCTATAATATCCTTTTTGTGTATACTGAGATGTAACCGGGGGGGGGGGGGGGGGGGGGGGCAAGTGACACATTTAGTTGTATATGAAATTATGGGAATAGTTCAAATTAGAAGAAGAAAAAAATTCCGGGGGTTACCTGTCCTGTATGTAAGACTCCATGACAGAGGCTGCAAGAGACACTTCATTTGCATAGAACTGGCAAATCCCTTCTTCTTTACACGCTTCTCAACCCTTAAACGAAGATCTTTGAAACAAATCAAATCCTGGGATAGGCCTAGGCCTACTGTAACACGGTTAGCCAATCTGTAATGGAATTTCAAAAAGAAAAGATATGGTATGATAATCAGGGTTTACATGTATAGATAGGCCTAACCCCTTTTCTCCCCTTCCCCTGTATACAGTATATATCCCCTCCCACCCTCTACTCCCCACCCCTTCACCGCTAGCCTAGGCACTGGCTATTACACTGCACCCTTGACTAGTCAAGTGTGAGTCTGATGATCATGATAATAACCCACGGCTATGACTAAACAGCTGGGTTTTTCATCTTTGTTTACTTCGTGTATTCGGGGAAGGGGAGGGAGGGGGTTGTTGTGGAAACAAATATTTGACCTCTATCTAATATGGGATCGTTCTATGGTGGACTTACATGAATAGGGAGACCTATTACTTTGTGCAGACAGACATGGTATCATTCCAATCCAATGTTTACATTTTGAATATCACTTGATTTGTAAAAAAGTAAGCTTATTTGAGAGTTGTCTGCATCCTCTCAAAGTTGTCTTACATACCCCTATCAGTCCTGTGTGTGAACAGACAACTTGGTCACTGTTCGATCTATCTGTTAATAAGCTTAATTACAATTTTAAAGCAGTGTAAATTGACTTTGAAAAGTAGTAGTATACTATTACTAAACCAGTGACAGTTGACTAAACCTACGTTCTTACGCGGCTGAATAGCCTGAATGAAGCAGTTTCTTGTGCTGCTTTTTTCTACACTAAATGTTCCTAAATCAATAGAAAACTTACATTAAATGGTAAATAGCCACAGAAATTCAGCGTATCATTAATTTGAAAACTTTTTTTTAATCTGTTCGTATGACCATAGCAACCAGACAGCCCGTGAGATAGGCGTGGGCAATACGAAATCCCGATTTTCATAAATTAACTGGATTTCCATGTAGAGTCCACACCACTAATAAAATCTCCTATGCTTACTGTGTAAAATGGACGATAATTATACGCCATTTTCTCGCTTATAAAGCAACTGGTTGCTTCAACTTTGCATTCTGTGTGAAGATTATGGTCTTGGGTTTCCTGTAAACAACAAAAAAATATAAGGTCAAGGCAAAATTTTCGAGATATGCACCGTCGAAGATACGCATGTTTGTAGATTGCCCAGGCCTAGCTTAGGTCTAAGCAATTCTAATCAATTATTTGAAGTCCCTAAATTGACTTTAAAATCATAAAAAAATGGTCAAAGAAGAAAATTTGCACTGATATTGTTTGATAATCTTCATTTAATAATCATCCGATCAAAAGTTTGGCCAACAACACCACTTTTGAAGCATTTTTATATATTTCACTTAGACGAGTGTCATCCCAACCAATTCAACAAGCCTTTCGTGGACTCTTCCATTATTTATTTAGTGGTGTGAATCCTTCAGCACTTTATATTTTTGAAATTATATTTTTTTCTGTTAGGTTGAATATACTGCAACACATTGATAGCATTGCAACCACTTAAATCAGTTTTAACAGGCTTTTGTATGACAAAGTTTGTTTGAATTATGTTTGCTATCTACTGAAGATAGCATGCTTTTCAATGGTGAAATAACGTGCACGCGATAAAAGTTGGTCACACAGTTTGTCTTTATTTCTTGAACTTTCAATGCCTTTGTAGCATGAATTGACCAGTTGTAATGATAGTAATGAATACATATTACAAATTTAGAATGTCTATAATATCCTTTTTGTGTATACTGAGATGTAACCGGGGGGGGGGGGGGGGGGGGGGGGCAAGTGACACATTTAGTTGTATATGAAATTATGGGAATAGTTCAAATTAGAAGAAGAAAAAAATTCCGGGGGTTACCTGTCCTGTATGTAAGACTCCATGACAGAGGCTGCAAGAGACACTTCATTTGCATAGAACTGGCAAATCCCTTCTTCTTTACACGCTTCTCAACCCTTAAACGAAGATCTTTGAAACAAATCAAATCCTGGGATAGGCCTAGGCCTACTGTAACACGGTTAGCCAATCTGTAATGGAATTTCAAAAAGAAAAGATATGGTATGATAATCAGGGTTTACATGTATAGATAGGCCTAACCCCTTTTCTCCCCTTCCCCTGTATACAGTATATATCCCCTCCCACCCTCTACTCCCCACCCCTTCACCGCTAGCTAGGCACTGGCTATTACACTGCACCCTTGACTAGTCAAGTGTGAGTCTGATGATCATGATAATAACCCACGGCTATGACTAAACAGCTGGGTTTTTCATCTTTGTTTACTTCGTGTATTCGGGGAAGGGGAGGGAGGGGGTTGTTGTGGAAACAAATATTTGACCTCTATCTAATATGGGATCGTTCTATGGTGGACTTACATGAATAGGGAGACCTATTACTTTGTGCAGACAGACATGGTATCATTCCAATCCAATGTTTACATTTTGAATATCACTTGATTTGTAAAAAAGTAAGCTTATTTGAGAGTTGTCTGCATCCTCTCAAAGTTGTCTTACATACCCCTATCAGTCCTGTGTGTGAACAGACAACTTGGTCACTGTTCGATCTATCTGTTAATAAGCTTAATTACAATTTTAAAGCAGTGTAAATTGACTTTGAAAAGTAGTAGTATACTATTACTAAACCAGTGACAGTTGACTAAACCTACGTTCTTACGCGGCTGAATAGCCTGAATGAAGCAGTTTCTTGTGCTGCTTTTTTCTACACTAAATGTTCCTAAATCAATAGAAAACTTACATTAAATGGTAAATAGCCACAGAAATTCAGCGTATCATTAATTTGAAAACTTTTTTTTAATCTGTTCGTATGACCATAGCAACCAGACAGCCCGTGAGATAGGCGTGGGCAATACGAAATCCCGATTTTCATAAATTAACTGGATTTCCATGTAGAGTCCACACCACTAATAAAATCTCCTATGCTTACTGTGTAAAATGGACGATAATTATACGCCATTTTCTCGCTTATAAAGCAACTGGTTGCTTCAACTTTGCATTCTGTGTGAAGATTATGGTCTTGGGTTTCCTGTAAACAACAAAAAAATATAAGGTCAAGGCAAAATTTTCGAGATATGCACCGTCGAAGATACGCATGTTTGTAGATTGCCCAGGCCTAGCTTAGGTCTAAGCAATTCTAATCAATTATTTGAAGTCCCTAAATTGACTTTAAAATCATAAAAAAATGGTCAAAGAAGAAAATTTGCACTGATATTGTTTGATAATCTTCATTTAATAATCATCCGATCAAAAGTTTGGCCAACAACACCACTTTTGAAGCATTTTTATATATTTCACTTAGACGAGTGTCATCCCAACCAATTCAACAAGCCTTTCGTGGACTCTTCCATTATTTATTTAGTGGTGTGAATCCTTCAGCACTTTATATTTTTGAAATTATATTTTTTTCTGTTAGGTTGAATATACTGCAACACATTGATAGCATTGCAACCACTTAAATCAGTTTTAACAGGCTTTTGTATGACAAAGTTTGTTTGAATTATGTTTGCTATCTACTGAAGATAGCATGCTTTTCAATGGTGAAATAACGTGCACGCGATAAAAGTTGGTCACACAGTTTGTCTTTATTTCTTGAACTTTCAATGCCTTTGTAGCATGAATTGACCAGTTGTAATGATAGTAATGAATACATATTACAAATTTAGAATGTCTATAATATCCTTTTTGTGTATACTGAGATGTAACCGGGGGGGGGGGGGGGGGGGGGGGGCAAGTGACACATTTAGTTGTATATGAAATTATGGGAATAGTTCAAATTAGAAGAAGAAAAAAATTCCGGGGGTTACCTGTCCTGTATGTAAGACTCCATGACAGAGGCTGCAAGAGACACTTCATTTGCATAGAACTGGCAAATCCCTTCTTCTTTACACGCTTCTCAACCCTTAAACGAAGATCTTTGAAACAAATCAAATCCTGGGATAGGCCTAGGCCTACTGTAACACGGTTAGCCAATCTGTAATGGAATTTCAAAAAGAAAAGATATGGTATGATAATCAGGGTTTACATGTATAGATAGGCCTAACCCCTTTTCTCCCCTTCCCCTGTATACAGTATATATCCCCTCCCACCCTCTACTCCCCACCCCTTCACCGCTAGCTAGGCACTGGCTATTACACTGCACCCTTGACTAGTCAAGTGTGAGTCTGATGATCATGATAATAACCCACGGCTATGACTAAACAGCTGGGTTTTTCATCTTTGTTTACTTCGTGTATTCGGGGAAGGGGAGGGAGGGGGTTGTTGTGGAAACAAATATTTGACCTCTATCTAATATGGGATCGTTCTATGGTGGACTTACATGAATAGGGAGACCTATTACTTTGTGCAGACAGACATGGTATCATTCCAATCCAATGTTTACATTTTGAATATCACTTGATTTGTAAAAAAGTAAGCTTATTTGAGAGTTGTCTGCATCCTCTCAAAGTTGTCTTACATACCCCTATCAGTCCTGTGTGTGAACAGACAACTTGGTCACTGTTCGATCTATCTGTTAATAAGCTTAATTACAATTTTAAAGCAGTGTAAATTGACTTTGAAAAGTAGTAGTATACTATTACTAAACCAGTGACAGTTGACTAAACCTACGTTCTTACGCGGCTGAATAGCCTGAATGAAGCAGTTTCTTGTGCTGCTTTTTTCTACACTAAATGTTCCTAAATCAATAGAAAACTTACATTAAATGGTAAATAGCCACAGAAATTCAGCGTATCATTAATTTGAAAACTTTTTTTTAATCTGTTCGTATGACCATAGCAACCAGACAGCCCGTGAGATAGGCGTGGGCAATACGAAATCCCGATTTTCATAAATTAACTGGATTTCCATGTAGAGTCCACACCACTAATAAAATCTCCTATGCTTACTGTGTAAAATGGACGATAATTATACGCCATTTTCTCGCTTATAAAGCAACTGGTTGCTTCAACTTTGCATTCTGTGTGAAGATTATGGTCTTGGGTTTCCTGTAAACAACAAAAAAATATAAGGTCAAGGCAAAATTTTCGAGATATGCACCGTCGAAGATACGCATGTTTGTAGATTGCCCAGGCCTAGCTTAGGTCTAAGCAATTCTAATCAATTATTTGAAGTCCCTAAATTGACTTTAAAATCATAAAAAAATGGTCAAAGAAGAAAATTTGCACTGATATTGTTTGATAATCTTCATTTAATAATCATCCGATCAAAAGTTTGGCCAACAACACCACTTTTGAAGCATTTTTATATATTTCACTTAGACGAGTGTCATCCCAACCAATTCAACAAGCCTTTCGTGGACTCTTCCATTATTTATTTAGTGGTGTGAATCCTTCAGCACTTTATATTTTTGAAATTATATTTTTTTCTGTTAGGTTGAATATACTGCAACACATTGATAGCATTGCAACCACTTAAATCAGTTTTAACAGGCTTTTGTATGACAAAGTTTGTTTGAATTATGTTTGCTATCTACTGAAGATAGCATGCTTTTCAATGGTGAAATAACGTGCACGCGATAAAAGTTGGTCACACAGTTTGTCTTTATTTCTTGAACTTTCAATGCCTTTGTAGCATGAATTGACCAGTTGTAATGATAGTAATGAATACATATTACAAATTTAGAATGTCTATAATATCCTTTTTGTGTATACTGAGATGTAACCGGGGGGGGGGGGGGGGGGGGGGGGCAAGTGACACATTTAGTTGTATATGAAATTATGGGAATAGTTCAAATTAGAAGAAGAAAAAAATTCCGGGGGTTACCTGTCCTGTATGTAAGACTCCATGACAGAGGCTGCAAGAGACACTTCATTTGCATAGAACTGGCAAATCCCTTCTTCTTTACACGCTTCTCAACCCTTAAACGAAGATCTTTGAAACAAATCAAATCCTGGGATAGGCCTAGGCCTACTGTAACACGGTTAGCCAATCTGTAATGGAATTTCAAAAAGAAAAGATATGGTATGATAATCAGGGTTTACATGTATAGATAGGCCTAACCCCTTTTCTCCCCTTCCCCTGTATACAGTATATATCCCCTCCCACCCTCTACTCCCCACCCCTTCACCGCTAGCTAGGCACTGGCTATTACACTGCACCCTTGACTAGTCAAGTGTGAGTCTGATGATCATGATAATAACCCACGGCTATGACTAAACAGCTGGGTTTTTCATCTTTGTTTACTTCGTGTATTCGGGGAAGGGGAGGGAGGGGGTTGTTGTGGAAACAAATATTTGACCTCTATCTAATATGGGATCGTTCTATGGTGGACTTACATGAATAGGGAGACCTATTACTTTGTGCAGACAGACATGGTATCATTCCAATCCAATGTTTACATTTTGAATATCACTTGATTTGTAAAAAAGTAAGCTTATTTGAGAGTTGTCTGCATCCTCTCAAAGTTGTCTTACATACCCCTATCAGTCCTGTGTGTGAACAGACAACTTGGTCACTGTTCGATCTATCTGTTAATAAGCTTAATTACAATTTTAAAGCAGTGTAAATTGACTTTGAAAAGTAGTAGTATACTATTACTAAACCAGTGACAGTTGACTAAACCTACGTTCTTACGCGGCTGAATAGCCTGAATGAAGCAGTTTCTTGTGCTGCTTTTTTCTACACTAAATGTTCCTAAATCAATAGAAAACTTACATTAAATGGTAAATAGCCACAGAAATTCAGCGTATCATTAATTTGAAAACTTTTTTTTAATCTGTTCGTATGACCATAGCAACCAGACAGCCCGTGAGATAGGCGTGGGCAATACGAAATCCCGATTTTCATAAATTAACTGGATTTCCATGTAGAGTCCACACCACTAATAAAATCTCCTATGCTTACTGTGTAAAATGGACGATAATTATACGCCATTTTCTCGCTTATAAAGCAACTGGTTGCTTCAACTTTGCATTCTGTGTGAAGATTATGGTCTTGGGTTTCCTGTAAACAACAAAAAAATATAAGGTCAAGGCAAAATTTTCGAGATATGCACCGTCGAAGATACGCATGTTTGTAGATTGCCCAGGCCTAGCTTAGGTCTAAGCAATTCTAATCAATTATTTGAAGTCCCTAAATTGACTTTAAAATCATAAAAAAATGGTCAAAGAAGAAAATTTGCACTGATATTGTTTGATAATCTTCATTTAATAATCATCCGATCAAAAGTTTGGCCAACAACACCACTTTTGAAGCATTTTTATATATTTCACTTAGACGAGTGTCATCCCAACCAATTCAACAAGCCTTTCGTGGACTCTTCCATTATTTATTTAGTGGTGTGAATCCTTCAGCACTTTATATTTTTGAAATTATATTTTTTTCTGTTAGGTTGAATATACTGCAACACATTGATAGCATTGCAACCACTTAAATCAGTTTTAACAGGCTTTTGTATGACAAAGTTTGTTTGAATTATGTTTGCTATCTACTGAAGATAGCATGCTTTTCAATGGTGAAATAACGTGCACGCGATAAAAGTTGGTCACACAGTTTGTCTTTATTTCTTGAACTTTCAATGCCTTTGTAGCATGAATTGACCAGTTGTAATGATAGTAATGAATACATATTACAAATTTAGAATGTCTATAATATCCTTTTTGTGTATACTGAGATGTAACCGGGGGGGGGGGGGGGGGGGGGGGGCAAGTGACACATTTAGTTGTATATGAAATTATGGGAATAGTTCAAATTAGAAGAAGAAAAAAATTCCGGGGGTTACCTGTCCTGTATGTAAGACTCCATGACAGAGGCTGCAAGAGACACTTCATTTGCATAGAACTGGCAAATCCCTTCTTCTTTACACGCTTCTCAACCCTTAAACGAAGATCTTTGAAACAAATCAAATCCTGGGATAGGCCTAGGCCTACTGTAACACGGTTAGCCAATCTGTAATGGAATTTCAAAAAGAAAAGATATGGTATGATAATCAGGGTTTACATGTATAGATAGGCCTAACCCCTTTTCTCCCCTTCCCCTGTATACAGTATATATCCCCTCCCACCCTCTACTCCCCACCCCTTCACCGCTAGCTAGGCACTGGCTATTACACTGCACCCTTGACTAGTCAAGTGTGAGTCTGATGATCATGATAATAACCCACGGCTATGACTAAACAGCTGGGTTTTTCATCTTTGTTTACTTCGTGTATTCGGGGAAGGGGAGGGAGGGGGTTGTTGTGGAAACAAATATTTGACCTCTATCTAATATGGGATCGTTCTATGGTGGACTTACATGAATAGGGAGACCTATTACTTTGTGCAGACAGACATGGTATCATTCCAATCCAATGTTTACATTTTGAATATCACTTGATTTGTAAAAAAGTAAGCTTATTTGAGAGTTGTCTGCATCCTCTCAAAGTTGTCTTACATACCCCTATCAGTCCTGTGTGTGAACAGACAACTTGGTCACTGTTCGATCTATCTGTTAATAAGCTTAATTACAATTTTAAAGCAGTGTAAATTGACTTTGAAAAGTAGTAGTATACTATTACTAAACCAGTGACAGTTGACTAAACCTACGTTCTTACGCGGCTGAATAGCCTGAATGAAGCAGTTTCTTGTGCTGCTTTTTTCTACACTAAATGTTCCTAAATCAATAGAAAACTTACATTAAATGGTAAATAGCCACAGAAATTCAGCGTATCATTAATTTGAAAACTTTTTTTTAATCTGTTCGTATGACCATAGCAACCAGACAGCCCGTGAGATAGGCGTGGGCAATACGAAATCCCGATTTTCATAAATTAACTGGATTTCCATGTAGAGTCCACACCACTAATAAAATCTCCTATGCTTACTGTGTAAAATGGACGATAATTATACGCCATTTTCTCGCTTATAAAGCAACTGGTTGCTTCAACTTTGCATTCTGTGTGAAGATTATGGTCTTGGGTTTCCTGTAAACAACAAAAAAATATAAGGTCAAGGCAAAATTTTCGAGATATGCACCGTCGAAGATACGCATGTTTGTAGATTGCCCAGGCCTAGCTTAGGTCTAAGCAATTCTAATCAATTATTTGAAGTCCCTAAATTGACTTTAAAATCATAAAAAAATGGTCAAAGAAGAAAATTTGCACTGATATTGTTTGATAATCTTCATTTAATAATCATCCGATCAAAAGTTTGGCCAACAACACCACTTTTGAAGCATTTTTATATATTTCACTTAGACGAGTGTCATCCCAACCAATTCAACAAGCCTTTCGTGGACTCTTCCATTATTTATTTAGTGGTGTGAATCCTTCAGCACTTTATATTTTTGAAATTATATTTTTTTCTGTTAGGTTGAATATACTGCAACACATTGATAGCATTGCAACCACTTAAATCAGTTTTAACAGGCTTTTGTATGACAAAGTTTGTTTGAATTATGTTTGCTATCTACTGAAGATAGCATGCTTTTCAATGGTGAAATAACGTGCACGCGATAAAAGTTGGTCACACAGTTTGTCTTTATTTCTTGAACTTTCAATGCCTTTGTAGCATGAATTGACCAGTTGTAATGATAGTAATGAATACATATTACAAATTTAGAATGTCTATAATATCCTTTTTGTGTATACTGAGATGTAACCGGGGGGGGGGGGGGGGGGGGGGGGCAAGTGACACATTTAGTTGTATATGAAATTATGGGAATAGTTCAAATTAGAAGAAGAAAAAAATTCCGGGGGTTACCTGTCCTGTATGTAAGACTCCATGACAGAGGCTGCAAGAGACACTTCATTTGCATAGAACTGGCAAATCCCTTCTTCTTTACACGCTTCTCAACCCTTAAACGAAGATCTTTGAAACAAATCAAATCCTGGGATAGGCCTAGGCCTACTGTAACACGGTTAGCCAATCTGTAATGGAATTTCAAAAAGAAAAGATATGGTATGATAATCAGGGTTTACATGTATAGATAGGCCTAACCCCTTTTCTCCCCTTCCCCTGTATACAGTATATATCCCCTCCCACCCTCTACTCCCCACCCCTTCACCGCTAGCTAGGCACTGGCTATTACACTGCACCCTTGACTAGTCAAGTGTGAGTCTGATGATCATGATAATAACCCACGGCTATGACTAAACAGCTGGGTTTTTCATCTTTGTTTACTTCGTGTATTCGGGGAAGGGGAGGGAGGGGGTTGTTGTGGAAACAAATATTTGACCTCTATCTAATATGGGATCGTTCTATGGTGGACTTACATGAATAGGGAGACCTATTACTTTGTGCAGACAGACATGGTATCATTCCAATCCAATGTTTACATTTTGAATATCACTTGATTTGTAAAAAAGTAAGCTTATTTGAGAGTTGTCTGCATCCTCTCAAAGTTGTCTTACATACCCCTATCAGTCCTGTGTGTGAACAGACAACTTGGTCACTGTTCGATCTATCTGTTAATAAGCTTAATTACAATTTTAAAGCAGTGTAAATTGACTTTGAAAAGTAGTAGTATACTATTACTAAACCAGTGACAGTTGACTAAACCTACGTTCTTACGCGGCTGAATAGCCTGAATGAAGCAGTTTCTTGTGCTGCTTTTTTCTACACTAAATGTTCCTAAATCAATAGAAAACTTACATTAAATGGTAAATAGCCACAGAAATTCAGCGTATCATTAATTTGAAAACTTTTTTTTAATCTGTTCGTATGACCATAGCAACCAGACAGCCCGTGAGATAGGCGTGGGCAATACGAAATCCCGATTTTCATAAATTAACTGGATTTCCATGTAGAGTCCACACCACTAATAAAATCTCCTATGCTTACTGTGTAAAATGGACGATAATTATACGCCATTTTCTCGCTTATAAAGCAACTGGTTGCTTCAACTTTGCATTCTGTGTGAAGATTATGGTCTTGGGTTTCCTGTAAACAACAAAAAAATATAAGGTCAAGGCAAAATTTTCGAGATATGCACCGTCGAAGATACGCATGTTTGTAGATTGCCCAGGCCTAGCTTAGGTCTAAGCAATTCTAATCAATTATTTGAAGTCCCTAAATTGACTTTAAAATCATAAAAAAATGGTCAAAGAAGAAAATTTGCACTGATATTGTTTGATAATCTTCATTTAATAATCATCCGATCAAAAGTTTGGCCAACAACACCACTTTTGAAGCATTTTTATATATTTCACTTAGACGAGTGTCATCCCAACCAATTCAACAAGCCTTTCGTGGACTCTTCCATTATTTATTTAGTGGTGTGAATCCTTCAGCACTTTATATTTTTGAAATTATATTTTTTTCTGTTAGGTTGAATATACTGCAACACATTGATAGCATTGCAACCACTTAAATCAGTTTTAACAGGCTTTTGTATGACAAAGTTTGTTTGAATTATGTTTGCTATCTACTGAAGATAGCATGCTTTTCAATGGTGAAATAACGTGCACGCGATAAAAGTTGGTCACACAGTTTGTCTTTATTTCTTGAACTTTCAATGCCTTTGTAGCATGAATTGACCAGTTGTAATGATAGTAATGAATACATATTACAAATTTAGAATGTCTATAATATCCTTTTTGTGTATACTGAGATGTAACCGGGGGGGGGGGGGGGGGGGGGGGGCAAGTGACACATTTAGTTGTATATGAAATTATGGGAATAGTTCAAATTAGAAGAAGAAAAAAATTCCGGGGGTTACCTGTCCTGTATGTAAGACTCCATGACAGAGGCTGCAAGAGACACTTCATTTGCATAGAACTGGCAAATCCCTTCTTCTTTACACGCTTCTCAACCCTTAAACGAAGATCTTTGAAACAAATCAAATCCTGGGATAGGCCTAGGCCTACTGTAACACGGTTAGCCAATCTGTAATGGAATTTCAAAAAGAAAAGATATGGTATGATAATCAGGGTTTACATGTATAGATAGGCCTAACCCCTTTTCTCCCCTTCCCCTGTATACAGTATATATCCCCTCCCACCCTCTACTCCCCACCCCTTCACCGCTAGCTAGGCACTGGCTATTACACTGCACCCTTGACTAGTCAAGTGTGAGTCTGATGATCATGATAATAACCCACGGCTATGACTAAACAGCTGGGTTTTTCATCTTTGTTTACTTCGTGTATTCGGGGAAGGGGAGGGAGGGGGTTGTTGTGGAAACAAATATTTGACCTCTATCTAATATGGGATCGTTCTATGGTGGACTTACATGAATAGGGAGACCTATTACTTTGTGCAGACAGACATGGTATCATTCCAATCCAATGTTTACATTTTGAATATCACTTGATTTGTAAAAAAGTAAGCTTATTTGAGAGTTGTCTGCATCCTCTCAAAGTTGTCTTACATACCCCTATCAGTCCTGTGTGTGAACAGACAACTTGGTCACTGTTCGATCTATCTGTTAATAAGCTTAATTACAATTTTAAAGCAGTGTAAATTGACTTTGAAAAGTAGTAGTATACTATTACTAAACCAGTGACAGTTGACTAAACCTACGTTCTTACGCGGCTGAATAGCCTGAATGAAGCAGTTTCTTGTGCTGCTTTTTTCTACACTAAATGTTCCTAAATCAATAGAAAACTTACATTAAATGGTAAATAGCCACAGAAATTCAGCGTATCATTAATTTGAAAACTTTTTTTTAATCTGTTCGTATGACCATAGCAACCAGACAGCCCGTGAGATAGGCGTGGGCAATACGAAATCCCGATTTTCATAAATTAACTGGATTTCCATGTAGAGTCCACACCACTAATAAAATCTCCTATGCTTACTGTGTAAAATGGACGATAATTATACGCCATTTTCTCGCTTATAAAGCAACTGGTTGCTTCAACTTTGCATTCTGTGTGAAGATTATGGTCTTGGGTTTCCTGTAAACAACAAAAAAATATAAGGTCAAGGCAAAATTTTCGAGATATGCACCGTCGAAGATACGCATGTTTGTAGATTGCCCAGGCCTAGCTTAGGTCTAAGCAATTCTAATCAATTATTTGAAGTCCCTAAATTGACTTTAAAATCATAAAAAAATGGTCAAAGAAGAAAATTTGCACTGATATTGTTTGATAATCTTCATTTAATAATCATCCGATCAAAAGTTTGGCCAACAACACCACTTTTGAAGCATTTTTATATATTTCACTTAGACGAGTGTCATCCCAACCAATTCAACAAGCCTTTCGTGGACTCTTCCATTATTTATTTAGTGGTGTGAATCCTTCAGCACTTTATATTTTTGAAATTATATTTTTTTCTGTTAGGTTGAATATACTGCAACACATTGATAGCATTGCAACCACTTAAATCAGTTTTAACAGGCTTTTGTATGACAAAGTTTGTTTGAATTATGTTTGCTATCTACTGAAGATAGCATGCTTTTCAATGGTGAAATAACGTGCACGCGATAAAAGTTGGTCACACAGTTTGTCTTTATTTCTTGAACTTTCAATGCCTTTGTAGCATGAATTGACCAGTTGTAATGATAGTAATGAATACATATTACAAATTTAGAATGTCTATAATATCCTTTTTGTGTATACTGAGATGTAACCGGGGGGGGGGGGGGGGGGGGGGGGCAAGTGACACATTTAGTTGTATATGAAATTATGGGAATAGTTCAAATTAGAAGAAGAAAAAAATTCCGGGGGTTACCTGTCCTGTATGTAAGACTCCATGACAGAGGCTGCAAGAGACACTTCATTTGCATAGAACTGGCAAATCCCTTCTTCTTTACACGCTTCTCAACCCTTAAACGAAGATCTTTGAAACAAATCAAATCCTGGGATAGGCCTAGGCCTACTGTAACACGGTTAGCCAATCTGTAATGGAATTTCAAAAAGAAAAGATATGGTATGATAATCAGGGTTTACATGTATAGATAGGCCTAACCCCTTTTCTCCCCTTCCCCTGTATACAGTATATATCCCCTCCCACCCTCTACTCCCCACCCCTTCACCGCTAGCTAGGCACTGGCTATTACACTGCACCCTTGACTAGTCAAGTGTGAGTCTGATGATCATGATAATAACCCACGGCTATGACTAAACAGCTGGGTTTTTCATCTTTGTTTACTTCGTGTATTCGGGGAAGGGGAGGGAGGGGGTTGTTGTGGAAACAAATATTTGACCTCTATCTAATATGGGATCGTTCTATGGTGGACTTACATGAATAGGGAGACCTATTACTTTGTGCAGACAGACATGGTATCATTCCAATCCAATGTTTACATTTTGAATATCACTTGATTTGTAAAAAAGTAAGCTTATTTGAGAGTTGTCTGCATCCTCTCAAAGTTGTCTTACATACCCCTATCAGTCCTGTGTGTGAACAGACAACTTGGTCACTGTTCGATCTATCTGTTAATAAGCTTAATTACAATTTTAAAGCAGTGTAAATTGACTTTGAAAAGTAGTAGTATACTATTACTAAACCAGTGACAGTTGACTAAACCTACGTTCTTACGCGGCTGAATAGCCTGAATGAAGCAGTTTCTTGTGCTGCTTTTTTCTACACTAAATGTTCCTAAATCAATAGAAAACTTACATTAAATGGTAAATAGCCACAGAAATTCAGCGTATCATTAATTTGAAAACTTTTTTTTAATCTGTTCGTATGACCATAGCAACCAGACAGCCCGTGAGATAGGCGTGGGCAATACGAAATCCCGATTTTCATAAATTAACTGGATTTCCATGTAGAGTCCACACCACTAATAAAATCTCCTATGCTTACTGTGTAAAATGGACGATAATTATACGCCATTTTCTCGCTTATAAAGCAACTGGTTGCTTCAACTTTGCATTCTGTGTGAAGATTATGGTCTTGGGTTTCCTGTAAACAACAAAAAAATATAAGGTCAAGGCAAAATTTTCGAGATATGCACCGTCGAAGATACGCATGTTTGTAGATTGCCCAGGCCTAGCTTAGGTCTAAGCAATTCTAATCAATTATTTGAAGTCCCTAAATTGACTTTAAAATCATAAAAAAATGGTCAAAGAAGAAAATTTGCACTGATATTGTTTGATAATCTTCATTTAATAATCATCCGATCAAAAGTTTGGCCAACAACACCACTTTTGAAGCATTTTTATATATTTCACTTAGACGAGTGTCATCCCAACCAATTCAACAAGCCTTTCGTGGACTCTTCCATTATTTATTTAGTGGTGTGAATCCTTCAGCACTTTATATTTTTGAAATTATATTTTTTTCTGTTAGGTTGAATATACTGCAACACATTGATAGCATTGCAACCACTTAAATCAGTTTTAACAGGCTTTTGTATGACAAAGTTTGTTTGAATTATGTTTGCTATCTACTGAAGATAGCATGCTTTTCAATGGTGAAATAACGTGCACGCGATAAAAGTTGGTCACACAGTTTGTCTTTATTTCTTGAACTTTCAATGCCTTTGTAGCATGAATTGACCAGTTGTAATGATAGTAATGAATACATATTACAAATTTAGAATGTCTATAATATCCTTTTTGTGTATACTGAGATGTAACCGGGGGGGGGGGGGGGGGGGGGGGGCAAGTGACACATTTAGTTGTATATGAAATTATGGGAATAGTTCAAATTAGAAGAAGAAAAAAATTCCGGGGGTTACCTGTCCTGTATGTAAGACTCCATGACAGAGGCTGCAAGAGACACTTCATTTGCATAGAACTGGCAAATCCCTTCTTCTTTACACGCTTCTCAACCCTTAAACGAAGATCTTTGAAACAAATCAAATCCTGGGATAGGCCTAGGCCTACTGTAACACGGTTAGCCAATCTGTAATGGAATTTCAAAAAGAAAAGATATGGTATGATAATCAGGGTTTACATGTATAGATAGGCCTAACCCCTTTTCTCCCCTTCCCCTGTATACAGTATATATCCCCTCCCACCCTCTACTCCCCACCCCTTCACCGCTAGCTAGGCACTGGCTATTACACTGCACCCTTGACTAGTCAAGTGTGAGTCTGATGATCATGATAATAACCCACGGCTATGACTAAACAGCTGGGTTTTTCATCTTTGTTTACTTCGTGTATTCGGGGAAGGGGAGGGAGGGGGTTGTTGTGGAAACAAATATTTGACCTCTATCTAATATGGGATCGTTCTATGGTGGACTTACATGAATAGGGAGACCTATTACTTTGTGCAGACAGACATGGTATCATTCCAATCCAATGTTTACATTTTGAATATCACTTGATTTGTAAAAAAGTAAGCTTATTTGAGAGTTGTCTGCATCCTCTCAAAGTTGTCTTACATACCCCTATCAGTCCTGTGTGTGAACAGACAACTTGGTCACTGTTCGATCTATCTGTTAATAAGCTTAATTACAATTTTAAAGCAGTGTAAATTGACTTTGAAAAGTAGTAGTATACTATTACTAAACCAGTGACAGTTGACTAAACCTACGTTCTTACGCGGCTGAATAGCCTGAATGAAGCAGTTTCTTGTGCTGCTTTTTTCTACACTAAATGTTCCTAAATCAATAGAAAACTTACATTAAATGGTAAATAGCCACAGAAATTCAGCGTATCATTAATTTGAAAACTTTTTTTTAATCTGTTCGTATGACCATAGCAACCAGACAGCCCGTGAGATAGGCGTGGGCAATACGAAATCCCGATTTTCATAAATTAACTGGATTTCCATGTAGAGTCCACACCACTAATAAAATCTCCTATGCTTACTGTGTAAAATGGACGATAATTATACGCCATTTTCTCGCTTATAAAGCAACTGGTTGCTTCAACTTTGCATTCTGTGTGAAGATTATGGTCTTGGGTTTCCTGTAAACAACAAAAAAATATAAGGTCAAGGCAAAATTTTCGAGATATGCACCGTCGAAGATACGCATGTTTGTAGATTGCCCAGGCCTAGCTTAGGTCTAAGCAATTCTAATCAATTATTTGAAGTCCCTAAATTGACTTTAAAATCATAAAAAAATGGTCAAAGAAGAAAATTTGCACTGATATTGTTTGATAATCTTCATTTAATAATCATCCGATCAAAAGTTTGGCCAACAACACCACTTTTGAAGCATTTTTATATATTTCACTTAGACGAGTGTCATCCCAACCAATTCAACAAGCCTTTCGTGGACTCTTCCATTATTTATTTAGTGGTGTGAATCCTTCAGCACTTTATATTTTTGAAATTATATTTTTTTCTGTTAGGTTGAATATACTGCAACACATTGATAGCATTGCAACCACTTAAATCAGTTTTAACAGGCTTTTGTATGACAAAGTTTGTTTGAATTATGTTTGCTATCTACTGAAGATAGCATGCTTTTCAATGGTGAAATAACGTGCACGCGATAAAAGTTGGTCACACAGTTTGTCTTTATTTCTTGAACTTTCAATGCCTTTGTAGCATGAATTGACCAGTTGTAATGATAGTAATGAATACATATTACAAATTTAGAATGTCTATAATATCCTTTTTGTGTATACTGAGATGTAACCGGGGGGGGGGGGGGGGGGGGGGGGCAAGTGACACATTTAGTTGTATATGAAATTATGGGAATAGTTCAAATTAGAAGAAGAAAAAAATTCCGGGGGTTACCTGTCCTGTATGTAAGACTCCATGACAGAGGCTGCAAGAGACACTTCATTTGCATAGAACTGGCAAATCCCTTCTTCTTTACACGCTTCTCAACCCTTAAACGAAGATCTTTGAAACAAATCAAATCCTGGGATAGGCCTAGGCCTACTGTAACACGGTTAGCCAATCTGTAATGGAATTTCAAAAAGAAAAGATATGGTATGATAATCAGGGTTTACATGTATAGATAGGCCTAACCCCTTTTCTCCCCTTCCCCTGTATACAGTATATATCCCCTCCCACCCTCTACTCCCCACCCCTTCACCGCTAGCTAGGCACTGGCTATTACACTGCACCCTTGACTAGTCAAGTGTGAGTCTGATGATCATGATAATAACCCACGGCTATGACTAAACAGCTGGGTTTTTCATCTTTGTTTACTTCGTGTATTCGGGGAAGGGGAGGGAGGGGGTTGTTGTGGAAACAAATATTTGACCTCTATCTAATATGGGATCGTTCTATGGTGGACTTACATGAATAGGGAGACCTATTACTTTGTGCAGACAGACATGGTATCATTCCAATCCAATGTTTACATTTTGAATATCACTTGATTTGTAAAAAAGTAAGCTTATTTGAGAGTTGTCTGCATCCTCTCAAAGTTGTCTTACATACCCCTATCAGTCCTGTGTGTGAACAGACAACTTGGTCACTGTTCGATCTATCTGTTAATAAGCTTAATTACAATTTTAAAGCAGTGTAAATTGACTTTGAAAAGTAGTAGTATACTATTACTAAACCAGTGACAGTTGACTAAACCTACGTTCTTACGCGGCTGAATAGCCTGAATGAAGCAGTTTCTTGTGCTGCTTTTTTCTACACTAAATGTTCCTAAATCAATAGAAAACTTACATTAAATGGTAAATAGCCACAGAAATTCAGCGTATCATTAATTTGAAAACTTTTTTTTAATCTGTTCGTATGACCATAGCAACCAGACAGCCCGTGAGATAGGCGTGGGCAATACGAAATCCCGATTTTCATAAATTAACTGGATTTCCATGTAGAGTCCACACCACTAATAAAATCTCCTATGCTTACTGTGTAAAATGGACGATAATTATACGCCATTTTCTCGCTTATAAAGCAACTGGTTGCTTCAACTTTGCATTCTGTGTGAAGATTATGGTCTTGGGTTTCCTGTAAACAACAAAAAAATATAAGGTCAAGGCAAAATTTTCGAGATATGCACCGTCGAAGATACGCATGTTTGTAGATTGCCCAGGCCTAGCTTAGGTCTAAGCAATTCTAATCAATTATTTGAAGTCCCTAAATTGACTTTAAAATCATAAAAAAATGGTCAAAGAAGAAAATTTGCACTGATATTGTTTGATAATCTTCATTTAATAATCATCCGATCAAAAGTTTGGCCAACAACACCACTTTTGAAGCATTTTTATATATTTCACTTAGACGAGTGTCATCCCAACCAATTCAACAAGCCTTTCGTGGACTCTTCCATTATTTATTTAGTGGTGTGAATCCTTCAGCACTTTATATTTTTGAAATTATATTTTTTTCTGTTAGGTTGAATATACTGCAACACATTGATAGCATTGCAACCACTTAAATCAGTTTTAACAGGCTTTTGTATGACAAAGTTTGTTTGAATTATGTTTGCTATCTACTGAAGATAGCATGCTTTTCAATGGTGAAATAACGTGCACGCGATAAAAGTTGGTCACACAGTTTGTCTTTATTTCTTGAACTTTCAATGCCTTTGTAGCATGAATTGACCAGTTGTAATGATAGTAATGAATACATATTACAAATTTAGAATGTCTATAATATCCTTTTTGTGTATACTGAGATGTAACCGGGGGGGGGGGGGGGGGGGGGGGGCAAGTGACACATTTAGTTGTATATGAAATTATGGGAATAGTTCAAATTAGAAGAAGAAAAAAATTCCGGGGGTTACCTGTCCTGTATGTAAGACTCCATGACAGAGGCTGCAAGAGACACTTCATTTGCATAGAACTGGCAAATCCCTTCTTCTTTACACGCTTCTCAACCCTTAAACGAAGATCTTTGAAACAAATCAAATCCTGGGATAGGCCTAGGCCTACTGTAACACGGTTAGCCAATCTGTAATGGAATTTCAAAAAGAAAAGATATGGTATGATAATCAGGGTTTACATGTATAGATAGGCCTAACCCCTTTTCTCCCCTTCCCCTGTATACAGTATATATCCCCTCCCACCCTCTACTCCCCACCCCTTCACCGCTAGCTAGGCACTGGCTATTACACTGCACCCTTGACTAGTCAAGTGTGAGTCTGATGATCATGATAATAACCCACGGCTATGACTAAACAGCTGGGTTTTTCATCTTTGTTTACTTCGTGTATTCGGGGAAGGGGAGGGAGGGGGTTGTTGTGGAAACAAATATTTGACCTCTATCTAATAT
>CM069446.1:26213414-26313408 GCA_035610835.1 Ophiura sarsii | reverse complement strand
TTCTGTCAAAACCTCGTATCTCCATCCAGCCCTTCAGCATGTATAAGTTACACTTCCTATGTATAAACTTTGGGCTGTCTGCTGCTCTAAACATGTTCAAGGGCCAAAACCACATCTATCAAAACCGTGTTAGTGTTCTTGCCCCTGAAAATGTTTAAAGCAACACTACTATGCATAACCGTTGGGCAGATTTAATTTATACATGCTAAAGGGCAGAAAAAACATACAAGGTTTTGACAGAATAGTAACGTTATCTTTTTGTAACCCAGCGATGGATTTAGAACATGAATATCGTAGCTAGTGTGCGGTTCACTGTACGCTATACAGATTCAACTAAGCATTTATTATGGGTAAGCTTTATCCCGTAAAGGTTCATATCGATTTAAATATTCCAACCCGTCAGCCAACTCCACATGGTCTAATCGTTAGAGCTGAGGTCTCTTAAGCTAAAGTTACCTGGTGCGAATCCTGGTATGGCAGATATGTCTTCAAAGTTGAAAATGTTTAAGCCCAAGTTATTTGCATGATTGCATTGAAACAAGTAATGGATCCAACGAAAACATTTGCTGGGCTGGATTACACAAAAAAGTGTGTCCTGGGTGGTCGGTGCAAAGATCAATTACATGCCAATGCTGCATACATGTGCATCCTATTTCTACATGTCAAGGGTTGAGCGCCAGAAGGCCATAACTCAATTTTTTTTAACAAAAATAATCCATATAACCTAGATGTTCGAAAGAATGCGTTGAAAAGAACAAAGAAGAAATTAACTGATGTGTGTGTGTGACTTAATCCTGTTGCTTCTTGCTTCGTGCATTTTAAAAGCTTTACTTTCATACTGAGAGGATTGGACCAAGCCGATTTTGCTTCCTCATGTTTGCTGAAGCATATCTCCCGTTCTAAATAACCAATTGGAACGCAATAAAATGCAAATGAAAGCTTATTTACTCAGCTTTCATAATACATCAAGATTAGACCCGTGTGTTCCTGTCCTTTTAAGATATCTTAAGTGCCCGGAGTGTTAACATTTTTTTGGGACACCCTGTATTTCTCAGAGAGCCCCACATATCAAATTCTATACAAGGAGTCAAAACAATTGCAACACCTTGGAATATTTTAACTGCACTGAATGAAGCACAATATAAAATGTATTATTGTATGCACATGAATTATCGAGAGGGAATCTTTGGTCATATAAAATAGACCAGTGTCAAGTTACAGAGAAAATGTATTCACATTTTTAAAGACTGTTTTTACAAAAGTAGAGAGAGAGAGAGTGCAGATCCTGTGATCAAAGTTTGACTGATTGCACAATTTACTTAGCCTGAATTAAGAAGTGCATTTAATATTAGATCTCTTTACCAACCATACCACCATTCTTATTGTATCTCCGATGGGTAAATATATGGTATACATGTAACAATCAAAATTTTACTTATGCCTATATATAGGCAGGTTAGGGACGCACCATTAGATTTTCAGGGGGTGGGTAGGAAGTTGGGTTGGGGGGGGGGGGGGTTGGCCACCTTAAGGGGGGATTTTTTTATATTTTTTAATGTATTCATTCATATTAAGTTGGTAGAGGTTTTTTTTGGCCTGCATCGAGGGGGAAATTTTTTTCTTCCAAAAACTTCCTACCCACCCCCTGATAATCTAATGGTGCATCCCTTACAATGCTCAGGGGGTCAAACTTGTTGCATGCATGAGAAGTCAAGTATAACTTTTTTTTAAATGATCTTTTTGTACAGATGTTCGAATGAGGCATTGAATTTCATAGCACTTCCATGATTTCACAACGACCATTCACCGCACCATTTAGAGTGTAACAAAAACATTACACTTAATTTACTGGGCACTTTAATTAGGATGTTCCTATGGCTAGCAAAAAAATCTTGATATTGAAGTATAAGATAGAGATAGTTGAGTACAACAAGAGTCTTTTACTGGAGGTGAATTGGGTGTACGGTTCAACAGAAATAATAATTTTAAGTCATTTTGAATTCTTTTGTTTTGTTTTTGGCCAACAGAGGGCAGCCTATTTTCTTTTCTTTCTTTTTTTTTTCTTTTTTTTACTCCCTAGGTAACATTTTCCACCAAAATTATTACATGCATACAAGTAGCCTTATTTTTTGATTACCTAAAAGCTTCCTTAGACAATTAAGTATAAGATGTCTTCCAGCCTAAAAACCATAATTAACATGCTCCCAAAATGTCAGCTTTGTAGCATTCATACTTCTTTCTAAACGTTTTTGCATAAATTACTTGTTTTGCTAGGGGGTAAAAAACCCAATAAGAAACAAAAGAAATGAACACTTCCATTTTTGCTTCATTTTTGACAATAAAATTGTCATATCTCTATTGAACGGTTGAACGGTTGAACCGTAGGTCTGTAGCTCCGATCAATTATTATGGAACTCAGCAAGCTCTTTTATTAAAATATGGGGAACAAATTAATTAACCATAGGAACATCCAAAGTGTATTTAACCCTAAACCCCTCTACACCATACAAAATCATCCAAAATCATCTCCACGCGCGCGCGTGCTGCTGCATTGGCCCGATTACATCACCTATCGCAGGCATACATTTTGTATGTGGGCACGAAGTTTGTGCCCGCATATGTGCTGGGGAGTTAGCTCAGTTGATAGGTGCGGATGGTCCTGGGATTGAATCCCGGGGGGTGCTCGTGATTTTTCGGGTTAACAATTGTGATTTTTCCCCCTCCCCCGATACACGCAAAAACATAGCCGTGGGAGTTAGGGTTAATAAATGAACATGTAGCCAGGGTGAGTGGAATTGCTGACAGCAAGAGTTGTGGACAGTGCTAGTCACATGCCATGAATGCGACCAATCACCTACATGATATGACGAAACACGTACATACTTGTACAAATAAGTAGCATACATACAATAAATATTTTACTTATCATGTGCATACAGTAACAAGGTGCTTATCTTACTTTTATATGTAGGTGTAAAGACTGAAAATACTGGCCAGGAGGCTTCAACAAATACATGTATAAAGCACTCTGATTAGCCTCTTGTTTTAGCAAATCAGTCTCTTCATCACAAGCTCAAGTCTTATCGTTTTCAGAATACATTGTAGGTGATGTTTGAGTGATGTACATGTAGCGCGTAAATTTCAACATTTTGTAGTTTTACTCATTTGAATAACCAATTAAAATACTGCAGGCATTACAATACAATGTCTCTGATGTCTGATTGGTACAATTATCCAACTATCTGACCAATTGGAGGTAGTTTTGAAGCCTCGAGGGGTTGGTTAGCAACTTAATTTTCCTCAGGGTAGTATATGAATTTTCTTGCACACCATAATTCATAAAACTTTAAACTATAAAACTAAAACTCAAACTGTACACACTATTTTGCAAAAACAATGCCTTTTTAATGACATGTTGGAATTTTCCCAAAATGATATAACTTTGGTTATGCCCCATAAACTAGAATAACAACATACATGTACAATGTACATTGTAGGCCTACTATGTAAAACTGTTGGGAGTTGGCAAAACGAAACTAGAGTGTTTTCCAGTGTTATTTTGGATGTTTGTTTTCCGCAAATTATCCACATAAAATAATTCACTATAATGATAATTAATTAAAACAAGCACAGTATGTTGCAAGATGTGCTGTTAGTGTTAGTTTATGTATGCAAGCCTCCATAATAAGTGCGCATGGACCAGGAGCTATTTTTTACTTTTTTTGACAAAAATAGCTCCTGGTCACTGTGCAAAATTTGGAAAACACCAGGAGCCAAAATTTGGCAACCATTGGGTACAAAATTCCAGGGTGCCCGCTTATTTGGAGGCTTGTGTAATGCATATGTACATTGTATAGTCTTTTGGCCAAATTCAGATGCAAGAAATTGTTACAGCAATACATGTAACACCCCTTGACACCTGAAACCATCAAAGACAGCCTACGCTAAATAATGTAATGTTATTAGTTGCCAGCTGAATTTATCTGGAGATCAAATAATTTAGATGGTCCACAGGTCCAGACATGACATGGCTAAAATGGCAGCCATTTAGTCTGACCTATGGGAATATACGAGCTTAATCAATAAAATAATACAGTTAAATGTCAGTCATGTGTATATTGAATAGAAAGGGGGCAATGTGGGTGAAATAGCTGCTGTGTATGTGTGGCATTCTTAATTTAATTGATTTCTTTAAAATTTGTGCGGAAAAGTTGGTGAATTTTTTAAAAAAACTTGAAATTGTAAAATATTTCTAACAAATTTCAAAAAAGTTTTATTCAAAAGAATTTGTTAAAATAAATAAATCAAAAATTCCATTTAAGAAAATGTGTGGGTCGGGCCTGTAGAACAGGGGTTTTCTTTGTCACCTAAAGTAGAAAGGGACTATGCTATATATATGCTTTTTATCAGCCTATTTCATAAGTCAGAATGACCCAATGTTTTCTTTTTTGTTGGATTGTATGATTGAACCACTACAAAAAGCTTCCAAAATATGCAACTTTTGAATTTATCTTAGCAAAAGATTGAGGGTTAGGTGACAAAATAAATCCTGTTATACGGGCAAACAGACCTCAGGTTGGGTCAGTCAGTCTGTTTTTTTTATCGGAATATTTAATAATCCTGACCATAAACTTGCCCCCAGTCAGTCAATGTCATTAACCTTCCACACAGCAGCTATCTCATCTTACATTTCTGAGATATAGTCTATTGCAAAGGTGATATCCTGTTGGAAACACTGCCATCCTGTGATAATCTGATAGGCTACCGATAGCATGGGCTTGGCAAACCAGTATCAAAAGCCTCATTAAAACTTATTAATAACTTTTCGTAAAGCTCCGAAATTATCATTTTATTTGGTAAAGTGCACCACCTTGGCGCAAGTGGCGTACAATGTATCTGGAGAATGGTGTTTTTTTGTGTGGAATTTGAATGGTGCTTCATTTCCACATTTTAAACCAAGTTTCAAGGTTCTTTAATAATCATCTTTATTTATTAGAGATTTGGGGTTCAATTCCTGCAAGGTTGGTTTCATAAGACTCAGAATTGTGTCTCCAGATGCACTTTTGGGCTACTTAACGCAGGTTCGGAATAACTTAGAACCATCCCACACATAAATGTACATTAAGGCAACAAAAGAAAACACCCTGTTTTTACGGGCAAATGGACCTTTCAGTTTCAGGTAGGTTTGTTTGGTCAGGCATTGTTCGGTGGTGTTTTTTCAGAGAGGGGGGGGGGGGGGAGGGGTCAACATTTTGGTGACAGTTATATTGAATTTCCACATTTTTTAAAATTAAAAATGTTGATAATTTTCAAAAAATGTTACCACGTGGATTCAAGTCTGATGAACTTTTAGCTGGGACATAAAATGTGTACTTTTGGGACAAAAAACATATTGCTCTTCAGGTCCCGATTTATTTATGGGAAATTTGCTTGTCAAAAAGCGGCAACATTATCACAGATTGTTAAAAAAAATATGGTCATTTTGGAGGAGTGAAAAAAGACTGACCGACCGACCCAACCTGAGAAATGTGTTTGCCCGCAGAACAGGGGTTTTTCAGTCGCCTTTAGTACTATTTATTTTTAATAGTATTACCAGTGTGTGGGACATGTGATGATGAAAAGTTCAAAAAGAGGATTAAAACTGATACATTAAAGTACAGAACTTAAAGTACATACATCAGCTGAATTCAGCTGATCAGCAGAAATACAACATTTCCCTTCAACATAACCCGAGGAATAAACACTCGGAGCCTGTGATTTTCATTTAACATAAGAATAATGTGTTCATTTAATAGCAAAATAGTATTGTTCTGTATTGAGGTACATTTAAAACCAGTACATCTGCCCACAACCCTGAGTGTCACAACATTGATGATCAATTCCCCTCCCCCTCCCCTCCCCTCCCCTCCCCTACCCAATATTGTGGAAAACTAAAGCTCAAATGACTCACTCACCCACCATCACTATGGCCAATCTTGTGTGTGTGTGTTGCCCCATAAACAATTGTTTATGGTTGCCCTCAGCGACTGACCCTAAAATCTCAAAAATCAGGGTCACAATTTTTTTTATTTTGTTAGATTTAAATTTGTCAAAATATTACTATTTTCTGCTCGAATACATGTATTGTAGATTGCTTTTAAACTATTATCACACTGGAAAAATAAAGTAAAATGAACCACGGTTTGTATGTCAGTAATATTTGTCAGCAAAAAAGAAAAAAGGAAATAAAAGAAATGAATTCAATATGTTTGGCACTTGAGGGCAACACAACAAATTTGGTTTGCCTAAACTATCCCCACCCTCTACCTGTCAGAATAAATTACAAAACTTAGGAGATTATTTTTACTCACATACAACTTATTATCAATGGTGCCACTTGGAAAAAAAGCTTATGCTGGTTGTCCTACATTGCATGAGAAGTGTCCACAATGTGAAGGATACATGTAGTACATAACTTTGAAATTCAAACAAACAATATGCTAGAAATGTATCTGTGATGAATGTCTCATCTCACAACTACATGTAAAATGCTCCTTCAAATTCTGTTATGTCCTGCAAGAAACTTGTTCTTTTTTTCCCAACTTGAAAAGAGGGTTTTACAAGTACCAAAAAGTTGTCCATACAATGTAGACTAACACTGTAGTCTGTTGCCAATAATGGTATTAACTT
This sequence comes from Ophiura sarsii, assembly GCA_035610835.1. Lineage (NCBI taxonomy): Eukaryota > Metazoa > Echinodermata > Ophiuroidea > Amphilepidida > Ophiuridae > Ophiura > Ophiura sarsii. Next base: position 26,306,739 of record CM069446.1, on the reverse strand, counting down.
AACTTAATAAGCAAGTAGATGGTTTGCCTCATTTTGGTTTGTGTCAGAAAAATACAAAAAAAACATTGCACTTTTCTTTTAGGCCTACATGTAGTTTTCACTATACATGGCCTTCATTTAAAGGAGCATTGCAATTGGAGGTATTGACTTTGAAATTCAAAATACATTCGGCATGAAACATGTGTATGCCTTATTGTATGTTGGTAACCTGTGACCAAATGTGTGAATGAATAGACACTGAATGAAGAACATTAGCAGAGTCTGAACATGTCACAAACACATGGAATAAATAAGTAATTAGAAAAGATTTTTACATGGATTATTTACAAAATGTACAGACTGTGATAGACTCCAAACACAAATTCAGCAATGAATCACATGTTGAACATAATCCAATACACAGCTCCAGGCAGGCTAAGAGACACTGCTGTGACGGAGACTAGGAATCCGCAAAATATCCGCATATTCCGTTTGTTCTTCTGGCAGTTTCATCGGAATATCTTCCTCTTCCTCCGCCACATCAACTAAGTCTAAATCCGCATAATCTAATCCTTCCACGTTTAATCTTCTAGGATCAGTTAAACCTGGTTTTGGCGGCCTAGGCGGTGGAATGGGATCATTGTAATAGTCCCTACAAGTTGCACCTCGCATAGGCCCTCCAGGGCGCGGCGCTTTTCTTAGCTCGTAATAATTTCCCGCAAAGTTTGATCCTCCCACCGCGCCTCCAACAGCGCCACCTGTGTTCTGTAAAGAGTCTCGGCTACCCGACTGATACCCACTCGTTGACATCCTAGACGAGTTCGCGGATTCTCGGTCCGCCATTAATGGATGCATGCTGGAAGCACCAGCGGCGTTTGTACTTTGCACTACGTAATAACTCGAACTACCGGGACCGGTGTTTTGGTTACCTCTCATTCGTATGATCGTACGGAATTCCAAGGAGGGGAACTCTGTTTCCCCACAGCACTTCTGAAAAGCGTTCATCTTGATGAGGTATACGATAAGTATGACTGCTAATAGTCCTGCTATAGTACCCATGACTGCACCCAAGATTAACGTCATAGACTGGTTTTTTTGTACTGGCCGTCCCATGATCAACATGATTCCATCGGAGCCCATGGAATCTTTGCCTACAGCCGTACATGTTATAAACGTTCCATTGTGCACCGTGTTCAAGTTTAAGATCATAGACGATGAGCCGGCTTCAACGACATACTGACTATTAGTCTCATCCCCAAAGTTCCAGTTGTAAGTGTTGGCGCCAGGAGAAAAACATTTGAACTTTGCCTGCTGGGAATCCATTTGCTCCAACCGAACCAGCGGTTTCAGGTATTGGATTTTGCACGAGCGATTCAAACCCTGGGCGTCCACAGCGGATAGATGACACATGTATGAAGCACCATTGTGTAGCGAAGTTAAATTCTGATGTACACAAAAGGGACCTTTGACTCGGTCACTAAACACAGCTTTATGATCTTTGATATGATTGCCATTTGAAAATGTCCATTCTAGTTTCAGTGAAGTTTCAACTTTCTCCGCACAACAAGACAAAGAGAACGTCTTACTCTGCCAGTTCATTGGCTTTCCTGAACACGTTGGGTATTCAACCTTGGGAGCTCGCACCACAGTCAAGCCTGCCTGAGGTCCATTTAATAACTTGGTCCTGTTATTTGGATCAGGGTCCGTAGAGTTGAACACCAGACATTGAAATGTGCTTCCACCATCTTGCTTGGTGACTTTCTTCACTTTCAAATCAAACTTATAATATTCATAATCCATAGCGGAATACATGATGCTGTACAAGGACTCATCCAGCGAGTCCTCGTTGATGGTTATCGGGGTTTTCTTGTTATTTCGCATCCACATCACCCCCATAGAGGGCGTCAGATATTGCACGGTACACGTAAATATGCAATCTCCATTCTCCACAGCCGTTACCGGAACGGGCTCCTCGACGAATTTAACTTCTGGGGAGGATCGCACTGCTGTACACACATGTACAGTTAATATGGTCCATAGTATAACACATAACATGGTTGTTGTGTTGTGCCTTGGCAGCGTGTCTGCTTTAGTCTGAGTCATGGTGCTATTCCCATTCATATGCACCTGCTGGCAGTCTGGCAGTATACACTGTAACAATCTACCTACACAGTTGACTTATTTTATCAGATTTTCCCAAAGTACGACCGAGTCAATCATCGCTACAATGGCGTGATGAAAATTGTCAACGTACCTATTCTATCAAATCCTGCCATACAGTAAGGATGGCATGGGCAGGTATAAAGATGAAACGCTAACATACACTAATCTCCGCACTGTGTGGAGATTGAGCAGTGCAATTGTCGTAGTGATTATATTTATCCGATTAGCTTCCTATTCAATTCATGGCGATGACAGAATCCATGCACCTGCGACATAATGTGCAGCAGTCTCTCACTGTATGTACTGTAATATCACCATGCCCCACAACTAAACTGCATAGCTAAATCAATATTTTCCAGTTCCAATATATTACTGATGACTTATGATCTATATAGATATCAATGTTGATCAGCTGATTTCACGGCAGGGTTGACACAATGTTATCATTTCCAAGTCACTGCTTCTCATGTCTGGCTTGCAATCTAGTATGAGCTGGATCTATGAGTAGTGGCACAGCACAGGTTTGGTTTAGTTCTACCACCTTGGGTTTACTGTATGATGTGTCTCTCACCTTTTTGCCCTAACTTTGCCTCTATTTCCTGTCCTTACAACAAGGCCAGCTAGCTAGGGTGGCTATTATGACAAGTAGCCCTATACACATCAGTAGAGCCTTGCCATTGGGCTTCCAATTACCAACCAAGCAGCAGGGAGGGAGATTTGTTTTCATCAAGCTACTGGTACTGGGTTGCCAGATCATTCACGCTGCACCAACAACAGTGCACTAAACGGTCGTCTCTGAAATGCAACATTGGAGAATAACTTTCATTCAGTGGGTGATATCAACCGGAACGGGTAAAGAATGCGGAGAATGGTAGAATTGAATGGAGCGTGAAATGGTGGTAAAATAAAGAGCTTAATGGATATTTTGTTGTTTATTGTAATGAAGTGTCAATTAAGCTGTGACACCGTGCTGAGTCACATGTAAACACTAATAATGAATTGGGAAAGGAATTTTTATATTATTGGTTCCTAATTGTTTGTATAATTTGCTGTTGAATAGGACTCTAGGAGAGAGAATTATCACAACTGGTTTTTAATTGTTAGTAAATTGGTACTGAATGGGTGTAAAGAATTCTTATGAATGGTATTTAATTGCTAGTGAATTGCTGCTAAATGGTTAAACGAATTCATATGATATACATTATAGTTAAACGATGCACTAATAAAAGCCAACAACAGTTTTGTCACTAAAAACAAGTTTTGGGCTTGGTGATAAAATACCCCCTTAAAAACTAAAAGATCCTGAATTTTTTTTACTTTCAAAAGTAATTTTCTTTTCTTTTTGAGGGAGGGAATTAATAAAAATTGTGAACAACATTTTGAAACAAATGCATGATGACTCACGACCACTGGCGTGTCAAAGGGGACCATTGGGTTAACTCTGGGGAATTTAAATGGTTTTACTCCAAGTTCAAGACATCATTAGGGGGAATCAAAACCAAATTAGTATAAAAAGATCAAATATTTGTGAGGTATGTCCAGGAATATAATTTTAAAGCCTGTTTTATAAAAAGCCTGTCATCCCACCGCACTTCCCCCCACCCCCCCCCCCCCCAAAAAAAAAACACACACCAAAAAACAAACAAACACATCTCGCATCTTGGTTTTCAGACCACCTACCAGGAACAAACTTGTTTTGGTTTTTTGCCTATTACAGATTTTTAATATATTGATCATTCTCAGTATCCTGTACTTTGTTCTAAGTTCAAAAAACAAAAACATTTTAGTTGTTTTCTGGTTACACCTATTTCTGGTTACACCTTACTTCTTTTTTTCTAGTTGGCATAACCTGACTTACCCTGTTAAAAATTGGTCATGAACGAAATTGTGTACAATTAAATGGGAGATCGACATATTGAAAGCGTCTTGGTGCAAGTTCATCAGGATTGTTCAGTAATTATAATAGAGAATTGTTTTTTTCATTTTGACAAATCCAAGTTAGTTGAAGTATAATAATAAAACAACTTTTTTAATTATACTCACTTGTGACAGTTTCATGCTACACTGAGCACTTCATCAGACTAGTTGACGTCAGCTTCCGGTGGTCGTCAGTATAAAAAACCTGTCATGAGAACTGACGTCAAATAGTCTGATGAAGTGCTCCATGTATAGCGTGAAACTGTCACAAGTGTGTATAATAATTTGAAAGCGGTTGTTCTCGTAAAATCAAGATTTTGCATAAAACGGAGGTACCGACAGGCTACTTCAAACATGGTACTGGCAGCACAGGCAGCACCTGGATTCTCTGTGTTTATTGTATAGTTTATATTGACTTGCACCTACATGTACCTGTCGTGGGTACCACACTTTTATAACACTGTAGTGACCAAGTGACTGATTCAATATTATTCAAACAGAGATCTTTAAAAAATCCATTCCTACCAACTCTGAGTCTTTGTATGCCATTATCTATTGACCAATTTATTTGAATTATTCTCGACTTGATAGTTAAATTCCATTAGAAGTTTGATTGCTATATATTAAGTGTATGATAAATGTGACGCGATCAAGAGGAATGAGTCGGATGTCGGGGAATCCCAAATTGAGATATGGCCAATTCAAAATGGCGGCTTACATAAGTTTTGATGGAAATTCATGTATACAATTTGACATAACTTTGGAACAAAACGTCGTATCGACATGGGGTTTTCAGTTACTGAAAGCTCTAGGTGTCTTCTTTAAAATTGTATTAAAAACTCATTTTCGACCAGGGTCGACATCCGACTCATTCCTCTTGATCGCGTCACAAATGTCAAGCCCTGCTGGAAACATATACTGTAAAAGTAGTAATTTTGGAGCAATTAATTTTTTGCGTTTTGCAGATCTTCAACTACTTGGCATGTTTTTAAATTCACAATTTGTAGCTTCATCGCATTAACCTATACGCCAAAGAAAAAATGGGTGAGCTCAATAATATTCATGTATTATTATTTTCGAGGTAGCTGGTTTGAGCGCGAAAATAAATGTAGCACAAATATTTCCACTTTTACAGTAGCTCTAAATACACAAATTCAGTGGTTTTTTTCAATATGGCAACCTCCTCCCACACAGTACATTATGACCAATGTAATGAGCTTATTGATGTTACCAATTGCTAACCACACACAGTGTTTACAGTGTGCACAGCACAATGACTGCTGAACTTCTCATGGTGGCAATTACTGTGTACTCGAGTTGAAGAGCTAACATTATTGATTACATTATTTGCTGGGGAAAAATCAAGAATTCAAAGTATTGATACTTTTGAAGTCTTTAATAAATATTTGTAGAAGCCTTCATTAATATTTATCCTCATCAATTAGGATCCCCAGTTGGTAACTTTTGATGGAGGGGTGTGGGCGGTGAGTTATGGAGCTCTGATTCTGAGGCAAAGGGGGTGGGGGGTACTCGCCTAAGACGGTGGGTGTGCCGCTCTAATGGGTAGCTTTTTTGGCACAAAATCCCTAAACATGGGGTATGATTTTGTGCTGGAAATCCCTAATAATGGGGTCACTTTTACAAATGGGCCTATTTTGCAAAAATTAGGTATATTTTCCCGATAATTTGCGAAAATTTGGTCTATAATGAAGCAAAACCCCTAAACCTGGGTACCAATTTTTCCAAAATCACCCCTAAAAATGGGTAGGGGTTTTGAATCCGGGACAGCAATTTATTACCCATTGAGCATCCTTGGTAATTTTTACAGATTCTGTACATTTCTCTATGATTTCTGATATCAGTGTAGTTTGCCTAGCACATCATTGCAATGCAGAAAGATTTAATAATAACCACCTCCTCACCCCACTTATTACTCCCTGGCAAGCCACAATACATGAACCACAAATAAATAAATACAGAGAGAAAAAAAAATGAATAACAACTAACCATATTAAAAGAACTGTACCAATATTGAAAAATGCAATAGTTACAATAATAATAATAATAATAATAATGGATTTAATATAGCGCCCAATGCAAGGAGCCGCTGGGCGCTTCACAAAACTAAGTACAAAAAGAAATAACATATTTATATTTATGTGAGTAATCAACCTAAAAACCATAAGATATTATAAATAATTGCACATTACAAGGGAAAAAACAACAATTGGTGCTCCACATCTCTCCTTGTAAACTTGCAAATCGATGATTCAAGAGATGCAGACAGAAAAGAGACACACAGTCTACACTGACACGTCAAGAACCAGGATCGCAGAATAGAAAAAGAGATGTGGGCTACATAAATAAAGATCATAATATATCAAAATAACATTTCATAAAAACAAGAAAAGGTATTAAGCAATAATGAGTAATTTGCATCCAAATTCATTAATAATTGGTAAATCATTAAAATTAAATGTTTGTGGGTGGAAAAGACCACTCAACTCAATTATAAGGCTTGTCCAGATGGCCACTAAGCTCGATAATAATTATTATCAAGCTCCAGGTTACTGCTAACCCAGAGTGTCTGTCCACACGACAAACTTAACCTCGAGAATAGCGACGCTACTGCGGTAGCTTCGAGGTTGACTCAAGGTCATGCGACTCTTCATTTTGCGGTAAGACCTGGGTCACAGATCATAAATCTCACTCGCGGTTAGCATTACGATGGATTCAAACAGCACACACTCTTGGTTAGCTTTCGGTTAGAGCCTCGGGGTTAGTTAACCGTAAGATCTTTTAGGGTTAACATTCCAGCTTTATACTTGGGGTTATTTAACCATGATCGATTCACACAGCCGTTAACCAAGAGTTTAACCTCTAGGTTAGCGAATTTGACGCTAACCAAGAGGTTAGCATCCCTCGTCGGAACGCACCTATAGTTGTGTATCCTGACCGCCTCCTCTTTGACCCAATAAGGTACACAATAATGGGAAGGGTGGGTGACATTCCATATTCACTGAATGGGTACACTAGTTATGTCCAAAAAAGGTAACCATTAAAGGGGCACTAAGAGATGTGTTTTTATGATAAAAACTGGGATTAGTATATTTTCATAATTGTATTACATGTATGAACTTACACCTATAAGGATTAAGAAAAATCAGCCCTCTTTGTACAAGAAAACATCGATTCAAAAATGCTCGTAGAGCCGCAACGAGCATTTTACTTCCGACAGTATCCTATGCGTGATACATAACACGAACCATATTTGCATAGAGGGCGTTTTTCAATAAGTAGCGATGATATTGTTTTAATCAAGTTTTGCTGTGTTTTTGTTAGTAGAAACAACAATGAAGGCAATTTTTAATGTTCATCTTGAAGTAAATTTTTAAACATTTAACATTTTCAACACCACTTAATGTCCCTTTAAGGAAAAGGACAGTCTAAGGCAACCAACAAAACAAAACACAGCCGGAGAAACCTGCACGATGGACCAACCCTATCTAGGAGGTCTGTTCGCCCGTAGAACAGGGTGTTTTTTTGTCGCCTAATGGAACATTTAACATATTTAGCCTACAATTTTCGCAATATTATATCGAGGGTTGGGAGCCAGAAGGCCGTAACTCAAAAAATGCTATTCTGAGATAATCAACTTTCAAATATTCGGGATTCATTACAATACACTGTAGCACCCAACTTTATAACTCTAGTTTTAGTCAAATTAAGAGTGTTTATGAGTTATCTCTTTATGGTTATGAAAATCTAGGATAAATATGGATTTATTTTGGTACCAAAATCTCATTTTGCCCAAAAGTTGAGTTACGGCCTTCTGGCACTCAACCCATGCGGTTGTTCTTGCCAGTTCAATGTTTGACTTCTCAGGTCGACATCACCGTTCTAGCTACCATTGGATTGTCACACAAGTGTGATAATAATAAGGCCCCCCAAAAAGGTGTTTGCTACATGTAGTCCTCGTCCGACCGACCGTCTCCTACTGTCCCGACCGACCGTGACATTTTTTAACATTTTTTTCATTTTAAATATCATAAAAATGGAAGAAAAACATGTTCTGAAACACCACTTTTTTAACATTGAGATATTTGTCTTTTGCATATGTATGTTATTTGTGAGTGTTCACATTGATACTGTTGAACACAGCATCACTAAGGATCCTGTATGAGCATGGTAGGAGTAATACAAAGACTTTCTACCACGATGCTCTGATAGTTTTGCCTGTCCAAAACATCATGTTGCAAATACGGAGATTCTTTTCGGGGGAGGAGGATAAGACTTGATACTGGGACGCATATCAGGCAGCAATTCAATAATTTGCCAATTACATTTCAAAGGGAATTTCTTTCATGCTACAATTCATTCAAACACCAAATATTGACCCACCCAGTTCCGTCCTGCAGACTATTTTTAAAGTCCAATTGATCCCCTATTCATGCCCTATTGAAGTCATTCAGGATGTGGTTGGCCGCAAATTAACATCCTGTAACTTGTAAGCTAAAAAAAAGCTAGTCCTTCATCATCATGTAGAATTTCCTTTAAAAGGGGATGTACTGTACACAATATAGGCAGTCATTTTGTTATTACCGAGGACCAGTTCTACGAGCCGAATGACCCATTTTTATAGAAATCGGTGAAAATAATGTTCACATGCAAATGCATACCGACCCAACTAAACTGCTCACAAAAAGTATCGTAACACTTAGAAATGATCCAATATATAACGGCTCGAAAGGGTATGCATTAATCGAAGCAAATAACCAAGTGCATAATTTTGTTCTGCATATTTTGACACCTCGATCGATGAGATACGATGTTGCGGAGCGGAGTTATTGTCATTTCAATGGTCGTGGGTCCAGTTTCAAAAGTGACAATCACCCTATAGAAAGAGGTTTGCATTACTGTTTAGAATGATCAGATTCGTGATTTTCAATAGGGATGAGTGTCACCTTGGAAACTGCACCCACGATCATTGAAATGACAATAACTCCGCTCCGCAACATCGTATCTCATCGATCGAGGTGTCAAAATACGCAGAACAAAATTTTGCACTTGGTTATTTGCTTCGATTAATGCATACCCTTTCGAGCCGTTATATATTGGATCATTTCTAAGTGTTACGATACTTTTTGTGAGCAGTTTATTCTTTTTAGCTTGTCAAAATACGGCAAGATTTGTACACATTTGTTTTTTACGGTCATTTTCAAGAGAAAAAACGTTCAATTTTCTTTTTTTTTAAAAACAACAACACCCGACTGACCAACCCTTCCTGAGAGGTCTGTTTGCCCATAGAGAACAGGGTTTCTTTTCTTTTTCGCCTAAAGGGAAAATTTATGGATTGACATTTGATAAAATTGCAATAAAAAGAATAGTGCATTTTTCCGACAGGGGAGATATTGAAAAGTAACAACTAGTGCATGTCTTCTTTGACATATTGTTTACATACAAAACTATTTATGTTCTTTGGGCTACTGATAAGGCCAAAATATATATATACAAATTGATTGGTTTTTTTTTTTGGGGGGGGGGGGGAGAAAACAGTCACACGGTCGAGACTATAGTACACGGTCGGTCGGACGTGGACAAACAAACAATTTTGTTGGGTGGGGGGGGGGGGCCTAATTCTATTAATTTGTGTCAGACAACGCTACGCTCCAACAACCATTCCGCAGGTGACGGTCACACCCTTGTTGGTATATTATCTTGCGTCAAAAGAAAAGAAGACCTTGTTAAATCAACTGTCAATGTCAGAGATTTTCTATGGTGTACTAAGACAATTGTTTCCGAATATTAGACTTATTCAGTGAATCTGCCCATATATTGACAGTAAATCATGTTGTGTTGATAAGAAAACCTGTAAATGCACCATAGTGACCAGGACTCAAATCAATCGAAGGAATCGAAGCATCGAAGCTCCACCTAGTTTACCTTGATGCGCTTAACTACTGGCTGTTTTAACTCCATTCAAAAGTACATAATTGCCTTAAAAAAGTGCATGCCCTCTTCGTTTCTTATTTTGAGGCCTAATAGTGACCTCTCTCATGGTCGGACAGTAGTCACCACTGGCTCCCAGATAAGACCATTCCTGGCATTACTACAGAATATCACTCTCACCTACATGTATCTCTCACCATGCACTTTATTTCATTAAACAGAATAAAGTGCATTAATTAATCCGCTCACAATTAAGCACTCCTCCTACGGGGTCATGCCATTATTCACACATCAACATTTGTGCTCGTGCATTGATAAGACCATTTTGGGCATAACTACAGAATACCTGTCTCACCTATGTATTTGCTAGTACAGTTCTTAACACTTTCCATGCGGCTATTATTTTTACCATATACAAAACAGATTTTTCATAAACCTCTCCCAAATCTCATCATAGTTTATCTCAAGAATTACTTAACCAATACTATGAATGTTTGTACTTACTTCGATGCATTTCTCATAGTGATTCCAAATATGGTCATAAAATTCAATAATGTTGACATTTTTTAAACATTTTGTGAAATTTTGGAATGTCGTCTGCAGCCGCCTACCGTGTGGAAAGTGTTAAGAGGCAGTGTTCACAAGCCATTCAAAAATGCACACGCTGGACAGACAGAATTAGTGAGTACATAGTCTCAACAAAGACGACAGTCTTTGGTCTCATCCTGATTATATCAGGCGAGACAAAAACTGCCCCTCTGGAGCTACACATCCCTGTACGTAAAAATTCCGCTAATCGCTAATAATAAGCAAGTACCCCCCCCCCCCCCCCCCCCCCCCCCCCCCCCCCCCCTCCCCAGTTTTTTTCAAAATGTTGTATCTCAGCTGTGGGTACCACTTCTCAAATACAGGCACACTCCTATAATACAAGATTAACAAACCACTGAATATGTTCAACAATACAAGAACTGAATTATACCACTTTGTTTCTCTCTTCTCTAGAAATATAGACCACATTGTGTACTTCACATACACAATTAGATTGCAATTATACCTAAGTATGTGGGTAAATAATTGAAGAAGCACTTGACAATACCACTTAAAACAGAGATCCTTGAGAAGAAAACTCAAGGATCTATGCTTAAATATAGACTTCCTCAAAAAACCTCTATAATATAACTGGGACTAACATTTTAGTTATTTTAGTCCCAGCTAATACAAACACTTGGCAAAATTAACTTGACAGGATTTCCCATGAACCAACATTGCCAGGTTGCATGTAGCTAAAAGCACATAAACTAATACATTAAAGGTATATGACCCGATCACTTTTTTGGGGCTATGATTTTTTTTCACATCAAGATATTTCATTTGGAAATTATAGGCTAAAATGTGGTGAATTACTGCCAACGGTGGTTAACCACCAGCCAGTCTGTGTACTACTCAATGGGCACATGTCTTTTGACCTTGCGCTTCTAAAAATAGAACCATTGTTATGCAACTCAAACTTTGGAATGCAACAATTTTAAGGATGACCTTTCATGTAAAATAGAAAACATCAAATTGAAAATCGGGTCATCTACCTTTAACAACTCAATATCTGTGTTATACAATCTTTAACATCATAGTGAGGCAAAATAGAGCTCAAATGTTAAATCAAGATCCTTTTTATAAGGCCATATAGCAGGTGATGAAGAAAGCAGAAAGCAGAAAGCACAATTTAGTATTTGTAAGATTCTTAAGGGCATACTTAAGGGCATACCTGTGCAGTCTGTCTGTGGACCCGGGGGGGGGGGGGGGGGGGGGGGGCTCATGTATAAAAGTTCTAATCATCTGTGTGAATGCACTCTTAAATAGAGAAAAATGACCCTTAACAAGGATTTAGCTCATTTAAGGTTGTTCCTATGGCTATTTTTTTATTTGATATTTTAATAGAGCTTGCTGAGCTCCACAATAATCTGAAATTTGAGATTGATCGGAGGTACTGTTTTCTAGATATGACAATTTTATTGTCAAAAATGAAGCAAAATGGAACCGTTCATTTCTTTTGTTTCTTATTGTTTTTTGACCCCCTAGCTGGCCTAGCAAAATAATTTATCTATGCAAAAATGTTTAATTAATTTTTCCAAGAAAAGTATAAATGCTACAAAGCTGTAATTTTGGGAGATTGTTAATTATAGTGTTTAGAAAGTTTCCTGTGCTGTGGGAGGCTGTAAGACATCTGCATAATTAATTATACTTAATTATCTAAAACAAATGCTGGCTATACAACTCTCCTTAATTCCTGTGCTGCGGGAATCTAATGGAGTTTTCAATAACAAATTAGAGCATAAACAAAAAACTAAATTTTTATAGAAATTTTACCTAGGGAGTCAAAAAAACAATACAAAACAAAAGAATTCAAAATGGATTTTTGACAATAAAATTGTCATATCTAGAAAACCGTACGTCTGATTAATCTCAAATGTCAGATTATTGTGGAGCTCAGCAAGCTCTATTAAAATATCAAATACAAAAATAGCTATAGGAACAACCTTAATCATATTCTTAGCAAATGATATAGATTCTGACGTGTGTTTCTTTTCCAGGGGACGCCCTCTATTCATGATTTCTTTTAGAAATTAGATTTTCTTGCAGATTTACATATACCTGATCATAAATCATAAACATATTCTGAGTTACAGAGCGATACGATTCCTACTTACTTCAAAATCATGGTTTTAGAGTGATTTAGAGTGAAAAATAAACTGTCCTGCTAGTGCTTCAAAATAACATTTTTTACATTAAGTTTAGATACAATAAGCGAATTGTGACTACTCCTTCAGCATTATATAATCAATACAGTGGTAATATCACCATGTGGCATGTTGATACAAAAAAATAACCGATACATTGCAGCAATTGTAAGTTTTCAATCAAAAACACTTCCGCACGAGGGCATTGACAATGCATGGTTTCCAAGAAAATGCATATAATTATTTAATATGCAGAGAAAGTGATAGAGGCATGCGAGTGATGAAGTAAGTGATAACTAATTATTTTCTTTAAGTGAAAAATTGGCATGGTATAAATGATTCTTTGAAAATGCGTTTCCATAGTTTTCTTTTTTTTAAATTTCAACCAACCCGGTAAAAATAGAGTAGGCAAACACATGTCTCAGTACCCTGTTTTGATCAATTACATAATCACCGTCAAATCACAGAAAAACTTGTGTCAAATCTTGTGAAATTTTGGAGAATATTTCAATGTTTTGCAAGAAATTAAATATTAATACGCCAGCAGACTATGTAAATAACACACAGGTGAAAATAGCATTTCTATAGTTTGATCTGCTCAAAATTGGCGAAGCCTCCTAACAGTGGTGAAAGATACAGAACGATGCTGGCTCACATGAAGGCAACACATGTGTGATGTGTGCTTGCGACCAAAACCTGTGCGTGAGGCCATAATCTCACGCGTACGCTTGGATTACTTTTGAGCGTGGAGAGATAAAACCCAAATAACACATCAACATTTGCGCACATGCATTGATTTGTCAAATTTATCGCGAAACAACACATACACATTTATTGACCTATAAATGATACTTGCCTGAAAAAGAGTGACATTAACACAACAATACTTAGGCCTTATTATCTATATTAACAATAAAATAATATTCATAAATATTACATAGATGAAAGTAATCCCAAGAAATTACATGGAATTCTTATTGTTAAAATAATAACAGATTTAGAGATTTATGCTATGATACATTTATACAACAAAATAATTAGGAGTCCATGGCCAAATAAGTGTGTCAACAAAAAGTTAGCAATATTAAATCTTAAATGTCATCTTACAACGGAGGAAAACTAACACTATCACCTACGGCCAAAGATCATTCTCTCATGCAGCTCCTGAACTCTGAAACCGGCTCCCATCTCATGTCAGAAATACCACATCACTGCAGCAATTCAAGAGCTTATGTTTTGTATCTTTGTTCATATTTTGTACTTTTTGTTCAGCGCACTGGGGTCTTGCGACGATGTGCACTTAATAAGCGTGGTTTATAATTATAATTATAATTATTATTATTACAATCCAATCCAATGAAAACATTCAATTGTACAGTGTTTGATATAAATTTGTTAATCATCAAAGATTTATGACACCCAAATTAGGTCCAATATAAAGGTATCAGAAAAAGGTTTGTGGTTCATCACGATGCAGATCACGATGTATTCCATCATTTATTGTCTCATTTTAAACAATAGAGTTTAGCTGTCACACAATCCAAGGTAGGGACCCACATGTGTAACTTTAAAAGCAATATCACCTCCCCATTGTTTAAAACAATGCTGACAAAACATCACATAATTAGGGTAGATTTGCCTTTTCACATTACTGCATTACTTATTTAGGGTGTTTTTGGAAGTCTTTGGACGCGCCTGATACCCCCTTGTAATTACCCAGTGTTATTTTATCTTAAAAGCCTACTGCATAATACATTCGTTTTCAGCCAAACAATTAATATCTTTTGTATCGCATGCATGAAAGCCCGGGGGGGGTACTCGGATTTGGTTTGGTCGGGGGTGTGCCGCTGGAGATTCAAAACCCATACCCATTTTTAGGGGTGATTTTGGAAAAATCGGTACCCATTTTTAGGGGTTTTGCTTCATTTTAGACCAAATTTTCGCAAATTATCGGGAAAATAGACCTAATTTTGGCAAATGTTCGCGAAAATAGACCTAATTTTGGCAAATTTTCGCAAAAATAGACAAAAAGTTCGCGAAAATAGACCCATTTGTAAAAAGTGACCCCATTATTAGGGATTTCCAGCACAAAATCATACCCCATGTTTAGGGATTTTGTGCCCAAAAAGCTACCCATTAGAGCGGCACACCCCCGTATACCGTCATAGGCGAGTACCCCTCCCGGGCATGAAAGACTATAGATCATTTAAATTGATGGAAAACTGTCATAACATTTTACAGGAGGAAGTGCTTTTGATTAAAAACCATCACAAATTTGAGTCCATTACCGGTTTTAGTATTGAGTATAATATTAATATTAAATGGAAAACGTGACTCTCTCAATAACAATATCATTTATAATAGCACGCTCAACTGATTAATTCAGATATTTTGCAGACTCCATACAGCAATTGAGGACCCTAGATCTAAAAGGGGGTTAAGTCACATTGAGAAAAATGGCAAAAACTGGGTTTCATTGTGTCCATGTGTGGACTTGACCCACTCGGGTTGTACCTCCCATGGACTATTACACAGCTTTACCACATGACTTAACTGTAACATTTGAACAGAGGGTGCAGAGATCCTCCTTGTAGCAGAAACTGATACTAACTACAATTTCACAAGATTGTGACTTAACCCCTTTTTAGATCTAGGGTCCTCAATTGTAATTGAGGATATGTTGTGCTGCCGTGGAGGTTTGCCGTGTGAAAATGTAAAAATAAAAGAGTTTCTTGTATACATGTAAAATGTAGAAGAGACATGTAGTCAGTAGAAATTATCACAGGATTTGTTATTTGATAAACAGTTTAATTTTAATGAAGTAAATTTATTTATTTATGCTTTCTTCATTGAGGGTAATGTGCTTCAGTGACTTGCACTGCTTTCCAAGCAGGGCCTCATTTCGATACATACGTACACCCCCCCCCCCCCCCCCCCCCCATACATACATGCATATACAAGTAACAAATGTTTAAGTATTTAAATAAAATGATGACATTATTCAATTATGACAGAGTGGAAATATAGGATTTGAATTGACCAAGTGACA
Organism: Ophiura sarsii; assembly: GCA_035610835.1. Classification (NCBI taxonomy): domain Eukaryota; kingdom Metazoa; phylum Echinodermata; class Ophiuroidea; order Amphilepidida; family Ophiuridae; genus Ophiura; species Ophiura sarsii. Next base: position 26,290,947 of record CM069446.1, on the reverse strand, counting down.
TTATAAGACAACATTTGCAGATTAACGGATTAAAATCCCCCAATTAAACTTTAGCAGCTTTTTATCCTTTGAAATAAAGGATCATAGTGGATGATTCCAGTTAGAAAAACATGGTTTGAGCTGATTGAGTTTGCTGGTGGAAAGCAGAAGTAAAGCACAATCACATAATTTAACCTTTCACTAGCTTTTATGATAATGAGGTCATCAGCAGCAGGCAAATGTACGTCAATATCGCAATCAGCTGGCAATAAAAACAAATCGCTTTCTCACGAAGCCGGTTAACAGTTTAGTTGACTTTCTTCCAACCGGAAAACACAGGTTTCTTAATAAAAACCGTGTGAATATACGATACCAAGTCAAATACCGTCCTTTACAGGTACGCACAAATAAGCAAAGGTCATGAATAGAGAACCAAGGACCTCCGCATAAACAAAAGTTACCCCGCGTATAATGCGTATCAAGTTCGATCACCAAAACAATTGGTGTTATGCCACGAATGCATGGCGTATTTGCACAATGCAGTAGTTATGCGATGTGTGAGTCGTTCGCTTGTACCATTTTCTAGAAGATTGATTGATTTGTAATGGGTGAAGGATGGTTAAAGTGCTGTAAAGTGTAATTTTTTAATGAATAATTCATAGTACAAGTAACGTCCATATTATTAAATGACATTTTTAATTGACGGTTTTGAATCAGGATAATGACTTTGATCAATTTTTGACGGTAACTGTGAAGAATCACAATGTCTTACTTTGGGACCTCGGAATTTGAGCTACGCCCCTTGTGCAATTCCTCGGTTCCAAAGTTAAAATGTTTTGGATTCTTCACAGTTACCTCTAAAAAACTAAACGCGGTCATTATCCTTTAAATATAAACATTGTCAAGAAAATGTCTTTTAGTGAATCAAGAGAAAATAAATGATGTTAACTGGAAACAATAGCACTACACTATCACCATGCAAATGAGTTTTAGTTGCAAGTAATCAAAACCAAATATACCTGATTGGTATATTTTATATAATACCAAAATTGAAAGTCCGGCCCTGCTCTAACTGAGAATCATGCTATCTACTGAAGATAGCAGGCATGACTTCACATATGCATATTTATATTCTGTGTCAGGGCTCAAAATAATCTGAAGTCACAATATGTTTACTTTTGTGAATGACCTCAAATAGCTCCTGGGCTACACAATAAATCCTTGAAGCCATGGGAAATAGGCCCTCAGCTGAAACCACTTTTTAAAAGCAGTTGCTGATCTGTTTGGCGCCCTCTCCAGGTTTATTACAATTTCTTCAATTTTCTTGTCCCCGAGGGAGTCCTTGGTAATGTTCAGAATTGGAAAAAAACCCATATAATCGGATTATCTATAATTGAGACTACACATCACTTGTGCAATGGAATTTAGCTTTGATAGGTATACAACAAGCTGTGGATAAGATTAAGCTTAATGTAGATGTGTAAAACAAGAAATCATTCTAAAAAGATTGAGGCTGTTATCCCTACTTTCTAAAGGAGTCATTAAATACCATATTTCATTTAATTGACTGTAGAAACAAACAGGTTTTCTCTACTTGAAGGGGGTGTGGACTCTCAGGTGCAGCCTCCGTAAAACTGCCGTAACTTCTTCATTATTCACCTAATCTATATAAAAGTATACAGTTTCTTGATGGATATAATAATAATAATAATAAATAATAAAAATGGATTTAGTATAGCGCCCAATGCAAGGAGCCTCTGGGCGCTTCACATAACTATATTACAAAAAGAAAACAACATAATCAACCTAAAAACCATAAAATATTATAAATAATTGCACATTATACAAGCAGGGAAAACACAACAATTGGTGCACCACATCTCTCCTTGTATGCTTGCAAATCGATGATTCAAGAGATGCAGACAGAAAAGAGATGTCTACACGTCAAGAACCATGATCGCAGATAGAAAAAGAGACGTGGGCTACATAAAAGAACATTTTGATATTACATCAAAACAACATTTCATAAAAACAAGAAAAGGTATTAAGAACCAATCAAATACATCAAATAGGTAGTCTATAATTAATGTACATGTACAAGCAACAAGGAGATAAAAACTCATTATATTACACACTTAAAAACTACAAGAGATAAAATATATGTGAAGACAAAATGCGACCAGCACAAAGCGAATTATTTGACTCAGGAGAGGAGAGATTTCAAGTACGTACACTCTCAACATGGAGCTACAGCGTCCCATTCCCTTGGTAGAATGTGGGCTGGGTTATATTATAAAACATTTAATAAATAAAACACAAATGTACACATTAACAGAAGATGCAAAAGTGACCGGCACGAAGATATATAAGATATAGGGTTCAATGAATCCAACCATGATTATGAAATTGACTATTTTGGAGAAAACTATAAAAAACATGTTTTTGACCCATTTTAGGTTCTGCAAAGATAACTCAAAATATATTTTGTTAAATTTTGCATACTAGTTTTATTATAATCCTAATAATATTCCCTAGGAATGCTTTTTTTTAATTTTTAATATCTTATTTATTTTTTGAATTATAGACCAAAAAGTGCCAAAAAACATAATTGTAGCTCAGGAAAATTTGAAACAAAATTGCCATTGAATGACCAGAAATCATGGTAATTAGCACTTGTACATAGTCTACACAGGTTTACAATAAGTAACCTGGCCTGGAAAAAAACTAGCAATAGCAATAGCTGATACCAATACCATTGTTCTGTCCATGTACAACACCGTCCAAGTAACAAACCACCGCCCTATATAATATGGTTCAGGTAATTAAATGCCAAAAGGTCAAAACATAACACTAACAGTGAATATACCAAACAAATTATACCTGGTGGTTTTGCTAATTCTGTAAAAGTGGACATATCTGCACAACAACATTTAATTTTGCTCTTTTTACGCTTAACCATAACTTGACCACCCCCCCCCCCCCCCCCTCACCCCCACCCCTTTTTCATACAATTTTTCCTCAAGGCGAAAAGTGACCCAAAATATCGCCGCAACCCCTCCAGGATTTGAACCAGGGACCTCCGGCACACGGGTCTTGGGATTTTCCATCACACCACAAGTGTCAAGGCTACTTGGCGCAGTGTATACTGCGCTAAGTATATTGGCTGGGTCCATTTTTTCAGTGAAAAATGTTCCCGCCGGGTGAGTCTTGCTCTTAATTGTTTGCTGCAAAATGTTGAAAAAACCTTGGGCTGATGGTAGCATTTTTGTCGGGCAGGTAAATTCTGTGAGTTACCTGCCCGACTGGCTAGTTGAAAAAAATCTGAAGTTCCATCCCTGAAAGTGACGTGCCGAGCGAAGCTCGCACAAGGAGTGCCTATCTCTCTTTCTTTAACGTTTAGGCTAGACTCCTCTTTGTAATTTTTGCTGTGGGAGATTCGCCACTCCTCCCGCACAACATGAATTAATGCTGGTATCCATTTATACACCTGGGTAGAGAGGCGTTATTGCGGTAAAGTGCCTTACTCAAGAGTGCAACATGTTGACCACAGCGGGATTCGAACCCACAACCTTTGGAATATGAATCCAGTGTGCTATCCACTGCGCCACACATGCCCACTTAGCTACCGCAAAAACAAAATGAGTAAATAGCAGGGTAATAAATGTTTTTTAATCTAAAGAAATTTTTGTTGAACACTTACGAAAGATTAATCATGCAGAAATAGCCAATTTTTACGGTACTTGTCAACATGGTCAAGGTGAGCCACAATCATATTCCATATCTTGCAGAGTGATGGGCTATCTTATAGAATATCCTACTATTTTGATCATTCACTAGTAAAGAACCTATATCTAGATTATTCTTTAAAAGTGGCCCATTGAAAGTGGTGACAGGGTATTCTGTGGAAACGCTCTGGTGGCAATTTGTTTTCTTACGATTGTTTGTTTGTTTCGTTTTATTTTGTTGTTTTATTTTGTGCTTATCTGCAGTGTTGGAAATTTAAAAAAATAAACTGGTTATCTAGCAGAAGATTTTGGTTATCCACCCCAATTTGATGTAATCCACAATTGTTTCCGTTGTAATGGTGTCAAAATCTTGGTTATCGCATTTTTTGGATTTTTTTTTTAGACTTCTTGAATTTGGGGCTACCACTGGTCATGGGCCTGTTGTTTATTATCCTGCCCCAAGTCCCCTAGAGAAGGAATTGCAATTGATAAGGCTAAATTAAAAAAATCTTTTGTCTCAAAGCTCTTCAGTTTTTTCAAAATCTAATGCGGAATGCTGTTTGTTTTAAGGGGTTTTTTTGGGTTTTTTTTAAATATAAAATATTGAAATCCTTGTCAAAGTGACCTTTTGTATTTAGAATGATGTGATCAATGAAAATCTGAAAAATCTGTGAAATTCTGGGATTTTTTTTTTTTTGAAAAAAAAAAGAAGAAAAAAAAAGATTTTTTAAGATTTTTGGTTTTCTAATGCGCATCAATAAACTAACGCGCGATTGAGACAAATGATTTTTTTTATTTAGCCTAATATACTTTCTGAAATTATCTCTCTAAAACCAAGCCAATCCAGTAGGTCAATCACGCTACCATCCTTCACATATTTCACTTTGTATTTTGTTATTTACTTAACTTATCAGAATCTAAATTATAATACCAAAACCCTTTTTTCACTCACACATAGATGATTAACCCTTTTGACACAGCAGTCGTCTGCAGCCGACGGTCCAAAATGTCACAAAATGTTTCAAAAATGTCAAAATTATTGCATTTCATTACCATATTTGGAATCGCCATGAGAAATAAATACAAAAAAGACTATTATTGGTTCGGTAATCCAGTTGATAGTTAACTGTCACTGGGTAATCCTTGAGATAAAGTTGGGAGAGGTTTCTGAAAAATCTGTTTGTAATAATGGTAAAACTAATACAATAGCTACGGGGAAGTGTTAAAATAGAAGTTATCCTTGTGTTCATACTAAATTAAACAGTTCAATTGAATTCACTTCTGTCTATCATTGAAGAATTTAACTAGCAATAAAAAGTCCTTCAATGGTCACATACTTGATCTACTTAAATATGTTAAATACATTGTCCTAAATATTACCTTTCGGAAGTCATTGAATTACTTTTTTTGTGTACCATCAACCATGTTAATTAACCCTAACACCACAAAATAAAACGGAGTACTTGAGTAACCCCGAAAGATATACATGGAATGGAATTATTAGAGTGACCCTATAATATGTTAGTGCAGGACCAGTATTATAATCACCCCAACCCACCCGCCCAGTTTTGTTTAGTCGTCACACTTAATACATTTATACATGGGAGGCTACACAGCATATCATCGCTGTTTTGTCAAAACCTTGTATCTCCATCCAGCCCTTCTGCAAGTAACAAGCAATATTTCCTATGTATAACCTTTGGGCAGTCTGTTCTAAACATGTTCAAGGGCCAAAAACATATGTATCAAAACCTTGGAAGGGCTCTTTTGCCCCTGAACATGTATAAAGCAACACTTCCTATGCATAACCATTTGGCAGTTTTACTTTACACATGCTGAAGGGCCAGAAATACATACAAGGTTTTGACAGAACAGCGATGAGAAAAACTGCCATGGTTGAGTGGTTAATTGCTTTGAATGTCCTCTGCACCCTTCTTGATTGACTGGGTTTGATTCCTAGCCATTTTTTTCTTTGCAATTATTTGGCCCATTTTCCCTCTATTTTCACAAAAAACTCTCTTTATAGACATAAGGCTTAAATAAAGTACAAATTGACTTAGACTTTGCAACCGACCCAAAAAACTGAAAATCTTTGTTAAAAAAAAGAAATCATATTTCGGCTAATTAATAGCAAGATATGTTCTGTTTAACTGCGACATACCCGCATAAGATCATCAATTACTCACTTGTTTGTTAAATATTAAAAGTTAGAGTTTTAAGAAAGAAGAAAGGTGCATGTTCAGCATTCTTTAAAATCAGTGTTCGTAGTTTGTTTCTCTCTACAACTCTTTCTCTCTAGACAGCTCAAATAGATCCTTGAACAAATAGGTTCATGTGGAAATACACTGAGCCAAAAAAGAAACTTATAAAAAAAAAGAAACTTATAACATTTTAACAGATCACCAAATAAAATTCTGTGCATGAAAATGTACCAAATTTGAATACAATATTACTGCCATTTGCAGTAATATTGTATCCAAATTTGGTACATTTTCATGCACAGAATTTTATTTGGTGATCTGTTAAAATGTTATAAGTTTCTTTTTTTTTATAAGTTTCTTTTTTGGCTCAGTGTATATTGAAAAATCACTTTTATTATCAAAACAGACATAAACCCATTGGACTCATCATTATGATCCGTATCTGACCAAAGTTGATTTATAAATAAACAATTGACCGAAATGCCGAAATAAACACCTTTTCAATCAAAATGAATCTGAATCTCAGCCTTGAATTTGTCTTCAAAATAAACAGAAATCCTTGAGCGCGTGGTTGGGTCAGGCAAAGACATTACAGATGTATTTGGTTCAGAGCAGCTTGTAAATAATCTACCATTGTTAGAAACCAGTCACCTGAGACTCTTCTGGGTCAAGAATGCCAATTTTTGGGGTTGAAAGTTCTCATCGAGGTGAAAGTTGTTTTGTTTCGCGCACACACGAGGAACAAACTTGACCTAGAGAACTAGAAGTACTGGCCAATGGTCAACATTGTGCAATGGTCATAAGACCATAAAAATGGTCAGTGATTCTAAAGACTAGAGTGAACACCAATCATGCAAGGTGGTCCATAGTAAAGCTCCAGTGTTCTTAGGGAGTATACCAGTGCCAGTTGTTTAGCATCGACAGATTTAAAGCTCCACTATTCAGCAAGTTTTGTGCTAGCTCAGGAAAAATCTAAAGTTGAACAATTCACAGATTGGAGTAGGCATATCTCCTCATCATAGTACATGTAGTTCCACACGCAAGCCATAATGCAATTCCAAACCAACAAAATAAACCATCTCTTCATCCATTGTATCCTCTGGGTGTTAACCACCTTACAGTTAACACACACAACATTGGCATCGCCATGGTTTCAGCATCAACTCCAAGACGGGGAAGTGTCTCGTGGGGGCGCCGTATTGCTGAATTGCAAAGTTAACGTAACCGCTTTATCCGATATGGATTACTACGTGAAATGGACCAAAGGCAGTGATGAGCTAATAGATTCACGAACGGCTGGTTCACCAGTTCCCAGGGGTGATACTACATTCAGTCTTTTGGGTAGCCATACAACCGGAGAGTACATATTATTTGTTGATAACGCCCAAGACGTAACAGCCGGGGATTACAGCTGCGGTATATTCATCAATAGCGTACCTGCTACTCCTACACTGATTGGTCAAGACACGGCTAGGTTGTATGTGGTTGGGAAACCTGAGGAATATAATGTACTTGTGAGTATAAGAGAGCCTGCGGACAGCCTTAGGATCACGACCGCCACCCGTGTTGTGCTGCAGTGTGACGCACCACACGTTGGCGTCACATTTCGCGTTGGATGGTTAAAGAATGGCAAACCTGTTGGTTCTGTGTCTGATCATATCAATGACACTACGCTAGAATCACAATATCATTTTGTTGCGACGCCTGAAGATAATGGCGCCATCTTTGAATGTAGCCTTTTCAGTCCAAACTTCCCAGGTTTTCGTATTAACCACCAATTAGAACACCTGTATGTAGTCTTCAAACCTCAAGTTACTCTAACTATAAATCAGACTGATGTAATCCAAGGCGGCAACATAGAAATGTACTGCAACGCAACTGGAAACCCATCAATAATCTTTCAGTGGTTCTTTAACCCAATGCAGATAATGCAACAATCTGACGCAGGACGACGTGTCGTAATTACGGACCTCCAAGTTGGTATTATTAATGTCACCTGCACCGTGTTGAACAGTGAGGGCATCACCTCTGTATGGAAGTTGATAACAGTGAAATCTGCCGATTCATCAACGACCACAAAACCACTCATCTCAACCATCGATGTATCTGCTTCAACCGTCACAAAAACCCAAGTGCCACAAACTACTGTGCTGACACTGAAACAAACTGGCAAAGTACGCCTGACATTGCTAATCGTTATTCTTGTCATCGCCTTGCTACTCTTTGTCGCTGTATCGATCTACCTACTAATAACAAAATTCTTCAGGAAAAAATCTGATGACCAGATGCAAGTGCTTTTCCATCAGGATCAGGAAGGTACCATTCACATAAGAGGGGTGGCCACTGGATCGAATCATAACAACTATTCTAGGCAGTCCCTCACACTGTCCTCCAATGGATCAGCAAGTTGTATGCCTAATCATCAACACCCGCTGACAGACAAGACATACCAAGGGGCCAATGGTAAAACTGTACCAACAGTCTTAACCAGTAAAACTGCTCCTATCCAACATATTCACACAGTGCCGGTCCAAAATGGTGATACACAATCTGCCCAAACCGGTAATACTGAACAGGTTCAAACCGGTAATCCACATCGGGTCCAAACCAGCAATACACAACCGGTTCAAACTGGTGATCAAACCAATGGTTCGGTTGGGAACCATGCATATGATATGGAAAGACCTCAAGCTGGAAACGGACAGGAGGAAGAAAAGGCTCAAAACAGAGAACGAGTATACAGTACTATTATACAATGAGAAAACAACTTGATTTTTTTTTAACAACTCAACATATTTCCTTGATGATTACTGTCAAAGTAGATTTATTTTTAATTTGAAAAAAAATCTTTCGATCTCAACACAAGATAATAATTACCTGTAATTTTCAGGTGTCAGTTCGAGTCATTAGTCTGCTGATGAAAGATCTAGCAACACCTGAAAATTCTTGTAATCATCATCTTGTGTTGAGAATAAAAGATCGATTTCCAATTATTTGATTACCAACACAAAATTGAACTTTCACTCTATAGTTATATTTGTATGCACAATTGTTAGCACATTACCAAATTAAAACATTTTGTCATGTATGTACTCAAATGTAATTTGTATTTTGTAATGTAAAAACTTATACAGTGTGAAACTGTGGATTCCATTTTTACACTATGATGCTTTTAGTAAACATACGGTCCATACTTTTGGGGAAACACAATTTGGGAGTTGTTGTCATCCAAATGTGACCCATGAGTAAATGAGGCACAATGCTGGGATTAGCTAATTTGATTTAAGGGCACAATGCGGGACAAGGTCACAATAAGTCAAATTCATACAAAAAGTATTATTTATGGTCTTTTACAACTCGTGTATCCAATCCAACCAAAGACTCATATGCATGAAAATAAATTAAGTTAATTAACAATGTAAGGTATTTATTTTTCATTTACTCCATTGATTTGTTAACAAATCCAACACTTTTAAATGTCCATAACTTGACAATTTGCATTTAGTGTTTTGAGACAAAGTGACTGTCAATAATCCGTATCTTTGATTAGATAGACATAACATTGACTTTGGTACCAAAATGTCCTTTAGTGTGTACTTGTACATGATATAAATAATTAAATTATCATTATTTCCCTCATTTTGGCTCATTTACTCGCATTGGGTCACATAATATGTATATTATAACCGCATGTTCAAACTCTCTTAAGTATAGGGACTAACTTTTTTTCCCTTACACAAAACCTCTGTACTCCAATTGGATTCAGGCCAAAAGGCTTAAAAAGGTCAAACATATATCTTCTGAAGATAGCAAGTATTCCTGGTCTCTTTTTTTCATCGAATGGGAAATTTAAAAGAAAATGGAAAAGGTTTTCTAAAAGATAGCAATGGTTTGTTATGAGAGAATCTCATGTAAGTTTAGGTTATTCTAAAATTCAGTTATTGGTGAGAAAAACATGGACAAATTATGCATATCATGCAAATGTTAATACTCGGACTATTACGAGGGTCATTCAATAAGTTTTACCTCCTCACTCATAACATCGCTAATATGAATGTCAGCCTCATGACATTTGTCATAATTATAGCTCTGAATCATAGCTACACATTTATAGTAAATGATAATTGATATACAGGGTGTCCCAAAAGTCTATGCACGACTTTGAAGCTTTGTATTTCACAAAATATAAGTCATATTGAAAATATGAATACATATTTAGAAAGAGGAGATGTGGGAAATAATTTTGATACCAAACATTGGAGTAGCATCTGTTTGTAATGCCACCCTAGAAGTAAAATATGTATTACTGCAAAAATGTAATTTTATACTTCGGAGGAATAAAGTTCATAAATCCGTACCTATTAAGATTAACAAAAAGACGGGTAGAGTTGGTTACAAGGAAAGTGATCCGTCAATTGTAATATTTAAAATTTTACATTACAGTGATCCCATCATAATAACAAACTATATCGCACATAATTTTCGTTTCTATAGTGAAATCTAGTTTAATTGTTTTCCATTTATACAGAGACGTGTGCTAATGCACACAGACCTAAAAAATTGAATAACGTAAAGAAAAGTGAACACACACATCACACAATAAATAGATCTCTTTAGACTTTTGGCTACTGCATGTCTTATGACATCAATGTGACTTGTTGATCTACCTGTCTTTTTTCTACCACATCGAGACAATCATGCATAGTTCCTGTGTTCAAAAATGTATCCACCAACTTCAGAATGAATATTCTTTCTGGTGCGCGTTTCACTTTGAAATGTTTTCTGAACTTTTGTTGAGTAAGTTGAACTGAATTTGTTTCAGCGTAGAAACATACAATTTGTAATCGCGTATCTATGCTGTAAACCATCTTGAGTGAAGACTTTTGCTGTGCAATGTTGTCTACTACGCCTATTTATGTTGTGAGTGACCGAGTTTGGTAATAACATTAATGTTGCAAGGTAAGCAGTAAACTGTGACTAATGCGCAATGTTGCTTTCATACCGTTAATTTATGCGCATCTGTTTTAGCAACAATGTGTAGTACTTGGTATGGGTGGGCCTCACACAACCAAACACTTTCAACCAGTTTTATAATGTTGTGTGTTCACCAATAGGGTTGTGTTTGGTATCAAAATAATTTCCCAAATCTCGTCTATCAAAATATGGTTAAATTTATACCATATGATTAATATTTTATGAGATATGACTCTTCAAAAACGTGCATAGACTTTTGGGACACCCTGTATGTTTCACTTTTGTTGTGATGCGATCAAAGCGAGAGAGAGAGATTATGGACAACCGACACAGAAAATTACCCAAAAGATAAAAAAAAATTCTTTTCGTTTTCTCTAAGTATTGTATAATTAGATATAACAGCCCAATTTTAAATACTGAAAACAGAAAACAATGGACGATTTCTGAATATAATACTGTATTATCAGATTATAGGCAATAGTAACCTTTGTAGGCTTGCAAATAGTATAATTTCAACTCAAATGTATTGCTACGCCTTTAGTATACTGGAATACTGCTATTCAGTTACATTTTTGTTGTTACTAGTCAAGCCACAGTGATGCCTCGAATATTAAATCTTAAAAAAATAGTCAATTTATGAGCTTTCCTTATGTAACCTTTATAATAGCCAATCAGGTAGTCAGTGGTAGAAAACAATCTCTTCAAGAGACTTGAATTATATCCATTTAGTCCTATATATTGAAGATCTCTTAGATCTTATGAAAAGCAAATATGACTTTTGCAGCAGTTCTCTTGGGGTAGGGTTAAAACTGATGGCTGTCCTCGTCTGGTTCTGGCTAATTAGAGGGCATTTTCCCCCAAGAAATCAGTCACTTTAATTGTTTATAGTCTTTTCAAGAGATATCTGTAATTTAGAACCATTTTCATTGACCGATAGGTAGGTTTTGTCTCTTAGAATTGGCCAAATGAATCAGGAGACATTTGGCTGGTTTTTATCTGTCACACTAAATGGTCCTTTGATTTTCACTGAATCTCCAGAAAAGTACATTATTCAGACTAATTTACTATAAATTTGTAACTGAGATTCAAAGCTACAATTGTGGAATATTTCATACGACCGGCTTATATAATAGCAAAGTTATGAGGTAGGAGGTAGAACTTATTGAATGACCCTTGTATATTTAAAAGGGGAAATGTGTGTATACTATTTTTGTTTGGTAATAATAAATGATAATGTACATTGTAGGAAAAATAGAGATAGTTGGGATGGAACTTAAATTTGTGATGCATAACTTTATAAGGTACATCTTGTCAATACAGATAAAATTTTGACTTCAAGTAATATAGCTTGTAAAATACAGAGAAAATGAAATGAAATGCACTTTTATTTCCTTATATATTCAGAAGTATAACTTAAATTTTCAAATACAATATAATCATTGTAAAGTTTGCTTCAATAATTGCCTAACTCATTTTTTCTATTTCTTAGAAAACAACAAAAGTATGAAAAGTGAGTTAGGCAATTATCGAAGCAGGCTGACGATATGTTGAATAGCAACATGAATAGTGCAGGTGAATTCCACCAGGAGCAGTAACTGTTGGATAGAATTAGGTTGGGGATATACCTTTAAGGGGCTGTCAAGTGTCGTTGTATGAATTTTTCAAGCACTGTAACTTTCAAACTATTTATGTGTTGTACATAAAAGTATACACTTTTTTCAATGAAATGAGTCAGGGAATCCATTTTTCGTATCAAATTTCACTGAAAACGTGATTTTTATATTTTTGCCTAAAAATGCCTCTTTTTTTGCCTAAATTTTTCAAACAACCTAACAAAATAATGTTTAGGTAAAAAATTCTAAAATTTTACAGAAAGCATCTTAATTCAATTATCTAGGACACATATTTTTTGTTTGCCTTTAAACAAATTAGTTTTGAAATTATTGACCAAAAAGTGCTAAAAAAGTGAATTTTGAGATTTTTTTATCTCAAAATTCACATTTTTAGTTCTTTTTGGTCAATAATTTCAGAACTAAACATTTTAAAGGCAAATAAAAATAGGTGTCCTAGATAATTGAATTAAGATGCTTTCTGTACAATTTTTGAATTTTTTACCCAAAAATTATTTGGTTAGATTGTTTGAAAAAAATTGTCCCAAAAAAAGGCATTTTTGGGCAAAAATATAAAAATCACGATTTTCAGTGAAATTTGTTACGAAAAATGGATTCATTGTACCCTTCCCTTCAAAAAAATGTATACTTTTATATGGATTATATGAATAATGACAAAGTTACGGCAGTTTTACGGAGGCTATTTCTGACACTTGACAGCCCCCTTAAGTGAAATGTGGCTTGTTATGTCTAATACGAGTTAAAGGTACATGTAGATGACCCGATCACATTTTCGTAACACAGAATTATTTCAAACATACGGAGATTTTCATATCATATGAAAGCTCGTATTTTTCTCATCATCATACTGAAATTTGACGGCCTAAATCGGTATAATTACGGAGAAATCGATGAAATAACGTCGAATTACCGCGAATGGTGGTAACCACCGATATAGTTTGTGTACTACTCAATGGGTACAGTTCACAGCATCTTGTGCGTCTAAAATAAGAACCATAGAGCTATGCAACTCAAACTTTGGAACACAACTTTTTTAAGGATGACCTTTCATGTAGAATAGAAAACTTCAAGTTGAAAATCGGAACATCTACCTTTAATATGACCCATTTTAAACAATTTTCATCATAAGCACAATCTGCCTAACTTACAATGCTGACTTAGGCAGAATTGCAATTGTGCATATCAACACTTTTGATTGGTCAATGACTTGGGTATTATAAAAGCATGTGCATAATGTAATGAAGTCATGATTTATGCAAAAAACTCAATTTCGCTGACAAGTGATTAGGCAATTATCGAAGCAGGCTGACGATATAATCATTGTAAAGTTTGCTTACTATTCTGTCAGATATTATCAAAAGTAGGCAAGATGTGCTGTTTGACGTGATATGTCATATTTATGGAAAATAGGGGAAGGGGAGGGTCTATGACTTGGGCAAAGTTTTGCTTGTAACCCTCTTATCTGACATTTGCATGCTCAAAAAAGGAGAAATGTAGTGATAAATTCAGTAATATGTGATGCGATCTGTGAAAACCAGTCGGATGTCGCTAAATGTGAACTAGGGATTTATGGTAATCTTTTTTTTTTAAAAAGATTTTTTAGAAAATTAATGTCCAATTCTTTGTGACATCATCTTTTATGGAATTTCTCCTTCAAAAACTTACTTAAGTCACTTTTATTATTAACCTTATAATGTTATTCTGTTGAACTATGTATCTTTTTGGCCAGTTTTCATGATTTCTTGTTTTGTAGCTTTTTATGACATCACAATCATCATTCGCTCATAACTTTTTTTGCAGCGATCGTAGAAAAATGATCAAAACAGTTCTGTTATCAGCACAGTTTCAGCTTCCTTATGATATAAATATCTCCAATATGTAAAATCCCACCATGTGGCGGGTTATCACAGATCGCATCACATATTTGATCTACTACGTGAAGGCAAACAAGATACAGCCAAGTCATAATTGTTTGGTTTATAAGGTTGCATATGTGTGCCAAAAGTCGCGCGTCATAAATAGCGGTTCATCACTCTGTTGATGAAGGTTGAAGTGTTTGACTGCAAATTACAGGTACCGAACGTCTTCAATATGTGTTGAGATCAAATGTTAAAACATGTCGATTTAATTCTACCAACACTGACGAATTTCCATACTTAGACCAACAACAAAAAAGAAGTTGTGTTGCCCTCCAGTGCTAAATATTTAAAATTGGGTCGGTCGGTTGAAAATCCTTCTTTCTTTTTTTCTTGGCTGAAAAATAAATGGATTATGTTGAGACAAAATGGTATAGGCCGTAAGTCAATTTAACTAAAGTTTCTATAAGTGTAATAATAGTCTAAAAAACATTTTTTTTCAAGCGAACTTATTCCTTTCAAGCAAGAAATAGTAACATTTAGACACTTTAAGATCAAATTTAAATCTTAACCCTTTGAACCCGACGAGCCGCTAGAGCGGCTTACGCGTATGTGTACCGTATACCCGGTGAGACGCTGGAGCGGCTTACAGGTGTGTATGCAATCAACCATATAATATGGACTATAGGCTCAGTGTAGCCTTGTCCAAAGTGGTTTGATTACATAGATAAGACTACTGCGCATCTAAAATTGCCGGGTCAAAGTTCAGAGGCTTGTTGTTATCAAATAACGAGTGTTTCTATCAGCGCATTTTGCTTGCTGTTTTTTCGTGTCTTTTCGCATCAAAATGACATTGAAATGTGGCGTGTTTTGGACATGATGGAAGATAGTGATACTGCTTAGGATTTGTTTAGATGATAGTTCTGGCATTTCAGATGATTTTGAGACCCGGGCATTGAATAGGCATTGATGGAAATCATAAGCGTTTCATGTATTTGCGGTAATGTATCAGTATCAGTATCAGTATCAGTATCAGTATCGGTGTACGGGTGGGTTTTGGGGTCCAAAATATCGCAATTTTTATTTATTTTTGTCCTGAAAGCACAATCCAAGTAAACTGTTATTGTTTTTATATGTTTGTATAATATTACAGATGATTCGGAACAAGTTTAGTATTGTTTTATCCATTTCCTGCAAAAATCAATATTTTGTACGTTACCCCCGGAATGGCCAGGGTCAGCGGTACACATTGCCTGGCGTGGTCAGGGTTCAAAGGGTTAAACAAAAAAGAATGGAAGAAAAAAAAATTAAAATTAAAAAAAATTAAAAAAAACCTGACCCTTGTTTTTGCAATTTTAGGGAAGGTCACTGAGGACAACACAACTTCTTATTTTTTTTTACCTAATGATGGAGTGATGTTTAGGCAATGAAAAAAACCCACCATGGTGTACAGGCAAATGAATGTCTCACCTAGGCAGTCGGTTGGTTGTTTTGGGGGGATTTTGTTCTTCTTTAAATCTGGAAACAGTGGCGTAGCTAGGCTTAACCAGGCTGTCAGCTTATGAGAATTGCAGAGAGCAGGGGGATCAGAAAATTGACAGCGGGGATTGTAAACATATTTCAAAAGAATATTTTAAAAATGTGTGTTTTTTTCTCTTTTCAAAATGGGAAATATTCATCATCATTCTTTCAACCTTGAGAAAAATGGGGCCTGTAAGAACTGAAGTAGGTGAAAGCAGTGACAGTTAACTGGTGAAAGGGGAGTCTTCACAATCAGAACAATAGAAGAATGAAAAGGGTGCCACAGGGAGATCAAATACAACTTAATTTGAAGTCAACCATATATACATTGTCCTATTTGTATTACTAATGATGAAATTAATCAAATAAAATACCTACAAACAGTTAAAAGTCAGCCAAAATGGTGATTCAAGTATGTTTTATTCGAAGGAGTATGTTTAAAAAATATATAATGCAATTGCAAAAGGAATTACTCTTAAATATTAACCAGAGAAAAAGATGTACATTAACCCTAACCCCCCCTGAGTGCTAAAAAATGCTAATCCAAAGTCCCTCTCCAAACGCATGCGCCGTCGGTTTTCGATGACGTAGTCAACCGAGCCTATATAATGAGTGCAGTATACTGCACGAATGTGTAGCTGAGGGCTGTGGCTTAGTGGTGGGAAGGTGGGGCTTGAGAACGGAGGGTTCCCGGATCGAATCCCGGCAGGTTCCCGGAGATTTAGTTGGTGTTTTTTCCTCGAAAATTGTGATCCCGGTCAAAAATCCTAAAACCGGGGTTAGGGTTATGGTAAAAAAAAAAAAAGTTTTTTTTGTGTGTTCTATTAACCCTAACCCCCCTGAGTGCTAAAAAATGCTAATCCAAAGTCCCTCTCCAAAAGCATGCGCTGTCGGTTTTCGATGAAGTAGTCAACCGAGCCTATATAATGAGTGCAGTATACTGCACGAATGTGTAGCTGAGGGCCGTGGCTTAGTGGTGGGAAGGTGGGGCTTGAGAACGGAGTCCCCGGATCGAATCCCGGCAGGTTCCCGGAGATTTAGTTGGTGTTTTTTCCTCGAAAATTGTGATCCCGGTCAAAAATCCTAAAACCGGGGTTAGGGTTATACCAATCATGATTGCCAGTATTTTTCTTTTAGTGTGGGATGTACCATATACGGATGACACGTTACTAAGTTTAAACCGGTGTGACTCCCAACTCGGTAGCGGTACGGGTCTCGGTCGATAGGTCTGAACAAACAAAAGTCATCAGCCAGGGCTCAAAATAGATGAGGGCTAGATTAGCCCCAATTTTTATAAAATAGCCCCCGAAAAAATATCAATCAATGCCAGAAAGTATGGGCTACTTTTTATCAATTCTGTTAAAAATAGCCCAACTGCCATTGTCAATATATATGATACAAATAATAAATGCTTAGAAACTATATCTTGTTTCCTGGGCAACATTAAAGGGTAATTCGTTTTGAATTTTATTTTTTACATAATATCCTCCATCGAATAAAACCTACTTGAATCACCATTTTAGTTCACCTTTAAAGGTAAACCAAAGCTATTCTATGTTTACAATATCCTCTATCGAATAAAACCTACTTGAATCACCATTTTGGTTCACCTTTAAAGGTAAACCAAAGCTATTCTATGTTTACAATATCCTCCATCGAATAAAACCTACTTGAATCACCATTTTGGTTCACCTTTAAAGGTAAACCAAAGCTATTCTATGTTTACAATATCCTCTATCGAATAAAACCTACTTGAATCACCATTTTGGTTCACCTTTAAAGGTAAACCAAAGCTATTCTATGTTTACAATATCCTCCATCGAATAAAACCTACTTGAATCACCATTTTGGTTCACCTTTAAAGGTAAACCAAAGCTATTCTATGTTTACAATATCCTCTATCGAATAAAACCTACTTGAAT
Organism: Ophiura sarsii; assembly: GCA_035610835.1. NCBI lineage: Eukaryota > Metazoa > Echinodermata > Ophiuroidea > Amphilepidida > Ophiuridae > Ophiura > Ophiura sarsii. The sequence goes on along the minus strand of CM069446.1, from coordinate 26,273,138 downwards.
CACCATTTTGGTTCACCTTTAAAGGTAAACCAAAGCTATTCTATGTTTACAATATCCTCCATCGAATAAAACCTACTTGAATCACCATTTTGGTTCACCTTTAAAGGTAAACCAAAGCTATTCTATGTTTACAATATCCTCTATCGAATAAAACCTACTTGAATCACCATTTTGGTTCACCTTTAAAGGTAAACCAAAGCTATTCTATGTTTACAATCTACTACTAGGAATCTCTTTAGTCAAACTAACTTTTGTTTTAGAATCAACTTTTAGTATGACTTATAGCACGAGGCAGCGTAGCTGCCGAGTGCTATAAGGAATTAATAGCACTCATCGACAGTGACTATTTTAGTGATGATTTATGTGGCAGAGCTCTACCCTACACACAACTTTCACAGTAGGACACCTCTCACTCACCCAGACTTAGACAATCATCTACTATTAAACACACACACACACACCAGGTTGGGTAATAATTACAATGCTGTAATTAATCAGGTTATTTACGATGTCAAATTTACAGCATTCTGAAGCTGTACAATAAGTGAAATTTGTGGAATTCTGGATTGGCTGTGTTTGTGCTATTATTTTTAAGCAAGACATTAACAGCCTTTTGAAAAATAATGTAATTAAATTCTTTGGTCGACTTTGCTCTGTGTAAAGCAAGCCTTTTGGCGACAAAAAAACCACTCTGTTCAACGGGCGCATGAACCATGTAGCGTCAGTCAGTCTGCGCTTTTACTTAATTTTTTTGTTTGCTTTCTTCAAAATGTCATCAACATTTTGATGAATTTTCAACAATTTCAAAATGTTCAAAAATCAAAAAATTTCAAACATATTCAAAAATGTCAAAAAAATTAAAAACAGTTCAAAAACGTTCAAGCAGTTTTCAAAACATTTGTAAATATGTTCACATTTTTTTCTCAAGTCGAACAGGTTTTTTCATGTCACTTTATTCAGAAAATATGACAGACATTTTAATGCTAGCTGTTTAATGTATCTAGCCATGCGTTTAATAATTGTACCATTAGTCAAGATAATTACACAAAAGATAAAAAGCAAATTAGTCAAGATAATTAGCCTGCATTATTAATACTATAATGGTCCAAATTTAATGATTAAGTACCCATCAATTGTTATTTATACATGTACATTATTATTTATACATGTACATCATTATTTATACATGTACATTACAATGCAATATCTACCTTATGATATTAGATAGGTCTAGGTTATGCATAATTTATATATTAATATTGTTAGGGCTAATTAAATGAAAGTTTATAATAACATTTTCTTATTAGATGTGGTTCGTTGCAAATTTGGCGTCTAAATAAAGGAATAGCTTCGAGTATTTCAGCCTTGAAATTAAATGATTTACGAGATCCATATTGAATATAAAACAGGACAATATATTCAGCTACTAACATCTTAAAAATTATGTGATATTAGTACTAAACTTGATCAAAAACTAGAAAGAAGTATTCATGGTATTGGTGATATCAGAATGTTTGTAGTATTAAACAGCAAATTTTTTATTTATTTTTTCATTCCAAAATTTTGTAATTTTCATCGTATTATACAGCAATTTTGTTATTTATTTTTTCATTCCAAAATGTTGTAATTTTCATCTTAATAACCCTACTCTACTACACCACACGGCAACTGGGCGTAAAAAATGTTGTTATAACCCGGCGTGCAGGTTTTTGGGCTACTGAACGGACCCAGGCTATATAACGAGGCGAATATACTTCGCCGAGTGTGACTGACAGCCGTGGTGTAGTGGCTAGGATCTGGGTCCGGGTGCTGGAGGTTCTTGGTTCAAATCTGGTGGGGGGTCGGAGTGACCTTTCTGGTGAATTTTTGGGGTCAGAAAACAAATCTGTTGCCGTGTGGTGTACTAGAGTTAGGGTAATCATACATTTGTAGTAACACAATGCAGAGCCTGTGTGTTTCTTGGTACATGTATATAGATCGAAATGAACATAGCCTAAAAATGCTGACTGCACCAGACACTATAGGCAGGTCATGTCGAGAGTAACATATATTATTACACCTCATACATATTTATAAGGGTATCCACTTTTTTGATTGGTTTTTTTTTAACCAAGTCGGATAAATAAAATAAATAAAAAAATGTTTGTTTATGTTTATTGTACTACCAAACATGCGAGAGTTTGAACTTCTTCCCGCTAATCAACACCGTCTCCGGAAACAATTCTAGAGCCTATGAATAGTACGTACATATTAAACGGTGACGCCAAGTGACAACAACAAACATGGCCGTTGTCTGCTATACATCTGCCGAAGAAATTTGCTAACTAAACTGACGCAGATTTGATTCTTCTATTGGATAATTATGCTGCATTTACCAAGCATTGTGTTGGATGACTGGTGACTACCTCCCTCCTCTCCGCATCCGGAGGTAGTCACCAGTCATCCAATTTCAATAACCCAAACTATTGATATGTAAGGCAAAAATAAAGTTTGTTTCCAGTAGCAAGCCTGAAAAGTCAAATGCGAAATTCTTTGGTGTTTTTTTTGGGGTATTTTGCTCAAATTCGTAGTGGAGATTAACTTGAAATGGTTTTATTTAGTCAAATCTATGCAATTTTTGTTACTCTTATGCTCGCTAAAATGCGGATTTTCACTTTTGTGTTTGCAGTATGTGGCCAATCGTCATCTTGAAACATGTTGGACACAATTTCGACAAAAGATGGCACCCTAACAATATTTGTTTCTGTTTTTTCTATAAAAAAATTAATGCGCAAGAATCAAGCGTCTCAGTAAAAAGGGTGCGCACTGCAGGAAACAAACTTGGTTATTTGTTTGGCCTAATCAAAGGTTAATTTCATTCAAAGAAAAAGAAAAATAGGCGGCAAAAAACACAACCCATTTTATGGATGGACATACCTTTCAGTAAGGTTTGCTGGGTCAAGCATTTTGTTGTCATTGGTTCATTAATTAATGTGTATAAATTAATTGAAATTTTATTAAATTTCACAAACATTTTCAAAAAAAATTGAAAATGAAAACAGAATTGAAAATGGGGAAAGTGATGTATTTTTAGCATCAAATTTGGAAATACTTTTTCTTATTTTTTTTTCAATTCTGCATTTTTTCCCTCTCACATGTAACCTAATTGTGGAAAATAAAATGATAACCATTGCCAGGCTTCTCGTTAGGTACAAATATTATGGGGTCCACTGGACCCCATAATTTCCCAATTCTCAAAATTATGGGGTCCGAGAAGAAATTATGGGGTCCAAGTCAAAAATGTAATTTGCGAATTGTGAGTTGTGACTTCGGAATCGGATACGGAGTGGTTAAACGGGGACTATGTGGTTGTATGCATTCAACCACGACTATGGACACGACGAAAACATTGTGTAGATGGGACGAAAACATGGACGATGGTCGAGAGTTGTACAAGGAAGACCGAGAATTATTATTTATTAATAAGTATACGGTAATACTTTGATTCGGATTGTCACGAAAACTGATATTTGTAAGCTTACACGTGTAAAATTACCTTGACACACGATTAAAAAATGATTAAAATTTACTGCGTTTTTATCAAAAATATTGCGTCCCCAGACGCGAAAACGCAATGTACCGAGAAGCCTGACCATTGCTCAATTTCATACAATTAGGCATTTACTGTATCAGCTGCAATGTTTGCAGTTGTTTATTTTCATCTGTTCCTCAAATCAATATGATGAATCCATGAAATAAATAATCTGAAAAATGTTGAAATGAATATACAATGCAATTTTGAATGAATATGCAATGAAATTTTGTATACCAAATACCAACAAGCATGAATTCTACATTTCCCAGAAATTTCAATGATACAGCCCCTCAAAGTGCAGAGATATCTATGCATAAATGTTAAAATATTTACTTATTACATTTATTTTATCAAATCATTCATTACAATGGCTTTACAAATTTAGGCTACGAAAAACCCCAACCTTATTCTACGGGCACAACCGACCCATTATTTTCTTTTTTGTTGCAAATTTGATATTTATTTTTTATGTTGATATATTTGAAATTTTGTGAACATTTCAAAATATCACTTAAATTTTCTGAAATGTGTGAGAAAACGACAACAAATAACACGCCCGCCCGCCTGACCCTACCGGAGAGGTCTGTTTGCCCGTAGAACAGGGGAGGGGGTTCGTTGCCTTAGATTAACATAATTTAGAATGGCACAATGCCCACTCGCTGTCAATACAATTTTGATATTGCCTACATGAATAAAATGATGATATTAATTAAAGGAGTGAATGCGTTGGTTATGATTTTTTCTCTTTTCAAATTGATCTTTAAACCCAAACGGATTAGACTCGGTGTGAGCACCCTAAAAATGTGTGAGCGCCCTCTGTAAAAATTGTCTAATACAATGCCTTTCCCCTAAATATCTTTGTGTTATGTTTGTGTTGTTCTACGGAAGATTTATCCCAAAAAAATGTGCTTGCTGATTGGTTGATAATGATGTCATGATTAATCAGGAGACGTCATTAATAGTATTAGCTATCTTCAAACATTGTTGTCAATAGAATTGGGCGGAGCTAATCGTGTGTTACGACAACTCCCGACTACATTCTTTGATTGACACATCATGCTTACACAGTATAATAGCTATATGAGCAAAGACGAAAACAAACACTTGGGAGAAAGTAACTACTCTGAACTACAGTGCTCAAAAACGGTAACTTACCAGGTACGTAAGGCTAAATTAAAAAAATCAATTGTCTCAAAGCTCCCGCGCGCGTTAGTTTATTGATGCGCATTAGAAAAACAAAATCTTATTTATTCTTTTATTTATTTATTTTATTTTTTCAAAAAAAAAAAAATCCTAAAAAATCCCAAAAATATTTTCAGACTTTTTCAGATTTTCATTGATCACATCAATTTAAATACAAAAAGTCACTTTTACAAGGATTTCAATATTTTATATTTAAAAAAAAACCTTTAAAAAAACCGCATTCCGCATTAGGTTTTGAAAAACTGAAGAGCTTTGAGACAAAAGATTTTTTTAATTTAGCCTAATAAGCCCCCAAAAATAAATTGTTGTGTTGTCCTCAAGTGCCAACAATCTTGAGGTCGGGTCGGGCGGTCGATTTTCCTTCTTTTTTTTTGTTTGGCTGAAAAATATTACTGACTGTCGTGGTTCATGTCAAGACAAAATTGGTAAATGTCAATTTAACTAATGTTTCTAGGGAAGTGCTGTCTCACCTCAGAAACGCTTTCATAAATAGACCCTACAATAACAAGTTTAAAAACTATTTATTCAAGCAAACTTATTCATCTCAAGAAGGAAATAGTAATATTTTGACAATTTTGAGAAAATTTAAATTTTAAAAAAGAAAGAAAAAAGGCGACCCTGATTTTTGATACTTTAGGGTCGGTCGCTGAGGGCAACACAACAATTCCCCATCCCCCTAAATATAATCGTAACTTTGAAAATGCTGATGCCACTACTGTACATTGTATGGTTCACGCCATGTCCTGCTTCCTTTGGGGCTGGCTTGCAATTTATATACATTAAAACCCTAACCCAACTGAATCTCACTAATTAAATCTCACTGCCAGAAACTATCTCCACGCACGTGCTGCTGCATTGCCGCGATGACGTCACCTACCGCAGGCATATGTGGGCACGGAGTTTGTGCCTGCATATGCGCTAGAGAGTTAGCTCAGTTGGTAGAGGGACAGACTTGGGTGCGGATGGTCCCGCGATCGAATCCCGGGGGTGCTGGGTGATTTTTCGGGTCAAAAAAATAGTACTTTTTCCCCCCTCCCCCCGATACGCACAAAAAACTAGCTTTACTGGTTAGGGTTAATAAATGTCAATTTTGGATGTCCAATAAATCCCTAACTCAACTGAATCTCACTAAATCTCACTGCCAGAAACTATCTCCACGCACGTGCTGCTGCATTGCCGCGATGACGTCACCTACCGCAGGCATATGTGGGCACGGAGTTTGTGCCCGCATATGCGCTAGGGAGTTAGCTCAGTTGGTAGAGGGACAGACTTGGGTGCGGATAGTCCCGCGATCGAATCCCGGGTGCTGGGTGATTTTTCGGGTAAAAAAAAGAGTACTTTTCCCCCCTCCCCCCGATACGCACAAAAAACTAGCTTTACTGGTTAGGGTTAAGGCAACAACCTGTTCTACTGGCCTGATCGGCTCATTTATTTTTGTACACATTTTGTTTAAATGTTAGAACAAAAATGATTTTTTTTTTTTTAATTTTGAAGAAATGGTGTAAAACATTTTGAATGTAAAATTATTGAAAATGTTTGAAAATTGCAAAAAAATTCACATAATTAAAAAAACAAAAACAAAAAACACACTGACCCTACCTGAGAGGTCCATTTACCTATAGAACAGGGTTTTTTGTGGCCTAATATGTAAAGGCTACCTTACCTGTAATCCAATTGCGGAACTTGCTATCCTTACGTATATATTGACCTTTGGCGTTAATACTGGTCTTCCAAGAATGATCAGACGTTTTATCCTCGACCGACATGATGATTTTCGGTTAAAAATTTATGGTAAATATGAGCTAAAAGAAATAACCAGTGTACGATTTACCCAGTGTCGCCTCGCTAAATGATCCACACTTTGCAGAAACTGCTATACAATCTACAAAGTGTACAGCAATTTTATACTAGTTTATTATTTTAACAACCATAGGAATATGAAAACAATTTGCTATGCAATTGTTTTCACGCGAATCACTGTTGGATACTATTATTACATAGGGTCAATGATTACATGTAGCTTGAATTACTACGTACTTGTGTTGTGTCTATTTAAATACTGATAACTGTGTTAGTATTTAATAGTACCTTACAAATGGCAAGGTCACACTTGAATACAAAAATGCAAAAATGCAAAGTCATTCTCTTCTCTCTATAATCTATAGTTCCCTTTACTGCTTCATCATTGTTCAACTGTAGAGGTATTCAATAAAAATATGTGACCAGTAAGATCAAAAGGGGCTGTTGTCGGAAGTATGCATTTTAAGATATGATTCAGAAAGTAAAACATGAACAAATCAATATTTCACACAAATATCGGCCAAATATACCAAGCGTGACAAGCGACGTATTATTTTAAAGCTTACCCAAATAAATACACTTTTGCATGGAAAATAAAATCTTGATTTTCATTTTTAACAACAAAAGCCAATAACTTTTGAATGTATGTGACTGGTAACATAACCCGGGGGGGGGGGGGGTTCTCACATTGATATGGTATACGTATATGTGCCTACCTTTTGGGGTGCCTTTTCGCAAAAATTGGTATAGCGATGGGGTGGTTTTCATCACACACCAAAGCGCCCAATTGGCATACATTTTTGGTAAAAACCGCCCAATTTGTGCAAAATTGGGTGCTTTTCTAACAAAATTGGTATATTGATGGGTGGGAAATTGGCCAAAAAAATTGACCCAATTTGTGCAAAATTGGGTGCTTTTCTAACAAAATTGGTATATCGATGGGTGGGAAATTGGCCAAAAAATAGGTATAGAGAAGTCACATTTTCGAAGGTATTCTATTTCTACCAATTAAATTAATTTAAAAGGCATATTATGTGATCTTTTCCAGGGGGCGCCTTCTACCCATGATTTTTTTAAAGTAGATTTTCTTGCAGATTTTCATTTCTGATCATAAATCATAAATAAGTATTCTGAGTTACAGAGCGATACGTTTCCTAATTACTTCAAAATCATGGTTTTGAAGTAATTAGGAATCGTATCGCTCTGTAACCCAGACTATATTCATGATTTATGATCAGAAATGTAAATCTGCAAGAAAATCTACTTAAAAAAAAAAAAAGCAAGCATATAGAGGGCGCCCTGGAAAAGATCACATAATAATGTCTTTAATACCAAGTTAATGAGAAAAATGGACCCATGTTATGTTTACCTATATGAAGAGGTATTTTGCAAAAGGGCTATGGTGCATTTTTTCAAAAAATGAGTTTGATATAGAAATGTATAGGGAAAAATCATATGTTTCAAGGAAACAAAATCATTTTTTTCAAAAAGACCTATATCTCATTGTAAACAGCCATTGAAATTGTTGTTTTGTTGCAAAAGGGCCTGTATCCAGAATTATATCGGGATACAGGCCCTTTTGCAACAAAACAACAACTTCAATGGCTGTTTACAATGAGATGTAGATATTTTTGAAAAAAATGACTTTATTTCCTTGAAACATATGATTGTGACCTATACATTTCAATATCAAACTTATTTATTTGAAATGATTAAAATAAATGATTTTTTGTGTGTGGTATTTTTTCTTTATGTACTAACAGATGGAGTTTTGTTGCAAAAGGGCCTACATCCAAATTTTCAAAAAATGTAAACATGATTTAAAAAAAAAAAAAACTAGCACATTTAAAATTTATTTCAATTTCAATTAGTATGTAGTGTACCTCTTTCATAATCCATTCAGTTTTTCAATTGCTCAACTTGAATATTTAGAAACAGTTTTTTGACTTTTTCTCAATAAGAGCCAAAGTGGATGTAGGCCCTTTTGCAAAATACCTCTTCATATAGAGCTCTATAATCCACAAAATCAGCTAAATTATGCAAAATATTGAAGAAAAATATGGCAAAGTATTAGATCATTGAATTTGATTAATCGGCTTTTACTTTTCCGGGAACCTCACAGCCTCAAAATGCACACCTACCCCCACCCCACTACCTTCAATTGCAACAAAAAATAAACACCAACAAACAAACAAAAAACCAAAAATAAACAAATAAACAAACAAAAATTTCAAAATACTCTATAAAAAATCTAGAATAATAATTATGGTATGGGTCAGTTGGGCCCTTTCGAACAGTGCATTTTTCTTTTTCATGTTCCAAAAACTGATCAGTCAATATTATCAGTCAAAACACAATAGACATGTGCGCTCTTTAGTCGCGCAATATTTGTGTGAGTATATAATGGCGCTATGCACAAACGGTGTACATAAGTGAAAACAAATGGTCACAATTTTATCGGTATATTTCCTGCCTTTTGGATAAAGTATGAGATTCTTTATTGAAGTGTGGGGGGGGGGGGATATCAAAGGTTTGGTATTTAAAATGACCGATTCCTAATTAAGAATCAGAGACTACTGTTTAAAGCAAACTTGTTCAAAATGTGCGAAGCGCAAACATTTCCACATTTCCAGTACATTTGATGATGGAACAAAAGCAGATAACTATGTACTTTGGATGAAAATGTAAAATCAGATGATTTTCCCCCTGACTTTATCCATACAATACAGTGTTGAAACACTTTACTCATTTTCATGGTATTACATTGTATTCGAGGCTGATCGGTTAAAGGTTAACATGGTTATGAAAAAATAAATTTCTGATTTTGATATTGATAGGTACCTCACAATGTTGGACAATATCTAGGCTATCTGAAACTGCATTTAAAAAAAATTAAAATGCGGTACGTTCGCGGAACAATCCATTATTGTCCAAGGGGTGAAAAAAAGATGCGTCACGGACGGACATTTTAGTTCAAGTTCATCATGCTATATTTTTATGTTAATGTAACATTTTCAGAGTTTTGTGATGTAATGTTGATAGCTGACACACTTTTCCATCAAATAAGTAAATATTGTTGCCCCTTTCAAATTGCCTGCCCTTTTCAATTTTCTTATTTCAAGCCCTGTCTTCTCCCTCGCTCTCTCTCCCGTTACGTTAAAGTGCAGACTCACATGAAAGTGATGAATATGAAGGACAGCAGCTGGTGGGAGTCTGTTCCATACATAGATCCCCGGTAGCAAACTTCTGTGCATTTATTGATGTGTGTGTTTGGTTTACATACTTGAGAGGCTGGTCCAGTCTATTGGAGATATATGTGTAGCCCTTTGAATATTGTGTAGGAAGTAAATGTTCGCCAAGCCATATTGTATTTTGTACAGCATGGTGGCTTGTTGAGCCAGGCGGCAAATATGGAGGGAGTGTATCCCATTTGAGTTGTTTAATTAATGGGGTACAGGGGTTTGTAGTCTCGGAAAACAGACTTGTTCGTAGCTGACCCGATACCTAGCCATAGGTTGGTATCCATCGAGACTAGGTGAGCACTCAATTTTAAGTTTAACGTCTCACTTTTAGGGAGCACAGTTTTGCTACCATTGCACATAGTCTATCATAGATAGGCAGGATCATAACATTTTGAAGTTTATGACTCTTTGAAAATGCAATAACAATAAACATTATACTTTTCTATAAAAAATAATTGTGCAACCATGACTGTACAGTAGGTTAAATATTGACAAAGTTATGACCAAAAGTATTTTTCCTTACATGTATATTACCAAAAAGTGTTATGTATACAGCAAAATTTGCAGAGTCATGGACATTAGCCATTTCCCCATAGAAACCTGTTCAGATTTGAAACCATTTTAGCTTCAATTAGCGTTACTTTCATAATGTCTAGTTACTTGTGTGTCAGTGGCATAGCTAGGATATTCATATTGGGGGGGCGAAAAATGAAAAATGAACCGACAAGATTCTCATGTGTAAAATTTATGTGCGCTAAAATTTTCGACTTTACACCTATTTTGTTACATGATTGAGCTACATTTTGGCTCTAACAAGCTTAAATCAAAGAATATTGCATTTTGGGAAGACATATGCGCGCGTAGTGTGCGAAAAAATTTCATTAGTGTACTTTTGACCGTCATAATTCCATGATTCCTTTGGTCAAATGAACCGACAGTGCCAATCTCAACCGACCTCTGGCCCTCTGTTGTGTGTGGTTATTTAGGCATCAGTGAATACAACCCACTACCCAGTTCCCATCGTTACACACCTGGATTTAAAAGCGGTATACATGAATGTTTAATTTTTCCGCACATAATGCAAAAACAAAAAATTGTAATGTTGTCCTCGACCGCCCGCTCGTCAGATTTAGGGCCGCTCCGATTTTTCTTTTTCTTTTTTCCAGATTTTTGTCCGATTTTTTCCCGATTTTTTTGGCATTGAATATTAAATTAAGTGTTTATAACATATATGTGCGACTCTAAGTTAAAGTGATTATAACTTCTTGTTGACTGAATTTTGAGCTTTCGCTGGTATAAGAAAATTAAATTTAAAAAAATTAAAAAAAATTAAAAAACGCCCGCCCCTCCTCTCTGAAAGCTGTGGAGGACAACATTACTCTTTTTGGGCCTAAGGCTTCGTTATACAGTAAAAATACTGCCAAAATCTGCACTTGTACTGAAGATTACTTTTAAATACTGCCAACTTTCTGACAATGACAGTCAAACAATGGAGTAGGGGATTGCCCCACACAGACACACACATCTCATAATCGTGAACGGTGTACATGGAGTCCAGATCAACAATGTGTATATTTTAAACCTTGATTTTATCGATGATTCCTACCTTTGAAGATTACATCGCTTTTTATTTATTTTGCAACCGTGGGCTTGGTGTATTTCCTATGCACTGTTTTGTGATTGATGCACAGACATCAGGGGTTTTTTTTCAGTTAAAAATATTGACATTTATAAGAGATGCACCACTCCTTTGAACTCAAGAAAATAGTGGTCAAACAACAAATTATCATGTGCGTTGATTAGTCTCAATGCAGATTTGTTACGCAAAACGCTGCTGTTTCCAATTCATTGGTACACACATGTATCGTCCGTCTGAAACCACAGTTGAAGACACGAAAATGACACGATGAAACGACCATTGCCACGAAGGCAAAAAGAGGGTGAATTGTTCGCTGCCCTCAAACATGCATCGCTAGCCCTCAAACATGCATCGCTACGTCGCGTTGTCAGTATATTACTACATACGATAGCAGTTATTTTAAGATTCCGGGGGCATACACTATGGTAATCACCCGTCACCAGTCACAACAATTTATGCAGTGCAATGTCACGTGCCAGTAGAAAACAATGGGGAAAATGCGATATTTTGATCAACTGGTATAGTTGACACGTCACTTTATCAACAAAAGTGCAGTTTCTCAGAATTCACGGCATATTTTGTGAAATAAGGTAAGTCAATGAGACCTGTTATATGTTGTACTAATACTTACTACTATGAAACATATTTGCAAACATGTAGCTGTTCACTGTTCAATGCGTAAAGTTTTTTTGTGTGTAATCATTTGTGGTAAAAAAACAACAAAAAATGTGCCCAAGATCGCACTGGATCTCTTTCACTTTCACTTTCAGGTCCTCAATTATGCACTTATCAATTGCAGTCCCGGCCGCGGGGATAGCGGGGATTAGGGCGGGGACGTACAAATTGCCGATGTGACGTCCCGGGTACAGTCGTGTACGGTCCCCGCAGGGCGGGGCACCATTTTGTGTACGTCCCCGCTACAGTCCCGGCCCCCCGTGGCCGGGACAAAGTGTACGGCGGCGTACGGTCCCGGCCACCCATAGCCGGGACAAAGTGTATACACCCCTGCTACTCTTCCGGTGTATACATTTTGTGTACCAAAGCGTACGCCCCCGCTATATATGTGTACACCCCGGCTATGGCCCAGGGTGTGCATGTGTACCCTAGCGCACGCCCCCGCTACACTGTCCGGCCACTCCCCGGCTTATTTTTCAGTGGTGTACGCCCCCGCTACACGCCGGGGCACGTTTTGTACGTCCCCGGTACACGCCCCCGTATTTTTTTTTGTGTATATAAAGAGCAAATGTGAACAATTATAGCCCAACAGTAATTAACAACGTTAATGAACTGCGTGATTACAAATCAAACGGGTAACTCACAACAGAGAGCTCTGATGGGCCAATCAAATGGTTCACTGCAACTCAGAAAATAATCAACGTTTTTTGTACGATTTCGTAATCGTACGGTCCCCGCATGGTCCCCGCTATGCCCCGGGTCCGGGGATGCAATTGATAAGTGCATTATTACAGTAGCAATTGAGGACCTGCTGAAGTTGGGTCGGGGTCGGGGTCGGGGTCTGGGTCGGGATTGCCCAATCTTTCACCTACCTGTTATCCAGTTGCGGAAGGCGCTATCCTTACGTACAAACTCTCCTTTCTTATTCACTGGAATTTTGATGCCACCCGATGCGACTTTCTTATCACTGCCAGAGTCAGACATTCTTCTCGTTGTTGTCGAAAAATGGCAACTTGAGAAAATCGAAATGTGTTCACTATTATTAATGTTATATTTAAGCTTAATTCGCTGTTGTTGTTTAGTAAATGTGGCAAGATTCAGCTTCCGATAAAGGCATCCACTTGAAATCTTTCTGAATGCAGCTCTAACAAACATCCCTTGATTAAAATTTAATGTGAATTATATGAAACTGCAGTCCCAGTGGAAAACTTGCAGGATTCGGGATTTTCAAAGACTACACACAGCGCGTAGCATACGTAGCTCGTCACCCAAAATCTCATGAGGAAATTCTAGACTCAGACGGCACAGGACGACTCTTCGGGGACTGGTTCACAATGCGGACGCGAAACAAAACACCGCCCCAAATCTTGCGTGGATAGGGCCATCTCCTCATACACTTTATAAAGCGTAACAATACCATTTACGAAACTGAACTTCATTTGGAGCGCGAGTGTTTTCGCCCATTACAGAACTATTTTGAACATCATGAGTGCCTGAAATTCGAAGTAACCTATTGATAGTATTGAACCATGGACTTATTAGAATCTAATAAGTCCATGGTTGAACCAAGGACATGAAGGAGCTATCATAGTTAATATAATTTGAACCAAGTATTTACATAACTCCTTGGTTGAACATAAATAAATAATAAGCCGTATTTGCCGTATCAACTTTAAAGGGATCAAATTATTTCGTTATTGCGAAGACCTGTGCATAATGCGTGCAATTTAAGACACATATTAAGTGGAGCCGGGCGCTTGGGCAAATGACGTAATGAATATTTAAACGATAGCTGACTGTCGATAAAAGAGGATCAGACGGTAAATATAAAGAGTGCGACATACCTGCCTGCCATGGACATACATTATAAATTATAATCTTTTGTAATTTCTTCCGCTCATAACTTATACATCTGCTCAAAGCACCTATGTATTGATGGCTTTTTATTATAATGAACACTGATGAAGCGTTGCCTGTTGGAAACACATAAACACAAACTGACAAGCTTCAGTAATCCAAAATATCCCTACAGGTAGTTGTTTTCCATTTTCAAAACTTCTTTGAGTAGAAAAGGTCGCAGGATAGGATCGAAATAAAGGCCTTGAAAATGGATATACAGAGCCTAATTTGAAGAGGCATCAAGAGAAGTCCTTTTCGTTAACAGAAATGAACTCATCTCTGGCATGTCTGAGAAGTCGGACAAACCAGAAGATTTCGTGTACAAACCAGTAGATCTCGTGTACAAACCAGAAGATCTCGTGTACAAACCAGAAGGTCTCGTGTACAAACAGCAATATTTGCCAATATTTTCGGCTTCACCTCGTGCAGGAGAAAAATCAAAATTTAACCTCATGATATAGTTTGTACTATATAACACTCACACTGAGGTATGCAATATTATTTTGTAGCCTACATCTGAACACAAAATCTGATAGATTAGGGAAAGATTTAACGCTGTACAGATGAAAGACGAAAATGATGAAAAAGCCTTCAAGATTTAGAAGAGCAACAGAGGTGTTAATGATTCGGAAGGAAGAGATGAAAAAGCCGACATCCAAGAAGATTTCAACATCATCTGTATCCCTTTAAGGGCCTTTCTAAGTAGTTTAGGCGCCAAAACTTTACATATTATAACTGGTATAACTATGTGTTCATGTGTACGTGTTGCCTAAAAAATATGTGCAGCATAGAATTTTCCTTATTTTAAATATGGCCCTGAGCGAGATCTTTCCTACATGAAAATGATAGACGTGACCACGTAGCCCTCCCCCTTGCGCACGCCGCTTATGCTCCTTACCCTTCCTCTTCTTTCAACTCTTCCTCCTTTTTTTAAAACTCTTTTGTCGGGGGGGGGGGGGGGGGGGGGTGCATGGCCTGCTGACGCCCTGGATACGCCACTGTCAATAGATGTGTGCAATTGCAATTGAGTGGATCACTAACCATTACTCTCAAGTTTATGGTCATGAGTCAGGCGGCCGGTCCGTGCATGTCCTGAACTTAGGGACCAGAACTCAAGCAATGCCCTTTCGAGCACACAAACAGCCGTTCTACGGACCATTTCCCCACAAAATTCAATTTATTTAAAAATTGTTGAAAATTCACCAACATTGTCAGAACTTTTTTGAAAATAAACAGGCGTGACACCCTCCAATATTCCAATGTATATTGTACATAGAACACTTTATGGTTTGTTTCGTTGCATAATCGTGTAACATTTTGGTCATTTTGAGATATTGGCTCTTGGCCTTCTTTAGTTCACAGAAAAAATATAAAACATAAGAAATTTAACCGGAAGTCGCGTCTGTAGTATAAAGCCATCTTGTAAATACCTCGCCAAGTTGTATATCATTTTCAAGCATACAAAATTGCAATTTCAAAATTCCAAAAATATTGAAATGTCATTTAGAACCGTGCCATTCTCAGCGCACGTGATCGCAATTCAATTTTTTTGGCAATCACGGTTCATACGCTTTGTTTCGGGCTTCTCCACTCTTTGGCATTGCAAGAATAGTATGTCAAAAACCTGTTCAACACATTCAGACCACCGGAACTTGCAACTATTGCAGACGTTTTAGTTTCACTATCCCACCATGGATTGCAATCATGTTTATACATTCTGACTGTGACGTTGCCAATAGCTGCTCATTTGGGATATTCTTTAGTCAATGATGGGCTGAAGTTGAATAATTATAATACGTTCCATAATCGTATCCAGCATCATCTGAGAAAACGACCAACGATTGGTTATAGCGCCAACTTGTGATACTTTGTGAATGAAAACCACAATGAATGTTTTGTTTTACGATGGCGCTATTTCTAATGAATGAAGTCCAGCAGACGACGGTGGACATTTTTTCGTTTACGGATTTAGTTTATACATCGTTTAGTTTATACATCGTATTTTACACTATAGTTAGGCCAACGACAAAAAGATGTTGGATTGCCCTTTCCCAACAACCGTAATATCGGGAAAACTCAGTCGCGTTTTTTTGTTGTTGGTGAAAAAAGAAAAAGTTAAAAAAGAAGAAGATTCTTTTAACCTTTTTTTTAGAAATTACAAATTTGTCACCTAAATGACCTCAATTGACTCCTTTAGTTAAATTATGAACCTCAGTGTATTCCAGTTTGATTTGGCCATTCTTTCGAATCTAAAAAAGAAGAAAATCGATCTACCGACCCCCAAAAAATTGAGGTGAAAGGCAATCCAACCTTTTTTATTAGGCTTAATTCTATTAATGTGTATGTTTCTGTAATTTTCTGTGACAAATGCATTTCGGCCATTAGGCCGCGATATTGTGGCAATAAGTTGGTTCTGATTTTTGGATTATTTACATGCTCTTCTGAGTGAAAAAGACTATCTTCCTCTTCTTTATACTCTTCCTCCTTTTTTGTGTGAAAAAGACCCCCCGATGTTTGGACCTTAATGCTAACCCTGTGCATGCAGGCCACAGGTTACAGGATTTTGGTACTGGGTACAGGGAGCATGTCTCTGATAACTGACAGGGCTGCTCATTTGAATAGGGTGCGGGGAGCATGTCTCTGATAACTGGCAGGGCTGCTCATTAGAATAGGGTGTAGGGAGCATGACTCTGATAACTGACAGGGCTGCTCATTAGAATAGGGTGCAGTGAGCATGTCTCTGATAACTGGCAGGGCTGCTCATTAGAATAGGGTGCAGGGAGCATGTCTCTGATAACTGACAGGGCTGCTCATTAGAATAGGGTGCAATGAGCATGTTTCTGATAACTGGCAGGGCTGCTCATTAGAATAGGGTGCAGGGAGCATGTCTCTGATAACTGACAGGGCTGCTCATTAGAATAGGGTGCATGGAGTATGTCTCTGATAACTGGCAGGGCTGCTCATTAGAATAGGGTGCAGGGAGCATGTCTCTGATAACTGGCAGAGATGCTCATTAGAAGGGGTGTTGGGAGCATGTCTCTGATAACTGGCAGGGCTGCTCATTTGAATAGGGTGTAGGGAACATGTCTCCGAAAACTGGCAGGGCGGATCATTTGAATAGGGTGCAGGGAGCATGTCTCTGATAACTGGCAGGGCTGCTCATTTGATTAAGGTGCGGGGAGAATGTCTCTGATAACTGGCAGGGCTGCTCATTAGAATAGGGTGCAATGAGCATGTCTCTGATAACTGGTAGGGCTGCTCATTAGAAGGGGAGTTGGGAGCATGTCTCTGATAACTGGCAGGTCTGCTCATTTGAATAGGGTGCAGGGAGCATGTCTCTGATAACTGACAGGGCTGCTCATTAGAATAGGGTGCATGGAGCATGACTCTGATAACTGACAGGGCTGCTCATTAGAATAGGGTGCAATGAGCATGTCTCTGATAACTGGCAGGGATGCTCATTAGAATAGGGTGCAATGAGCATGTCTCTGATAACAGGCAGGGCTGCTCATTAGAATAGGGTGCATGGAGCATGTCTCTGATAACTGACAGGGCTGCTCATTATATAGGGTATTGGGAGCATGTCTCTGATAACTGACAGGGCTGCTCATTAGAATAGGGTGCAGGGAGCATGTCTCTGATAACTGGCAGGGCTGCTCATTAGAATAGTGTGCATGGAGTATGTCTCTGATAACTGACAGGGCTGCTCATTAGAATAGGGTGCATGGAGCATGTCTCTGATAACTGACAGGGCTGCTCATTTGAATAGGGTGCATGGAGCATGTCTCTGATAACTGACAGGGCTGCTCATTAGAATAGGGTGCATGGAGTATGTCTCTGATAACTGGCAGGGCTGCTCATTAGAATAGGGTGCATGGAGCATGTCTCTGATAACTGGCAGGGCTTCTCATTAGAATAGGGTGCATGGAGCATGTCTCTGATAACTGACAGGGCTGCTCATTAGAATAGGGTGCATGGAGCATGTCTCTGATAACTGACAGGGCTGCTCATTAGAATAGGGTGCAATGAGCATGTCTCTGATAACTGGCAGGGCTGCTCATTAGACTAGGGTGCATGGAGCATGTCTCTGATAACTGGCAGGGCTGCTCATTAGAATAGGGTACATGGAGCATGTCTCTGATAACTGGCAGGGCTGCTCATTAGAATAGGGTGCAATGAGCATGTCTCTGATAACTGGCAGGGCTGCTCATTAGAAGGGGGTGTTGGGAGCATGTCTCTGATAACTGGCAGGGCTGCTCATTTGAAAAGGGTACGGGGAGCATGTATCTGATAGCTGGCAGGGCTGCTCATTTGAATAGGGTGCAGGGAGCATGTCTCTGATAACTGGCAGGGCTGCTCATTAGAATAGGGTACATGGAGCATGTCTCTGATAACTGGCAGGGCTGCTCATTAGAATAGGGTGCAATGAGCATGTCTCTGATAACTGGCAGGGCTGCTCATTAGAAGGGGTGTTGGGAGCATGTCTCTGATAACTGGCAGGGCTGCTCATTTGAATAGGGTATTGGGAGCATGTCTCTGATAACTGGCAGGGCTGCTCATTTGAATAGGGTGCAGGAATCATGTCTCTGATAACTGGCAGGGCTGCTCATTGGAATAGGGTGCGGGGAGCATGTCTCTGATAACTGACAGGGCTGCTCATTTGAATAGGGTGCAGGGAGCATGTCTCTGATAACTAGCAGGGCTGCTCATTTGAATAGGATGCAGGAATCATGTCTCTGATAACTGGCAGGGCTGCTCATTAGAATAGGGTGCAATGAGCATGTCTCTGATAACTGGCAGGGCTGCTCATTAGAAGGGGTGTTGGGAGCATGTCTCTGATAACTGGCAGGGCTGCTCATTTGAATAGGGTATTGGGAGCATGTCTCTGATAACTGGCAGGGCTGCTCATTTGAATAGGGTACGGGGAGCATGTATCTGATAGCTGGCAGGGCTGCTCATTTGAATAGGGTGCAGGAATCATGTCTCTGATAACTGGCAGGGCTGCTCATTGGAATAGGGTGCGGGGAGCATGTCTCTGATAACTGACAGGGCTGCTCATTTGAATAGGGTGCAGGAATCATGTCTCTGATAACTGGCAGGGCTGCTCATTGGAATAGGGTGCGGGGAGCATGTCTCTGATAACTGGCAGGGCTGCTCATTAGAATAGGGTGCAGGAATCATGTCTCTGATAACTGGCAGGGCTGCTCATTGGAATAGGGTGCGGGGAGCATGTCTCTGATAACTGACAGGGCTGCTCATTTGAATAGGGTGCAGGGAGCATGTCTCTGATAACTAGCAGGGCTGCTCATTTGAATAGGATGCAGGAATCATGTCTCTGATAACTGGCAGGGCTGCTCATTTGAATAGGATGCGGGGAGCATGTCTCTGATAACTGACAGGGCTGCTCATTAGAATAGGGTGCACGGAGCATGTCTTCGATAACTGGCGGGGCTGCTCGTTTGAATAGGGTGCAGGGTGCATGCAGGGAGCATGTCTCTGATTTGGTATTTAAGTTGGTGATCCTGTCGGGCAAAGTATGTAGCTGGGATGATACATTATGGGAATTGAATGTTAACTAAATTGTAGTGGATCTTGAAGAACATTAATTTGTTGGCGTACATGGAGTGAGTCGCATTCCAAGATAGTGATGAGCCAGGATGACACATGTTGTTTTCCTGCCTGTCGCCGGCACACACAAACATCGCCGATGTACGCTTCAATTATATTCTCATCATTTGGGCTGCCCCACGGCCGATGATTTGAGATTGGGAGTGCAGTGGTGCCCTTCCCTACTTTCGGAAGTGGCCGGCTCTGAACATGGTTGTGCGCCTTGTCCACTGAATAGAGTTTGTGGCTCTGAAAACAGCTTTTAAAAATAGCTTGATGATTTGAGAGTAGGCCGAGAGTATACGTTTCTGAAACCTTGTGCCCAGCCGAACAATTTGGTATGCTTTTTAGCTTAATTGAAGCCATTTGATTTTTTTCGGGCACCTGTATGGCGGCCATTTTGGAATTTGCGCTATTAACAAAGTTCCCGTCACTTTTGACATGTTTGAGAGGGTCATAGGAGCTCATTTTCTTTTAAAATGGTTCTTGACAAAACCAAGAAACAAAGGTAGGAAGACAATGGTCACGGAATCCAAAATTATGACCCTACTATAATTGTTTGTGTTTCACAACGGACATTTCACTGTTTCAGGAACGGCACATCTGATGGAAGTACATCGGGCTATTCTGGTTGAAATCCATATGTACTCCCTAATCTAATCGTCTTGGATTAGAAGATGTTAGAGGATATGATTGAACTGAAGTCTGAAGGCCTATAGATAATAATTATTATCGCCGTTCTTTCCCTTCTCCCTCATTAGCTCAGTTGGTGTAGCGCTGGTCTATAACGATTCAGAGGTCCCAGGTTCAAATTCTGGATTGTCCATAATGTGTTGAGTTATGATGAAACTATTTACTCATATCGATTTACCCACATGGTGAAATTGTTTATGAACATAACACTAGCCTATATTCAATGTAAAACAAAGTTCTTTAAAAACTGAGAGCATTGGATCTGGACAGATATGGTAAATAGCCTTAACACTTTCCACGCGGCTATTATTTTTACCATATTATACAAAACAGATTTTCAGAAACCTTTCCAAACTTTCAAAGTCTATCTCAAGTATTACTAAACTAATATTAGGCATTTTTGTACTTATTTCGATGCATTTCTTATGGTGATTCCAAATATGGTAATTAAATTTAATACTTTTGAAATTTTTGAAACATTTTGTGACATTTTGGAATGTCGTCTGCACACGCCTGCCGCGTGGAAATTGTTAATGTATATTCATTTTTATCAATTTATTATTTGTTGTCCGATAGTGCATTGCTGCTGCTCCTATCGTGAGTGAATTCCAACATCTTCCATGAATATAATCTTAGGACTCCAACTCCACACCCCATAGCCGGGACCTGGATAAATATTTCTCTTTTTGTTAAGAGGAGTGTGATGGGTGCGGGTTTAAAAAACCAGATTTAGATTATATCATCAACATTTAAATGTAAAACACTTAATTTAAGGGTAATTCTCACTGGGACTTCAAAAATGCATTTGCAGCAAATGTTAATTCCCGGGTATCGACCAGGTATTCCCAGTTTTCCTGGTATTTCCCACTCATTTCCCACCCAGGCGGGAAATACTAGTATAGTGAAGTGGGGGGTGGGGTGGGGGGGGGGGGGGGGGCGCTCCTCCCTTCCTCCTTATTTTCCTCTTCTTTCTACTCTTCCTCCCTTTTTTAAAACTCTTTTGTCGGGAGGGGGGGGGGGGGGCATGGCCTGCTGTCCCCTTGGATACGCCACTGTCAATAGACATAGATGTGTGGAATTGAGTGGATCACTATACAGTACTCTCAAGTTTTCTCAGGTATTCCCAGTTTTACTTTTCCCGCGCTATTTCCTGGTATTTCCCAGTATTTTCCACTCATTTCCTGCCCAGGCGGGAAATACTAATTTCCCCCGGAAATTTCCGCCGCCACAGTATAGTGTAATAGGGTTCAAGCACAACATTGCCCATTATATGTTAGAAAAGTAATTATCGAGCCCAATAGTTATATTGAACATAACATCATATTTATCCTAAAAACGAATAAACACTGCCATCTCTCATACATGCAATTTTGCGGTGATTTAAAGCTCCGATTTCAATGAAGTCATAGTTATACAATGCACTTGCGCAAATTTGAGCACCAAGAACCGTGACGTCATTGAAATCGGCTTTAAATCACGGCGAATGTTTAAACATGGCACGTTGAGAGATGGCAGTTTCTTTTAAAGTTTAATGATAAGTATAATGTTTGTTCAATATAATTACGCGATTAAGACTCGATAACTACTTTTCTAACATATATATAATGGACAGTGTTGTGCTTGCAGGACACCTTCTTTAAACGTGTTGCTTTCCCAAAGCAACATGTATCGCAAGCCATGAGGTCCATAACGTATTGCGGCAACGCGTTGCTTTCGCAAACGGAATAAATCGCAATAACACAATATTTATAGTTTAAGATTGTTGGATATCCAATACTTATAGTTTTAGCTTGTGCCTCCTTGTTTTTACCTCCCCGACCACCAACCCCCTGAGTGTATCGCAAGCCATGAGGTCCATAACGTATTGCGGCAACGCGTTGGTTTCCCAAAGCAACGCGTTGCTAAAATAGCCAATAGGAATAGAGTTTTTAGCAACGCGTTGCTTTAGGAAAGCAACGCGTTGCTTTGAGATGATTTTCAAAGCAACGGGTTGCTTTGGAGCCTGATTTTCAAAGCAACGTGTTGTTTCAAGGAGTTCTTTTGATTAACCAATTGGCAAAGTTCTTTCAACAGAGTTTGGACGGGGGCCATTCTCGGCGATGTTAAACCAACGCAAAGTTGTTTACCTCACTTAATGAAAAACGACGGAGAAATAATGTTCCATCTGCATTTCCAGCTCGTGTTTCACGTCGGGTTTAAACTTGTTCGCCTTGCAGATGTCATGACTCATTCGGCTTACAACTTTGTTAATATTTTCAGTAAAATCGCGTCGTTTCAGTTCCTGCTTTAAATTTCTACTACCGGAGAGATACTGAGTAGATAGCTAGATGCAGCCCATGGTATTCATGGTATAAATCGACATCAAGTAAGACCCGCTGTGATTCGCGTTGCTTTGAAAATCATCTCCAAAGCAACCCGTTGCTTTGAAAATCATCTCAAAGCAACGCGTTGCCAAAAACTCTATTCCTATTGGCTATTTTAGCAACGCGTTGCTTTGGGAAAGCTACGCGTTGCTTTGGGAAAGCAACGCGTTGCCGCAATACGTTATGGACCTCATGGCTTGCGATATGAGTGCTTTGGCATATTATTATGTTT
Source organism: Ophiura sarsii (assembly GCA_035610835.1). Classification (NCBI taxonomy): domain Eukaryota; kingdom Metazoa; phylum Echinodermata; class Ophiuroidea; order Amphilepidida; family Ophiuridae; genus Ophiura; species Ophiura sarsii. The sequence goes on along the minus strand of CM069446.1, from coordinate 26,250,211 downwards.
CAAAATCATTTCAACAGTGTCAAATATTGCGATTTATTCCGTTCCCAAAACAACGCGTTGCTTTGGCCAAAACAACACGTTGCTTTGGAAAACAACACGTGGTCAAAAGCCGTAATCTTATTGGCTCGCTAGGCTTTGGGAAAGCAACGCGTTGTCGCAATACGTTATGGACCTCATGGCTTGCGATAAACATGTTGCCAACAACTCTATTCTATTCCTATTGGCTATTTTAGCAACGCGTTGCTTTGGGAAAGCTACGCGTTGCCGCAATACGTTATGGACCTCACGGCTTGCGATATGAGTAAACATTGTTTATGTAACTCGAGAGAGCCACTATCAAAGGGTAAACAACCTCGTTATTCGATGTCTCAGGGCTTATAGTTCCACTGGGTCCTATCTCAGTAATCTCTAATAATATTATGCTGAGCAATTGATATAAACATTATATTTAAAATAAAAAAACACGATATAGTCAGAGCAGCTATCGCAAATAAAATCTTTTCGTTCAGATATACATGTATACTTATGTGAAGTCACTGTGTGTCATAGCTGCCATATGTTAAATACACATCTTACACCGTCTACTGTAGATAGCATGTAAAGTGACTCCATGAAGATTGAACACAGTATGGTATTATGATGGCATGCATTGTGTGATATCTACTGCAGATATAGCATAAAGTGACTACCATGAAGATTGAATACAGTAAAGGTATAAGTTCAACAAAAATAAGTGTCCCTTTAGATACCTGATATTTTTCAAATGAGTTACTCCATCAAAACGATTTTGGCACACATAATGTACGTGTTCACAGCAACACAAGAACGGAGTTATAACTACGCAGGTGTAATAATGCTTGAATGAGCACACATTCAATAGAGGAATACCTCAATTCAAAAGTGGCTAAATGATGTATTGAAGGAGGATGGTTAAGCAGCTTGAACCAGGGTCTTTGCATGAACACCGCACAGATACTGCTTGAATGAGCACACGCGATATTGAACTTCTAGCAACTTTTGAAATGAGGTATTCCTCCATATAATGTGTGCTCATTCAAGCATTACAACACCGGCGTAGTTATAAATCAGTTCTATAGAACTGATTTAGTGTTGCTGTGAACACGTACATTTAGTGTATGCCAAAAATCGTTTCGATGGAGTAACTCAGTTAAAAATATCAGGCATAATCTAAAGGGGAACTTATTTTTGTTGAACTGTGTATATGGTAGCCCTTTTGTAGATAGGGTCTTGTGGCTGCAAGCAAGCTCTCTACAACAAATACATAACATAGAAAGATATCAGAGGACATGCCAACATCAGACAAAACATTTGTAATTCAAGTTGCTAATATGTGTGAAATAATGGTGCATGTGTTATTACTTAACTTGTGCTAAAAATGTTCCCTCCTCCGCATGTTCCCGGCCTATGTTATAATGATGTATTTGTGTATAATATATGCCTTGTACAACTAATTTATCTAGTTGCGTCTTTCAAATTAATATAATACATTTAAAAAAAATAAAAAAGGGCCATGCAGGCGCTCATTTCAGTTCAGTGTTCCCATATTAAGAATCTGTGTTAGCAAAATATCATGATGTAAAATAATGACTTCAAACTTTAAAACACCTTGTGTAAGAAATATTTGTGTACATAACAGCATTTAAACTGCAAATAAAAACATGGTATCAACTTTCACTTTCATGCCCGACACTTGACACTAATTGTCATGATTGTACACCAATTATTCTATATAACAACATGTTTATAGTGTCCTGGGTCACAACAATATGGGTGTCTATAATATACACACACATCTGATAATTTCCATATCTCAAATCCCTATCATTCTAAACAGACCTTTTCTAGGCAACATCATAAGCAGTAACTTCCTAGATCATGTTTTAAATAGATAAACGGCTATTGATAACCCTTCATCCGCGGATGTCCATTACAATTGTAGTTAGGGAGCAGTTCCATTTGTACGCGATAAAAATTGCGAGAATGTTCCGGGCCCCGATGAGTTTTTTATCAGGCCCCGATGAGATTTTGATCGCGAACAGTTGCGAGTAGCAAAGGATTATTTATCGAGTAGCGTATTACCGCTTGTTTAAATATAACGAAAGATAAGTGGTCGGTATGTAAATAGAGCTTCGGGTTATTTATTCTAGTTGTAAGGTACAAATTCAGCATTTCATGTTTTTAGAGATAATGTTATTGATTATGGATGTTTAACGTAAATTGTATTATCCTCGTGTATTTGCTAAACAAGGTCCCGCTCTATTTGCTAAACATACCCCAGGGTATGGCAGAGGCCTCGTATCGGGCCCCGATGTCTATTTTATCGGGGCCTGATGACTATTTTATCGCGGATCAACTTGAAAAACATCGGGTCCAAAACATATCAGGCCCCGATACAGTCGTGATAAATTTATCGCGTATAAATGGAACTGTTCCCTTACATTGATCCTTCATTTCACTATGAGCGTGTTTCTGCTGGGGCTGCAAAAAGTAAACGCTAAACGCTAAGTTTCAATCGGTCAGTTGTTAATCCCCCCCCCCCCCCCCCCCAGTTTCTACTCGCGAAAAGTTACCGCTAAGTTTATCGATCCTAGTCGATGGGCCACGACATTTGACCTTTTGTAATACCAAACAATGCCACCGCACCTGAACATGATTGCTTCACAATAATGTGTATAACCCAGCGTGACACGGTTCACGGCGCAAACCGCTAATAATCGCCTTTGGTCACGCGTTATGAACTCGCCTCCCAATAGGGTGGTGCTGTTACACTTTTTAGTTTCATGCTGTCATATTCCTGAAATATTTTTAAAACCACAACAACTATCTCAACAAATTTTGTATCATTTTGAAGACCTAATAACAAGCTATCTGCCTGCAAAATGGCATTGGTATAGCTAATACAGAAGAGGAGCTACAGCTGTTTGAAGTTTAGGGACCAGGGGTGGTGCCGGAAGGGGTGCCGCCTGTACAAACTCAATGGGGATAATCCCATGCTTTGTTCTTTTTACGAGGGTCAGTCAGTAAGTAATGAAAGTATCACGGCAATGCAAAGCATAGAAACAGATAACAATTGGTGCATAGTTAGAACACATAATAATCTCTGTTTCACATTTTTTTTAGATACGAATTCCTTAATACAAACAAGAAGGGACCATCTCAAATACGCTTTTATTAAGCAAAATCCGCAACAATAAACCTTAGAAAACAACAAAGGATAAAGAACAATGGAGGGATTATAATTGAGTAAATTGTTGTGGGATGTAAAGCAATAATAGTGGGCATTTCAAAAGGAGCTGATCATAAAATTTCCTCAAACCATTGAAATTATGTGACGATTACTTTAACAGTACACTCCAAATATAGCAGTAACAAGAAAGGTTGTGGCAGCCATCTTTGATTGATATATTCATGTATATCTTCATTTTGACTAGCACAATAATTATACACATTGATAAACGCATTTGTCAATATTTCTGATTAGAATTTGAAGGCACAGTAAGCTTTTATCTGGTAAATTTCATGATTTTAGCCATATTTGACCCAGTTCAAAATTATCTGCCGTCTGCGCATGCGCGTATTTTCTGTAAAATAGTTCAGATAATTAGTTTACTATCCTATGGTATCTCCAAATGGGTTTATTGCTTGGTTTTTCCTAAATTGTTTGATTTTCCGCAATACCGGTGTTTCACTGACTAGGTATTTTTCAATGAAAATGGGCTAGGCCTATTTGAAATACTGATATTTGTATACCTTTTATTCAATTGCTTCTCCTTACTGTTTCTTCTTATACTACACATTTCAAATTACACAGGGATTAAAGTTATTGTCTTTTGTATCATAATTATGCGAAGAAAAAAAATCGGGATTTACCTGCTTCTGATGTCATGTTATGCAATCTTCTTACCACGTGTTTCATTTAAACAATTCAAATTTCCCGCCAAATAATTGATTTAGCAGTGTCCCAAGTGTACTAACTTTAAGCTAATGCTATGACGTCATAGTTCATACTTAGAAATCCAAAAGTGTATTGTTTGAAAGACAAAGGTTCATACTTTGTATTGATCACACTAACACTCAATAGAATTGCTCATGCATGCCATACCATGATCACTTTCATTACTTAATGATTGACCCTCGTACCTAGTCATCCCCTAATGTTACAAACACCATTCTGGTCCCATTTTAAAGGATACTTTGTAGCCGTTAAGTATGTGGTTCAACAGACTTGTCAACTATTATGTAACAACTAATTAATTATGGATAAGACAATGATCATCAGCTTTCTTCCTATTCGCTACACAGTCAACATAATTAATCAGCCTCAATTTACCGGATTTATAAAAATGACTTAAACAGAAAAGTTTTCAACCTATGATAGCAAAAGTATACATTTTTGGAAAGCTTGGAACTAGAGGAATTCAGAAATGCAGTTTAGATCGGGGAAGTACCCTTCCCTTAAAAATATTTCTGAAAATTCTAAAAATATATAAAATAAATATTGGAGATATTCACTAGCCGGTATAATTACCTTACCGTGCTTACCGACGAAGTAACCTTTGACAATTATATATATAATCTGATGGGTAATTTCATGAGGAAATTAAATATGTAAAGTAAACAATGATAGGGGTAGATATAAAAATTATATGGATCTCAAAATAAAATTCTGATATTTTCCAAACATTTTGAATCATTTTTAGTCCTTGGTCATACTATAATTTCAATGGCATATTTTGTTTCCTCGTTCAATTTCCCTTCAGAAAATGTATACTTTTACTACCTCAGGGGGGTATACAAGCAAATATAAATGTGTAAAGTTAAAATCATGTCGCGAAAGCCAAAATCCGTATGTAACGCGAAAGGAGGCGAGCTTATAACACATGACCCTTTCTGTTTCTATTGGGTTTATTGCCGATTATTGCCGGTTCCAAACCTGGTTTGTGAAGAAAATCGACGGTTCTACTACTCAGACCAGTATAATACTATACACCGGAACTCGCAACTAAATTGACGACGTATTAATAGAGTTTCACTATCTCACCATGGATTGCAATCATGTTTATATACAATCTGGCAGCATTGAAATCCCCAAAATGCAATTGTAAATTAACAAAATAACATTGTTATTGGTTTTGAAATTATGCGTGACCAAAGCGATATATCGAAAACCAGTTGACTGCCTGTCATAACATACTTATTTCCGGCCTTCCTTATCAATAGGCCTATCTACACTATTCTTTTCCTTCCCCTCTTTCCTTCCTATACCCATCGTTTTTTCTCTTTCCTTTATATCTTCCCTTTTATCTTCCTCCCCCCCCCCCTTTCCTCTCATTTACATTCCCTTTTCCTCCCCCTCTTCTCGTTCTTTTCCCTTCCTTCCTCTTTCCTTCTCCTCTCTTCCCTTCTTCTTCCTTTCACTTCGATTTTTTTTAGCTCGGTAGTTTCAACCTGACCCCGCCCCCCCCCCCGGAACCCCCCCCCCCCCCCCGGAGATACGCTACTGCACTCTGCAACCGTGAAATAAATCGGTTAAATTGGTTTCTGACATGCCACTTGTTGACCGTGCTGTCCGTGCATTGGAAGATTGATTGCGCAATCTTTGATTTTATATTGAATAAATCAAAAGTAGAGATTTTAAGGTCTTCATCACGGTGCAAAAACTGGTTATACACTCTAAGAAAAAAGGGTTCCACTTAGAACCTTTTTCTGTCCTGTATGTCGAACCCTAAGAGCTCTTAAGGTTCTATAAAGAACTTTAAAAGGTTCTATAAAGAACTTTAAAAGGTTCTATAAAGAACTTTAAAAGGTTCTATAAAGAACCTTCAAAATTTAGGTAGGCCTAAGTGACTTTCTTCATGGGCTCATCACAAAGTTTAAAAGAATGAAAGACAGTGTTAACAACATTAATCTTCTTTGGTTTTACATAATTATTTTTTGGCTAAAGAAACTTTTTTTCAAGAACCTTAAAAGGTTCTTTACTAGTTTCCCAAAAAGGTTCTTCACTATACTTAAGGTTCTACAAAGAACCCTTTTCTTGTCGTAAGAACCCATGGGTTATCAGGAAAGAACCCAAAAAGGTTCTTTAACCAGTGAATTAAGAACCTTTTTTTCTTAGAGTGTACGTTGTGTAAAATAAAAGTAAAACTTGAGATCCTTCAAAATAAGTTGCAGGTTTTCTTTGGGACACCCTGTAGTATATAGCTAAATTCACTCTGCTGAATATTATACCGAGAGTTAAAGCAAGCGCCTATATGTGGCAGTTCAAAGTGTATCACTTTGGCCTATATTATAATATCTCGACAAAAGGGAGCCTAGCATTATAGAACGCCTGAGATTTCCTGGCAAATAAAGAAATACTTAAAAAATGATTCCCACATTCTTTTCATCCCCTGAAATTCAAAAGTATCACAAGTTTATCAAATGTGGTATCATTTTAAAGCTTACAATATCCTCTACAATTAATAATTGATGGATTTAGTACTGTTAGCTCCAAATTGCAAGAATCGTCAGAGGTGAGACCGAGTTGAAAACGTGAAAGCTATTAAAATTAATTCAGGACCGAAAGGGATAATAAAGGGTGTAAATAAGCCACAGGCTACAGCTATTAGTTATTGAACCGATCACCAGTATTGCCAGCGATAGCAGTTATCTGATTATATCAGCTTAAATTTGGGATATTCTTAGTCATTGATAGCCGAAGTTATAAAAAAAATATTACTTTCCATATAATCGTGTCCAGCAGCAACATCTGAGAAAACGACTAACGATTGGTTATAGCGCCATCTTGTGATACTTTGTGAATGAAAACCACAATGAATGTTTTGTTTTGCGATGGCGCTATTTCTAATAAATGAAATCCAGCAGTCGACGGTGGACATTTCGTTCACGGATTAGTTCATCTAAAAAAATTTACATTGAATCCGGGATTGAATCGTCATATTTGACACTATAGTTATTCTATTAATGTGTATGTTTCTGTAATTTCAACTGTGACAAATGCATTTTGGCCATCAGGCCGTGATAGTATGGCAAAAAGTTCAATCAATCAATCAATCAACGAGACGTAACGAGGCCGCGTAATCAACAGAATACGACAAAACGGTGAATGATGATTGATAGAGTGGGTCAGATTTGGATTTTTCAAAGGCTTACCACTTGATGGCTCAAATACTTCCATTATCAGTCCAGGTATCTATCTCTTCTTGGTTTAGTAGACGGCGTACATGGAGTGAGTCCCATTCCAAGATGGTGATGAGGGATGATACAGACGTTGTTTTCCTGCCTATCGTCGGCACACAGTGGCGTAGCTAGGTTTTTTTCAGGGGGGGCAAGATTTCTAACATTTTCGTGAAAGGTTGCCCCAAAAATTTTCCAAGTCAGTCACCTCGTGAATTTCACGTAAGTGGGGGGGGGGGTGAAGTCAAAAAAATTCGCACGGTCAAAAAATTTCGCACGGACACAATGTTTCCTAGTCAAAAAAGCACTATAGTCAACAAATTTTGGCCAATCCTCAGGGTTTTAAGCAGTTTTTTAACAAAAATGGTCATTTTTAAAGGGTTACCCCGCATATAAACACTATATCCAAAGAGAGGGGCGGGGGCACAAAGGGGGGCGGGGGCACAAAAACGTTCTGTCAGGGGGGGGCAACTGCCCCCCCTGCCCCCCCCCTGAGCTACGCCACTGTCGGCACAAACAAACATCGCCGCTATACGCTTCTTTAGGGAGCAGTTCCATTTGTACGCGATAAAAATTGCGAGAATGTTCCGGGCCCCGATGAGTTTTTTATCGCGTATAGTTGCGAGTAGCAAAGGATTATTTATCGAGTAGCGTATTACCGCTTGTTTAAATATAACGAAAGATAAGTGGTCGGTATGTAAATAGAGCTTCGGGTTATTTATTCTAGTTGTAAGGTACAAATTCAGCATTTCATGTTTTTAGAGATAATGTTATTGATTATGGATGTTTAACGTAAATTGTATTATCCTCGTGTATTTGCTAAACAATGTCCCGCTCTATTTGCTAAACATACCCCAGGGTATGGCAGAGGCCTCGTATCGGGCCCCGATGTCTATTTTATCGGGGTCTGATGACTATTTTATCGCGTATCAACTTGAAAAACATCGGGTCCAAAACATATCAGGCCCCGATACAGTCGCGATAAATTTATCGCGTATAAATGGAACTGCTCCCTTATCATTTGGGCTGCCCCTCGCCCGATGATTTGAGATTGGGAGTGGTGCCCTTCCTTCCTTATACTTTCGGAAGTGGCCGGCTCTGAAAATGGTTGTGCGCCTTGTCCACTGAATAGAGTTGGTGGCTCTGAAAACAGCTTTTAAAAATATCTTGAGGATTTGAGGTGTGAGTCAAGTGGCGCTTTTTGGTCAATTTTTCAAAACTAAAAATGTTTAAGCCAAAAAAAAGGTGCTTCCAGATAATTGACTTTAGATGATTTTGGTGAAATTTTGAAATTTTTAATCAAAAACTGATTTTGTTAGGTTGTCTGAAAATTGTTGGCGCCAAAAAAGTGATTTTTGGGCAAAAATGTCGAAATCACTATTTTGGGGGAAATTTAATACCAAAAATGGATTCTTCGACTCATTTCATTTGAAAAATGGTATATTTTATGTACATTACATTATTAGTTTAAAAGTTACAGTGTTTGATAAATTTCATATATTTAGGATTGACACTTCCCTTAAGGGGGGCCGGGGGGGGGGGGGGGGGCGTCTAGGTCGATTAGCACCAACTTTTAAAACACATTTTCTCAACGTTTACCGCGGACCTACCCCTTGGTGTTGTATATCAAATTAAAGCTTAGGTCAAGACGTTTCAGAAAATGCGTGTTATTTTGATCTGGTTGCAAGGCCTCTGATTGGCTAAACACGGAGACAAATGTAACTAGAAAACGAAATGTTGCATAGGCCTACACCATACTTTGGGTAGATGGTGTATCGGTAGTAGAGTGCGCACGAAACCATGGATTCAGATGTTGTAAGTTTGTAACCGACCAATCAGGTAATTTTGTATCGTAATTCAAGTTTGAAAACAGATATTCAAAAAAACTTGTGTGCTTAATATCTGGTCCATCCCCTGGTTGTATGACCTTCCGTTTTTGAGTTACGTTTGTTCCCATATTGCAAGTTTGCGGGTTTTATAGTTTTGAGATATCGTGCGAAATGTATTAAAAATATTAAAATTGACGAACAAATATTAAATTTACATTTGGGATAAAGATAGTTGTTCAATTATGGAAGAGCATGAATTTAGACACATTTTGAGCCATTTTGGGTGAAAATAGCAATTATATTAGCATTTTTATTGATTTTAAGAGATAAATGGCTTAAATATAGCCGGGTAAGAAAAATAAAGAAATACAAAGAAATTACTTTAACCTTGACAATTTTATGATTAATTATTTTAATATTTTAATAAATAAATTTGATTTTATGTTACAAACAATTATTTGATCAAAAAATAATTAAAACTGAATATGCTAAAAATCGCGGGGTGAGTATTTTCTATACATACAAATTTAATGTATACAAAACACCACCGATTTTTTGAGACACCCGAAACTCAATTGACCATAGCGTCAGAACCGAAAATCCGATTTAACTCAAACAAAAAGCATTTTAAAGTAGAGACTTGCAGTTTTGTACTGTGCTAATATCTCATTTTTTTTCTCAAAAGAACTATATTTTGATATCTGAACAACCTATCTTGTTTATCAAATAACTTCATGTCGGAGAGAAATTGTAACCAATCGAATCTGGTTAACCCATTTTTATTTCTTGTAACCTTATATCATGTAAAAAATAATATGCAATGCTCTGATGAAGTAATTTAGAGTTATTGTAATTTATAGCTCGTTTTCATCGAAGCATGCGGCAATTTATCATTCTTATGTGTCATATACATATTGTATAACCATGGAAGTAGTAACTGATCCCTGTGGCACACATGCTGAACTTATTATTTTTTCATTAAAAATACTGATAGAGGCACAATTTTGAAAAATATATTATCCTAATCTGTAGTGCTGTAATCATGATAATTTCTCGCATGGTCCGATTTGAAGTCCGATCCAAGACGAACTTGGGGATTAAAAGCCTCGAAAGGATATTATAATTCCCTTTTTGTGTTACAGTGTGTCATACGCGGACAAGTTCTTTTTAGTTATGAATACCATTCAATTGCCATTACTATGGTCATAATTGTCAGAGCTGAATTTACCAATCGGGCCAGATGGCGGCCCGGTCCCGGTTTTTTTTTTTTTTTGGGGGGGGGGGAATTTAGAAGAAAATAATACAAATAAATTACCTACACTAAAAACACTGGCCAAATTAGGAAGAATGCGCTGTAAATTTCCCCAAAATGATAATTTTAGAAGCTTATTCAAAGCCAAACTGTATCTACATGTAGGCTACCTCAATATGCCCAAATTAGTGAAAAATAGTAAATTTGTGCACGCTACTCGCGCATTTGGTCAGTTAGTTACAGTGCTTTTGTCAAAAAAATTGGCAACTTTCGGGGCACCACTACTTCGAATACCACTGGTGTCCCCTATTTTCTCGCTCTTTAGCCACTTGGGAGCACATGGTTTCCTGACGGTGAGTTGGGGCCCTCCAAATTTGGGGCCTGGCACAGGGCCCCAAAAAAGTAAATCCGGCCCTGATTGTTTATGTTTCACCAGGACATTTCGCTGTTTCAGGAATATGATGGAAGTTTGTTGTTTGTTTATGGTGAATCGTGCTATTCCTGTTGAAATCCATATGTACCTCCATGGTCGACCTGGCCATAATCTTCCACGACACATGAGGAGTTACCTATGTAGGCAGCCCCATTTCAAATTCACATTCCCTGTGGGGATGAAAGATTAAGATAATGTAGTCCAAAGAGGGTATGATTTCAAATTGAATATCATATTATTCTACGTTTCGGCCGATCTCTTCTGCACATCTCTAAGAATCACTGACAATATTCAACACCTTGAAATAATATACAGGTAGGCTACTTTGCGAGGGGTCATGCTTTGGCTTTTCGGGACCGCCCCCACCTATGGTCGACCTGGCCATAACACATGACACATGAGGAGCCACCTATGTAGGCAGCCCCATTCCAAATTCACATTCCCTGTGGGGATGGAAGATTAAAGGTAGATGTTCCGATTTTAAACTTGAAGTTTACTATTCCACATGAAAGGTAATCCTTAAAAAAGTCGTGTTCCAAAGTTTGAGTTGCATAACTCTAATAGTTCTTATTTTAGACGCAAAAGATGCCGTGAAATGTACCCATTGAGTTGTACACAAACGATATTGGTGGTTACCACCTTTCGCGGTAATTCGACGTTATTTCATCGATTTCTCCGTAATTATACCGATTTAGGCCGTAAAATTTCAGTATGATGATGAGAAAAATACGAGCTTTCATATGATATGAAAATCTCCGTATGTTTGAAATAATTCTGTGTTACGAAAATGTGATCGGGTCATCTACCTTTAAGATAATGTATTCCAAAGAGGGTAAATATATTTCAAATTGAATATCATATTATTCTACATTTCGGCCGATCTCTTCTGCACATCTCTAAAAATCACTGACAATATTCAACACCTTGAAATAACATCCAGGTACTTTGCGAGGGGTCATGCTTTTGGTAATGATATCCAGGTACTTTGCGAGGGGTCATGCTTTTGGTAATGATATCCAGGTACTTTGCGAGGGGTCATGCTTTTGGTAATGATATCCAGGTACTTTGCGAGGGGTCATGCTTTTGGTAATGATAATAATTATTTTGCCATTTTTCGCCAAAGTGGACCTCGTATAGGAATTGTAACTTGAAACTAAGGGATGAGAATGATATTATGGTTAATATTTGACATGATTATAACATCCATTACCTCGTTTTTTACTCTACATTTGCTTGGAAAACGAAGCAATTTAGTTCAGGTGTGCATTCAAAGTTTATGTTCTGATCACTTTTTTTTCCTGATTTTGTTTTCACATCAAAATATTTCGATATCAGAAGAATCCTCATATTTTCCTCATTATTTCTGTAAAATCGTAGGGGCTAGAAATTTTCCATAGAAAGTATAGGCCAATATGTGGTGAATTACTGCCGAAATTTGTGTACTACTACTATTACTCAATGGGCAAATTTCTTGTGTTTCTAAAGTAAGAACCAATAGAGTTATGCAACTCAAACATTGGAATGCGGCATTTTAAGGATGACCCTTCATGTAACATAGAAAACATTTGAAAATCGGGCCAGCGATCAGAACACTACTTTAAAGTTTGGTAAGGAAACGCATGCGCATGCATGGTAAAATGCGTGCGTAAGATACAGCCTACAGGCTATGCTGGTTCAATGCACCCTGGGTCCCCGCGCCAATGGATGAGTTATATGCAGTGGCGTACCGACCGGGGGGCAGGGGGGGGGGGGGCAAGTTGCCCCCCCCCCCCCTGGCTCCAAATACCGGGACGCTAAATTCCCAAGACCGGGTCGCTAAATTTGCATAAGGAAAAAAATAGGGCCTAAAACACTGAGGAATTGGCATTGTTTGTTAACTGTTGTGCTTTTTTGAGCCCAAAATGTTGTGACCGTGCGATATTTTGTGACTGTGCGAAATTTTGTGACTGTGCGAAATTTTGTGACCGTGCGAATTTTTTTGACTCTACCCCCCCTCCCCCACTTACGTGAAATTCACGAGTTGACTGACTGGGAAAAAATTTGGGGCAACCTTTTACGAAAATTTACCGGGAAATTTACGCCACTACCGGGACGACATACTATCTAAATTCGAGAGATTAAAAATAATAATCTATGGAGCGATTACAATTTTTTAAAATCTATTTTGATTATTTATTGTCGTTGTCAATCCGAAATGGTTTACAAATCGACAAATTCGCGCGCATTTAAGTAATCGAAATATCCATTTGAAAGTATACAAAGTTTCAACCAATGAAAATACTTAAAATGTGTAGACTGATTTTTTTTAAATCGAAATCTTTCTTTCGGTAAGCGACGCGACGGAGCATAGCGAAGCGACACAGATCATGGAGATGGCAGACACTTTAGACATTATTATTTTATTTCCGTGTATTCAATTTTATGTCTCACAATGCCGGCGTCTAAATTAGGCAAAAATCATCTCACAACTAACATGAATAACACCATGGAAAGTCGATTCGTAGGATAGTATAGGTACATATCTAACCAAAAGAATTCAAAACGTCACTGCTTGATGGCAGGCAGTGATTGTTCATACTGTATATTAGAAGCACATTATTTGTTTTTATGAAGTAAGAAACACGATGTTTAAAGCCGTTATACAGGTTTTCTTGACCTCGTGTTTCCCGACTTACAAATTAGAATAACCAATCTAATACAAAATCTAAAAGAGATTTAAAGTTAATCCATAACTGATTAGTTTTTAATCCAATTTGATTATAACGGATTTTTTTTATATAGTGCTGTCAAAGTGTGAGGTAATCTAAAAGAGATTTAAAGTTAATCCATAACTGATTAGTTTTTAATCCAATTTGATTATAATTGATGTAATCTTTTTAAAGATTAAAAAAAAGTAATCCAAGAAAAGATTACTTTTTAATCCTAATAGATTTGTCCTTCAGGACAATCCGAAATAGATTAAAAAGTTAATCTTTTAGATTTAAATTTTAATCTTTCAAATTTAGAGAGTACTTCTGCCCCCCCTGGCTCACATGCCGCGGTACGCGCCTGGTTATATGGAGACCATTGATGCAGGGAACCAGCAAACATGCAGGTCTCAGGGACGCACCATTAGATACTCAGGGGGGGGGGGGGGGGGGGGGGGGGGGCATGGAAGTTTAAAAAAACACCTTTGCCCACTATACAGGAAGAAGAAAAAAAACTTTGCCCACCAACCAGGAAGAAAAAAAAGATGACCCATTGCTGAGTAAAAAAAGAAGAAGATGACTCACCCAAAAGGCCCAACTCAATGTAAAGAAAAACAGTAAAATCTATAAAACAACAACTTTGCCGCCTTTGCCTTAAAAACAACAACTTACTTCGGTGGCGAAAAAAAAATCCGCCCGACCCCAACTTCCATGCCCCCCCCCCCTGAAAATCAAATGGTGCGTCCCTTAGTGGCTATTGGATCGAATTGTACCGCATATCTGATCCCGTCCGCTACTTGTGTCCCAGAACCACAAGCTCATATTTTGACACCGCTGAAATGATAAATATGGGATATCCTACATGTACATTATGATCTAATCCTGCTATAAATCAAGACGAATTCAAAATATAGGTTTCGCGTGGCCACCGTCGTCTGATCTAATCTAATCATGAGTGAGCTTGCGCCTCCCTGCGGACGGGATCAGGTATATGCGAATTATACCGTACCAAGTATTGCCAGTGGCGTAGCTAAAAAAAAGGGGGGGGGGGGCTGTGCTCGTAAAATAGAGGAAGGGGAAAATAGCCTTGAAACTGCATAGAATATCCCTTAAAAGTTAAAGCATTGTAAAGAGCATATAACATGTTACAATTAAACATTTTCTCGAAAGTCGTGTCGCATTTAGATTTAGATCGACCTCACACGTTTATTTTGGGCAAACAAATTAACAATAACTAAAACAAATCCTGAAATGTAATCGAAAAGGAAAATATGAGATACCGACCTCACACGTTTATTTTGGGCAAACAAATTAACAATAACTAAAATAAATCCTGAAATGTAATCGAAAAGAAAAATATGAGATTTGATAGGACCACACGCCGTCGTCAGTAGCAGTTACTCAGTAGTTATGCCTTTCGTTGGTCTGCATGTTGGCCCCTTGTTTCTAAAAAGCTGGCTACGCCACTGAGTATTGTCAAAACCAAACTTACTAATTTGAAAGAGACTTTGTGTTTAAAATGATAGCCTATTGATGACCCACATTTTGGATCAAAAGCGCAATCATTTCTTTTTACAGGACTTGGTCAAACCACATGAAGACGTTGTAAAAACGTAACGGACTAGAACATATTATCTTAAAATTGATCATCAAATATTGAAAATGGATTATAAGAACGATAATAAAATAGTGTACATGCTATCATGTTAGGGGTCGTCCATAATTTTCGCCATTTTCAGTTACGTACAAAGCGCACGTAAGAAGGGGGAGGGGTCGAAATATAGGCCTACCCCAACCGTACGTAACTTAAATGGCGATCTTGAGAGGCGGGATTTTATTTTTTAAAGTACAAAATAAAATAAAATTTCGCCATTTATTGCGTACGTAACTCGAGGGGGGAGGGGGGTAAAAAGTTACGTACGCTCTGTACGTAAGTGAAAATGGCGATAATTTTGGACGACCCCTTAATGCTTCCATACATTCGCCCATTTAAATGCCGCCCATGTAAACGTGGCAAATGGATTCCATTCGAGCACTAAGATAATTACCTTTTAACATGTTTAAGGTATTATCTAGTGCTTGTAAATTGATATCTTATGAGTGTTAAAACCCTTTTAAGATATCCATTTACTATTTCACAGGGTGTCCCAAATATTTCGATACATTTTTAAAGCTATAGGCCTGTATAGTTGGTAACATATTCAGCGGTATCAAACTGATATCACTTTGTTCAACTTGCAGGACGCAAGGTGGTGTGTGTAGGGGTGTGTGTAAACAGATGCTACAGGTCCCTACATTTTCATTCATGTGGCTTTTGCTAAAAGGCTTTCTCTTCTTGCATTTTTTGTCCACAACATGGCGTCCTGCAATTCTGCCTATATTATTGTTTTAGCATCGTATTCTTAATGTCATCCTTGCTTTGTAGCCTTTTTATATTATGTTTTAGTCTTATCTGAGACTAATATAGCTAGGTATATTAGTCTCAGGTCTTAGTATATGCTTGGGCTGAGTGATGCTTGCGGGGTGGTATGACTTTGGTTTGTGGGGATGGGGGGGGGGGGGGGGGGGGGGGGGGGGGGGGGGGGGAGGGGGGTGTGTGTGTGTGGAGGGGGTGTAGTCATATGAGGGTTTGTGTTAGGCGGGCGCCAGTTTCAGTGGCGGACTCGAGTGTGGATTCAGCCTGAAGTTTTGTTGGATTCTGTTAGGACTCGGAACCCCAGAGTTGGACTTGAGTCCGAACGCGGGCACAAAAGAACGCTGACTTGGATTGGATTCGGATACTCGGTTCGGCTCAAAATCGCGGGATGATATGGACTCGGGTCAAGCTTGGTCCACACCTTACTGACATAAAAAGGTAATTTCGCAGAAGTATTACAGGTACAAAAATCGAGCCTAACTTGTATCCTTATTCCTTTTGTACAATTCTGTAACCATACCATATCACTCGAGTGAAAGGTCCCTTTTCTGGGAATATTTGCACTTTATGTTCTCTTATACAAAATACCCCAGGAAATGCTCACGACACACAACATACTTGAGACCAAACCCCCTCCCCCGAGGGTGTCAGGGCTGCAAAAACGGCATGATGTGATTTCTTCCTCACGAACACAAGGTTTAGCCATATCGATCAAGGATCCAAGGTTTAGCTTACTACTAAAAAGTAATACAAATTCCTTTAAAAAAAGGAACGGGGCGCTCAAATGAACATGTTTCATTTGATCAATTACAAATATATTAAATAGATAAATCTAGATAGGATTTTTGATTAATTACAAATATATTAAATAAATAAATCTAGATAGGATTGTAAGATTATTATATTATAATAATTTGGTCCTGAAGAAGTCAGAGCTAATCCTGACGAAAGTTTAACAGTCTTAAACTTGTCCGCCGGCGAACCCGTTAAGCTCTACAGACTATCCTAAAATGATTATTACCCATCGATGCCCAAAGTTCAATACATTTTTTTATCATCAAAATCAATGAGATTAGATCCGTTGTTTTTCTATCATATTTGCCATACTGTACCCTTTCATTAGAATTTTAGATAATGAATATCGAATTTATTTTAATGAAGTTACACTCCATTGTGTAAGACATGGTGATTTCACCTTATTTTACTTGTTTCCTATAATGTTACAAGAGAAGTTGAGTTTTTATTTCCACAGCATTATCCCAGTTGGGTAAACATGAAGATTCAGACAATACGTGGTGATGTACCAAGTGTCATTACGCAATTAGTGGATAAGAGAATAGGAATTTGAGAGCTTCCATATTTGAACAAAGCCAGCGGTTAAAGGTTTCGCCTTATTGCCACCGATACTGTATCAACTGTCTTGAATAAAGATCAATAATCAACATAAATTATATCGATTATAGGAATATATATGTGACATGTGTCTGGTATATAATAATTGTCTATTTAGCGACGAGCGTTAATTGACGGAATCAGGAATACATTAACAATTAAATTGTTAATGTATTCCTGATTCCGTATTGTAACACCAGTATGTTTAGCAATGTTTAGAGAAGTAGTATATATTTGGTGTAAGATATTCATACAGGGTGAGTCAAAAAAACTGCAATAGTGGGAAGGAGCCATCATATTTTCAAAACCAAGTAGAAGTTTGACACTTTTTAAACTTTGCAAGAATGATATAGCCTACTCGTATATTCCTTACTTCATGTAAACAAATGAAGTTAACCGCATTTTTTATTTGTCTTTGGTGGACCTTTTGCTGAACAGCCCAATTTACTTGTTTGTCCACGAGCATAGTAATTTTCAAATCAAATTTTAATTGCACAAGTTTCATCTTCACATTTGAATATCCCGCCAACAATTTTTTTTTATTATTTAAATTTAGAAATTAATAAACAATTCATAGCATGGGTTTATGTAAATTGATTATTCTATCTCCCATGTAAACAAGAAAGAATGCATTCAATTCCAATTACGCCACAAATTAACTCGAATGTTCACATTTTAATGAGAACGCATTTTGCCTTCTCATGCATGTTTTGGATGTTTCGTGGACAAGCTTGTGAAATGGGTGCATGAATAAAAAGGTTCACCAAAGGCAAAAGAAAAAATGCGATTGACTTCATTTTTTCACATGAAATTAGTAACAAATAAGTTATTCTGATAACGTTTACAAAATTGCAAACATCAAATTGGTTTTGAAAACAAGACGGGTTCTTTCCACTATTGCAGTATTTTTGAATCACTCTGTAAGTTCGACTATAGTGTTAAGACCCATTGCGGAATAAAGTTGTATAATTCTTTATTTCTCAAATTCAATGTCTCTTTTAAGGATTACTGAATCAATATTAGGCATGTTTGTACTTATTATTTATTTTCAATAGACAAATGATAGTCGGCTCTCTCTTTATGATTACAATAACTGTCTCATTAGAGTAAGATACCTTAACAAAAATATAGATAGATTATAAAGAGATGTTTGAACTTATGTATAACGTGGTTTGAACTTGTCCCAGATTCTATCAAATTATTTTATCGAAAGTTAACCGACTAGCGCATCCCATCCTCTCCAATGTGATCATACATAATGTCCCTATAGCCGCATGCAGATAATAACTATAATAGTGATTTGTAAATCTTTATCACGCAATGGCAAAAAGTGTTTTGATATTTGAATGAACCGGCTGTTCGAGTGGCGACACATTTATGACACAAACACGTCATCAATGGAGGTTTTAAAGTGTCGTAATGAATGTTTACTAAATGCTACGGACAGTGATAAATGAATATAGGCCTACATGATATACCGTATAGGCGATTGAGGTTCTTTGGTTTTATGATATTATAAATGGATGGAGGAAGGGAACATTAGACCAGCATTAGACATAACATAAATGAAGATAATAAAATATGTTCCATGGCTTTTTGCATAGCTATCTACCGTAGATACGATACATACATGTACATACATAGTTTAGTTTATTTATTAGAACATACGCTTTTACAACAGCGGCACACGTCTTTAAAAACGGTGCGTTCTTAACAAAAATAACAATATACATACAAATTTTAAAAAGATGTACAAAAATGAGACCTTCAATTTTACCCATGAACACCAAGGCTATATACAGATGTGGGATAAAAATAGAGAGTCAAAAATATAAACATACATATAAAATTACTAATAAATTAAAAGTAAAACGAGGACTTCAGAGCATGAATTGAAAGCATAAACACAATTCAATGAACTGTGGACTGAGAATTCTTTAGGCCTGACCTATGTGTCCAAGCCTTTTTAAGATATGATTTACAATACTTGTCAAAAATGTTATCAATGTTAGAATACAAATTGGATAGAAAAGTAGGCAGAAATTGATGAACATTGCTACCAAGAACAAAACATTTTTGGATAGACAGATCACTGCCAATGAAAAAATCCCAAACAAAAACATAACCTGCTTCAAAAAGAGAAATTTTGAGGTTATTCATTTCAGTGTTGCGAATGTCATTATAAGACTTACATTGAAACAAAAGGTGATTAATGAATGTATACAGAATTATAACAACTGCAAACCATGGTTCACTTAACATTGCTATACTGTATACAGCAAGTGTAGCATACATAAATTGTATTACCGAGGCAAGCGAGGGGAAAGGATGATTAAGATAACCACTGCTATCTGCAGAAGATAGTATACATTTCAATATTGTATACAAATACAAACCATACGAAGGATTCATGTAGCATTGCTATCTACGGTAGATAGCTATCCAAAAGTGTAATAGGCCATGGAACACTCATGTTTGCATGCACATATAAATGATTTGTGACGTGTATGTCTAATTTGTCCTCACCTCCTTCATATTTCTGTGCTTGAATAGCAGTGTTTCATACTTTAGTATTGTTGGATTTCTTAAAGGAGGTGTCCCGCAAGCATAAAAGTGTGCATTATATGTTAGAAAAGTAACAATCGAGCCCAACCTTTGTAATTATTTAGACCATAACACCACACTTATGACAAAAACAAATAAAACCGCAATCTCTCAACATGCACTTTTTAAAATTCGCGGCGATCGAAAGTCCCAGTGTCGATGATGTCATAGTTATACAATGCACATGCGCAAATTTTAGCACCGAAACCCATGACGTCATCGACACCGGGACTTTCGATCGCCGCGAATTTTAAAAATTGCATGTTGAGTGATGGCAGTTATTATTCTTTTTTGCGACCAGTATGGTGTTTTGTTCTATATAATTAGGTAATTACGGCTCGATAATTATTTTTCTAACAAATAATGCTCAATGTTGTGCTTGCGGGACACTTCCTTTAATATTATAGGGAGCAATGTTCGATGCAACGTTCATAAACAGTGTACGTGCTGTTTAGATGGTTTACATAAACGTTGGCATGTACATGTATGCTATCTATACGGAAGATAGTAAACTGAGTTAACCGGGTAAATTCAAGATCTATATTAAACAAAATTCAATGAGTGTTCTTATTTTCATTGTATATATCGGATGGATATTTCTTTAGGTGGGCATGTTTCATCTTTTATTGGAAATAATTTCAGGCCTCATGGTCAATGTTTTAGACAAGGACTGCGTACATGAGACTCATAAACATTGACGCTATCAATTCCGTTGTTGAAAGCTCCCGCGTAATATTTATTCTGTCAATTGAAATGTAGTAAATAAATACTGATATTAAGATAAGTGGAGAGCAGGGCGTGTTCGCACCATTTTCATTTGAAATGGCCTAGAGACGTCAATTTTAAAGATTGAATGGACCTATTGACATTGCATGAAAGATTGATATCTTGGCTACATACGACCACAATTTCAGTACCCTGGGCCTTACTGAAAAGAAATGAGTAAAGGATAAAGACAGGTGTCTCAAAATGTTGAAATTGCCCCGACACCGAGGCAGGTTCGTCCATAGGCCGGGGCAAGTTCGCCATGGGCTCATAATCAGGCTTCATAAAGTATTATGTATCAAATAGATATAGGCTACACAGTTGTTATGCAATGTGATTTTCTTCCAAAATAACATTTAGGGAGTCCAACATTTAAGAGTGGGGTCATTTTTGCAGATTATAATCGTTTAAAGTTTAATTTTTTAATAAATACCACATTTAAAAATATGATCGTCTAATTTTAGTGCTGCTAGTGCTCCACTCCATATAGCTATTTTTATAATTATAAATAGGCTTTAGGAGGTGAATTACAAGTTTGAAATTATACAAAAGCTAAATCATGTAAATCCCCATTGGCGATCTTGCCCGATCATTAAATGGCGAATGTGCCCCATTGTACAATAAGTACATTGACCCGATTACCACGCATGTCCCACATACAATGACGGGTTTATAACTGCATCAAATTCATAACCAATCCCATACCTACCTATTAAGAGACCATCAGTAAACATGGCGGCCTCCATCTATAATATCTAGAAATACCAAAATGTGTGCGTTTTCGCAAAGCCATAATGCAGGGCCCCCCGCCGTAGCGGGCGCCTAAAAGTGGTAATTTTCGCGCGATTACATTTTCGCGCTTGGCTGATTTTCAGCGATTTTGCTTGTTTTTAAATTCGCGATTTGAAAGCTCATCATACACAAAATAAATATATTCGCGTGTCTATATGTCCACGTTTACAGTATAAGATTAGTCAATTAAATCATGAGTTGCAGGTTAAGATATTCTAGCTAATACCCATGTCACACATACGGCGATCAGGCCTTGCGCTCTCGTTGCGCTTAAAAAAGCTTTCAAAACACAGTAAGGTCTCTAAGAACTGAATGGGGACGCAGTGGACACCATCTAGAGCGGGGTAGGGTCCCCATGATCGCCCTTGAGGCCCATACAAAGCGCCGCGCTTGTTTATGCTCTGCTGCGATTAAATTGCGCTTATAAGTCGCTGTCTGCGTTACTAGTACCTTCTTAATACGTTTTCAAATTATATACAGTCCTGAAAATAAGTTACTACCTAGGTTATACATATACAACACATCACATATCGGCCGAGTGTACCACTTTAAAGGGAGGTAAGCTACTTCCCTAGCAGCCCTAACTGTAGCGTAACTTACTAACGATGTAATTCTGAGAGCAAAACTGGCGAGTAACACTAGAATAGTAACTAGCGAGGTAAATGTCCACATTATTCAGCATCGTCCCCTAAAAGATGAAACTAAGCATCCAGTATATGGGTTTCACCCTAAAGCCAAGCAAATGCCGCTCGCTCTCCCTATGCAGCGGGAAACCAACTGTAATTGACTTTAATATTGGGGAAAAAATTGTAAAAACTGTTGATCAGGACCCAACGTTTCCTTGGTTCGCAGATAACATTCAATGGTGGTAAAGAAAAAGATGTGTATGATATGATTGTGGGACAAACAATAAATTGTACAATATTGAGCAATCACTGGTTCGCAATGAGTTCAAATTGGCTTTATACACCCGTTAATTGTCTTCCTTCCTTAAGATTTTGCCTCACTGTTCATGATCTCACCAAAACCAGCCTCCAATATCGCGACTCGCAAGTTACTAGCCTAGCAGCTTACCCCGGTTTGGTGCTCTCAAATGTTTTGGTCGACAAATTACCGTACATTGCGGTGGAAGTACGGCTACCGCATCGCATCGCACGGCAAACATCGCCTAGTGTGAACGAACCTTTACTGCAGTCGCAGAGGACAAGTAGTTTGTATGCGTCCTTGCTACGTCGACGGGACGCTCACTTTTCGCTGCTACTGAGTCATTATAGCGCTCTGAACAGAACGCGGAACCTCCACGCTTGTTTTGTGCATGCACAAAACAAGCGTGGTGCACTGGCGCTCAAGGGCGACCATGGGGACCCTCTCACGACCCTCTGAAGTCCCAGCCAGTTCCCACTGCGTCAATGAGGGGTATGTGGAGATCTTGATGCGTTTGGCTTGGCGTTTTGATAATGTTTCAGCGTAATCCAAGCGCCGGTCTGATCGCAGCAGTTTGTGAAAGGGTTTTGGTGACATTGATTTAAAAATGGACAGTTTTCCGCGCTATCACTGCGTGTTATACACTTTTTATAGCGCAGTGCGATCGCTGGCCTGATCGCCGTATGTGTGACAGGGCCTTTAGAGTAACTTCCTTGGAGGTTTTTTTCCCGCTTCTGAGCTCTATGCTTCATAAAGGCCCTGTCACACATACGGCGATCAGGCCAGCGATCGCACTGCGCTATAAAAAGTGTATAACACGTAGTGATAGCGCGGAAAACTGTCCATTTTTAAATCAATATCACCAAAACCTTTTCACAAACTGCTGCGATCAGACCGGCGCTTGGATTACGCTGAAACATTATCAAAACGCCAAGCCAAACGCATCAAGATCTCCACATACCCCTCAGTGACGCAGTGGGAACTGGCTGGGACTTCAGATTGTCGTGAGAGGGTCCCCATGGTCGCCCTTGAGCGCCAGTGCACCACGCTTGTTTTGTGCATGCACAAAACAAGCGTGGTGGTTCCGCGTTCTGTTCAGAGCGCTATAATGACTCAGTAGCAGCGAAAAGTGAGCGTCCCGTCGACGTAGCAAGGACGCATACAAACTACTTGTCCTCTGCGACTGCAGTAAAGGTTCGTTCACACTAGGCCATGTTTGCAGTGCGATGCGATGCGGTAGCCGTACTTCCACCGCAATGTACGGTAATTCGTCGCGGGTCACGCCGGGGCAACGCAGGTCACCGCATGCGATGGCATTCAGTGCCGTTTGGCAAAATATGAGAGCGTCAGCGTCAACGCAATGCGTCGCAGACAGCCGCAATGCAGTCAGTACGCAACAGGCCGCTTTCAACATGTTCAATGCGTGACCTTGCCGATTTCTAACCCGCGCAAAGATCGATTTCAGGATGTCAACCTTGCGCTAAAATCTTACGAGAAGTTTGTTTTCCCTGAATTAATCGAGGTAGGGTTAGCTGGCAGCCATGATGGCGAAGTAGGTGGATTGTTCGTAATTTTCTCTATAATATGATGCCAAATCTGACATATTTGGTCCACAAACAGTGATTTTATCGCTAATTTTAGAATTTAACAACTTTCGTGACTTTGCTTCTTGTAACTATTCACTTGACTGGACTAAAGTTCGTACGATATTTTAAGAGCAATTTCTGTACTAACGGAATCTTAAGCTTTAATTTCATATCAAAAACATTGATGCCCGACTTCTTTTTTGATAAGAAAAACCGAGTTTGATTTTCACCGATTTTCGGTCAGAAAACGAAACTTACGATCCCCCGTTAGGCCTCGCCAACTTGATTTTTAGTTTCCTATAACCCGCCCGCGCGTCATTTTCATGCCCGCGTTTGAATTCATTAGAAATTTTGGGAAAAAATACCGTTTTTGCAATGAAAACGTCCGAATTTATGCATTTTGTGTGATAAAATTGTGAAAAATGATTTTGACGAGAAAAAAAATATCATATGAAATTGTGCAGAGCAGAAGGATCGATTTCGAACCCCGGACCTCTCGCTCTTCAGTCTAACGCTCTACCATCTGAGCTATCAAGCGAAACTAATTCTATTCGTGAGATTTAAACACTTCATCAACAACCCAACGACGGTACGAAATAAATATAGCTCGAGCCTGATTCGGACACCCATTTTATTAACTATTCACTTGACTGGACTAAATAATTTCATAATATTTTAAGCATGTTTCTAGTTACAAAAGACTATGAATATTATGATACCATCAATACAATTGGTGCCTAATTCTTCAAAAAGGGAATATTTACTGTTAATTTGGCTTTAGTTTCGTCAAGTTTTTCTCGAATTCGGCTGTGTGTGATGACAATAATTTGCACCGAAAATGCAACATGTCATGAAGTCACAGCTAATATTAGATAATATTATTCGCATAATATGCCTTTTTATTTTACAATTTCATGGCAAATGTGTTTGAAATGTGTGATTATAATCATGAAAAGAGCTCATTTACATCGTGCTATTACGAGGTCAACTATGACTGCGAAGCAGTGATCGTTACGGGTGAATACTTTCGGGTCGCTTTGCTGGGTTAGAAAAGGAACGACTTTTCGTGTGGTTGCATACTGGCTGCAATGGCAGTTAAATATGTTTTAACTCCATTGCAATAACGTACCGCACCGCACAGTAAATAACGTTTTAGTGTGAACAAACCTTTGCTGTCAGGAGACAAACACATCATGATATTATCCCTATTATATCATGTTAATGTATTCAGATTAATCAAAAATGTTATTGATACCCACCTGTTTATTAAAACTCCCGCCAACAGATTATCATGGCTATATAAAAGTAGCATTATCGCATTACGCTAAGCTAGGATAATGCTCTCTAAATAAGATTTAAATAACAATCCATATCGGCAATGTGATTAGCAGATTAGAGCTTTAAACGTGGGTCATCGTTATTCCTTCTGTATCTACTACAAGGAGTATAATGTACAGTCCTCAAAATAAGTAACTGACCAGGTAATATGCTTTCAACTCAAAACTATCGGCCGAGTACACCAATGGCGTGTAGTTGAAGAATAGCGCTACTTCGCTAGTAACTGGGGCGTAACCAAAACATTTGAGAGCACCAAACCGGGGTAAGCTGCTAGGCTAGTAACTTGTAGACTGTAGGCCGTGCATGTTTTTTTCCTTCAGAAAACAATTCTAGCACTCTCCATCTAGGGGATAGATGAAATGTGGCTTAAAATGAAGCTAATATATGCCTGATCAATATTTTACCTTATCCCACGTTCGTAGGTTGCACATTATGACCCTAGACCTCGATTTAGGGTCAAAGGTCACATGTGTTTCAATGGGAAGTCAAAAACTAAATTTAACATGGTAAAAAAACTAAAAAATGAGCTATTGACTATGAAAAGTATATTATATTGTTTGGATGAGTGTTTTAAACAAAAAAGTCAATCACAACTTTGATCGTAGATCAATAGTTTTTGAACTGTGACCTTTTGAAAAAGACAAGTTGGCCAAAATAGGCCATTTTGGTCATTTGTTTGCAAAATTGGCACAAAAATGACATGTTATCATCATTAAAAAAATATTTTGACTCAATGTGAATTGATAAACCATGTTATAATGTTGGTTTATAGATGAACTTTACATTAAAAGACATTTCAAAAGTCAATGGTGTCCGCATGCCATGGCAAACAGCTTTAATATCCTTCAAATTCATCGAAAATGGGTAAAATCTGAGTCAAATTTAAAGGATTTGAAGGATATTAATGCTGGTTGCCATGGCATCAACATACCATTGATTTTTGAAATGTGTTGTAATGTAAGGTACATCTATATACCAACATTATAACATGGTTTATCAATTCATAATGAGTCAAAATATTTTTTTAATGATGATATCATGTCATTTTTGTGCCAATTTTGCGAAAATATGACCAAAATGGTCTATTTTGGCCAACTTGTAATTTTCAAAAGGTCACAGTTCAAAAACTATTGATCTACGATCAAAGTTGTGATTGACGTTTTTGTTTAAAACACTTATCCCAACAATATAACATACTTTTTATAGTCAATAGCTCATTTTTTAGTTTTTTTACCATGTTAAATTTAGTTTTTG
This sequence comes from Ophiura sarsii, assembly GCA_035610835.1. Taxonomy (NCBI): domain Eukaryota; kingdom Metazoa; phylum Echinodermata; class Ophiuroidea; order Amphilepidida; family Ophiuridae; genus Ophiura; species Ophiura sarsii. The sequence continues at coordinate 26,223,742 of CM069446.1, read as the reverse complement.
ACTTCCCATTGAAACACATGTGACCTTTGACCCTAAATCGAGGTCTAGGGTCATAATGTGCAACCTACGAACGTGGGATAAGGTAAAATATTGATCAGGCATATATTAGCTTCATTTTAAGCCACATTTCATCTATCCCCTAGATGGAGAGTGCTAGATTGATTGATACAGACCTACGTCCCAGTGTCTATTGCGAGTCGGCTGGTTTTGGTGAGATCATGAACAGTGAGGCAAAATCTTAAGGAAGGAAGACAATAACGGGTGTATAAAGCCAATTTGAACTCATTGCGAACCAGTGATTGCTCAATATTGTACAATTTATTGTTTGTCCCACAATCAGTTTTTACAATGTTTTCCCCAATATTAAAGTCAATTGCAGTTGGGCATTTGCTTGGCTTTAGGGTGAAACCCATACTGGATGCTTAGTTTCATCTTTTAGGGGACGATGCTGAATAATGTGGACATTTACCTCGCTAGTTACTATTCTAGTGTTACTCGCCAGTTTTGCTCTCAGAATTACATCGTTATTAAGTTACGCTACAGTTAGGGCTGCTAGGGAAGTAGCTTACCTCCCTATAAAGTGGTGCACTCGGCCGATATGTGTTATATGTATGTGTTGTATATGTATAACCTAAGGTAGTAACTTATTTTGAGGATTGTATATAATTTGAAAACGTGTTGAGAAGGGACTAGTAACGCAGACAGCGACTTATAAGCGCAATTTGATCGCAGCAGAGCATAAACAAGCGCGGCGCTTTGTATGGGCCTCAAGGGCGATCATGGGGACCCTACCCCGCTCTAGATGGTGTCCACTGCGTCCCCATTTGGTTCTTAGAGACCTTACTGTGTTTTGCATGGCTTTTTTCAGCGCAACGAGAGTGCAAGGCCTGATCGCCGTATGTGTGACAGAGGTATTAAAGGAACGTTGAAAGATACCAATTGAAAGGTTATCACTCTCCACGCGGCTATTAGTTTTACCATATGCAAAATATTTTTTTCAGAAACCTTTCAAGGTCTATTTCAAGGATTACTGAACCAATACTAGGCATGTTTGTACTTATTTTAATGCATTCCTCATGGTGATTCCAAATTTGGTTAAGAATTTCAATAATTTTGTTGACATTTTTAAAACATTTTGTGAAATTTTGGAATGTCGTCTGCAGACGCCTGCCGCGTGGAAAGTGTTAAAATATATTTGAAAAGTTCACGCTTGGTTTCAGTTTTACATTATAGATATACACTTGATGAACTAATATTCTTTATCATGCGCTACCAGGTACATTTTGATTAAATCTAAGGGAAAATCCCTTATTAAAGGTAGTGAGACCGTGTTTGTATTTGTCTTATTTCATTTCCAGCGAACACGTATGCATGGCCCCATGTGGACTACATGTGGGCACTCAGGGCTAATGAGGGCAAGGGCTATGTGCGGGCTGACCACATGGGTCCCACATGGGTTTTACAAGGGCCATAATGGGCTACGTTTGGGTAAACCTATCAGGGTCCCATATAGGCTGACCACATGGGCCCCATGTGGGTTTTACAAAGAGCCATAATGGGCTACGTTTGGGTAAACCTATCAGGGTCCCATATAGACTGACCACATGAGTCTCATGTGGGTTTTACAAGGGCCATAGTGGGCTATGTTTGGGTAAACCTATCAGGGTCCCATATAGGCTGACCACATGGGTCCCATATGGGTTTTACAAGGGTCATATTGGGCTACGTTTGGTTAAACCTATCAGGGTCCCATATGGGCTGACCACATGGGACCCACATGGGTTATATCAGGGCAATTCCACGCATGCGCACCGAGCTTGGTTATATTGGTTTCGTATCACTATGGATTTCATATTTATAAATTTTGATAAATGATTCGATCCACATATCATGCACTACGGTATTTCATAATTTAATGGCAAGTAAGAACATTACTTCACACAAAACTGTACACATGAACAATTTTGTTGGAGAATGTTAATAAAAAGCCAAATGACTGAATTTTTCTTTCAATTGCCAGTCATTTAAAACCATGATTTGGCCCTAAATAAACCCATGTAAATCCCCCATTGAACACATGGGGGGGGGGGGGGGGGGGGGGGGGGGGGGGGGGGGGGGGGGGGGGGGGGGAGCTGGGGCAACTAGCATGGCCCCTTTCGGACAAAGTGACCAAAATAGTAAGGGTCCCATGTGGGCCTGCCCAAATGGGCCCATAAAGGGCCCACATGGGGCCATGCATACGTGTTGGCTGGGTTTATTTAATTGTCAAACTTAACATTTGTTATAAGTAGGAGAGTTTAATGGGTTCGCCGTCGGACAAGTGTTAATCTGTCAAGCTTTGAGAGTAGGTGCCCTTTCCTACTTGTGAAAGATTGTTGGCTTTGAAAAGAGTCACGTTCAGATTGATTGCCGCTTTTCCACTGAACAGAGATGGCGGCTCTGAAAAGAGCTCGACACGAAGGTTGCCATTGCCACTGGCCTACTATAAATGTGACTCTAATAGAACCTCCAAAGGACTACCCTTGATTTGTTAATATCTTAACTCATTTATATCTGTATTCAACAGTTTGAAGGACGTGGTTCCCCATTGGACATAATGGGATCATCGCATGACTAATTTCTTAAATGTTATCATCATCAATACGCTTTCCGTCCTAATTGGACATTGCGTGCTTAACCAACTCATTCCACACCTTCCATCACTAGCTAACAGAATTAAATTGTATAAAACAGCGTTCAAAATTCCTTTAAGGTTTTTCTTGATAACTAACCACCAGGAGGTCGGAGGTCGTTCTGGGTCTTTAAGTGCTGGATTAAAGTATTCTGCCAAAGCTTTACGAGCTGGAGTTTCAGCATCCATTCTGAGTAGATGACCCAGAAATCGTAATCTACGTCGTTTTTATGATCTGACTCCAGTGCTGTGTCTCTCTTCGTTCATATAGATCTGTGTTCCTTATCCTGTCCATTTTCGTCACATTCATGAGTTGTCTCAGAAATGTTAGGCTATTATTATATCAGTGTTTTGGTACCCATTTGACATAAAATCTGCACAAATGGTTTTACTTGATCTTTATACATATTATGACCTACCTTTGAACGAAATAAATATTGACCCTTCTCCAAAAATAAAATAATTATTCTATACATTGTAAATAATTATCGAGTCATACGTGAATTGCCAAGATTTGTGGCTCTGAATGAATATTAACCGTGATATATTTGTTAATGATATTTGGAAAGGGTTGGATGATCAAATTATTGTATAGATACATCCACATTTGCTGCCAAATTCTCATCATTAAAGGAAATCCTTGCCATGGAACTTGAGCGCTCAGATATGCTCAGATATGTAGCATTATTATTATACAGACCACAGGTTCGAGTTATTTAAAGTGTCGCGTTAAGACAACATCGGTATAGATACGTCGCCATATTGATCGATCAAAGCTATGACGAACAGTTACGAGATTTCCACATCTCTGTTTCATGTATTGATATTTTCAATTTATGCATTGAATTCCTGCGTGATTACCGTCCAGCGACCTATTGCCGATGAGGCGGTTTTAAATGTAGTAACGATACGTCACAACATTGGGTATGGCTATCCCATCAACACTTTCAGAAGAGAAAACCGGGCGCGAATTTCAAATAATCACAGATTGAGGATGTGCCGTTTAAATTCGTTTAATTGCAAATTATAGTTCTGTGTTCAATTAAAATGGTCAATATACATTAGATAATTATTTTGCTACCATGTAATGCTTGGTTTTATGAATAGCACGGTTCTCCTTTATATATAAAAATCCATCAACCAATGTGATTTACCTTAATACCGTAGGTTCATTTTGTCACGGATCTTGCAACCAGTCAATGGACAATCTATGCATGGTTAAACCATGGACTTATCTGATAAGTCCATGGTTAAACAAATGTTAAAATGCATTATATATGTATGTTTCGTTGATGACAAAACAACAACTTGTATGAATTGAATATCGTATTCTGCCATTCCATCACATATACACAATACGTTAAAATACAATACATTCAAGGATGCCAGGCGCCTCGTAAAATCAAGACAATTGAGGAAAGTTCAGTATTCATTAGCATTATTGTATTGACAATGAGTCACGCTGGGTAGATACCCGGGAAGATAGTAACAAATGTACATGTATACTGGAATATAAAATATATAATATTCTATGTCCTGAATTTAAGAATAATAATAATTAAAAATAGTTTCTACGCAGCATGTTATCACATTATATTAATATTATAAAGTGTGACTCGTACGTACGATATCTATATTAACATAATGTGCATTATTATTTAACGTAATATTATAAGATAACACTTGTTGAGATGAAACTAAAGACTATACTACCTCTATGAGGTTAAAAGAGAGAGAGAGAAAAATTAACAATGTAGATCGTATCTGGGATTAGAGCATAGATTCATGGACCTAACTTTTTTTCAAAGCTTTCATCACAGAGTCGTTCTTACAGTAAAAATGGCATTTTCATTTAAATTGGCAAATAAAGTTCACATCGCAAAAAAACATGAAGCATATACATATTATATTATTGTGTTTAATCAAAGACGCGTAGACGGTCATTCTATATTCAATCATTAAACGAATTACACCAACATTGATCAAAAGAACAGATATAAAACCCAGGACACGATGTTGGTCTGTCAATGACCAGCACTGGTCGACCAACATATTCAAGCTGGGGAGCACACATGGTTTTTCGGTCCCGGGTCTGCTGGCACAGGGAGTTTATATACCAAAATGTTCCTTGAAGTTTGTAGAATAGCCTGTTTTTTAATTTTTTATATACCATGTTAAATTTAGATTTTGACGTCCCATTGAAACCATGTGACCTTTGATTAACATCCACGTTCGCAAGGATGTTCACCTATAGGATGTATGCTACAGAACATTTTGGTATATTACTCCCTGTGCCAGCAGACCGGGACCGAAAAAAAACAACCAAAATGGGCCTGCGCTTTCCAGCTATAATATATAAGCAGGGAAGACAGGACAAACATTACAACCATCAAAACTAAAAATAAATTTAAGATATAAATTTGATAAGACGCTAACGGGGACTAAAGCCGCGCGCACTGCTTGAACGGTCCTCGTCGGGTCATAATTTTAGATATGGGCTGATTTAATAGAACATCATCAGATTTCAACTACACGGCAAACAAGGACATTTTGCTAATCTCTATATAACCCTAACCCCCGAGGCACCTTTTCCAAAGAAATTGTTTTCGCGGCCAAATAGCGAGGGGAAAAGTGCCCCCACTCCCCGGGGCTCGAACCCCGGACCTCTGGGTTCAGAGGCAGACGATCTACCGCTAGGCCACGTGGGGGGGGGGGGGGGGGGGGGACCACACATGGCGGAGTATATTCCGCCCTGTGTATACCCCGGGGCCATTATTTCATCGAAAAACTGCCGAGCGGGTGACACAAGCACACCGCATCGACTTAGTACTCAAGAGTGTTAGGGTTAATGACCCGACAAACCTAAACGCAGTACGCAGCCTCTTCAGATTGTCTCTCCTGTGACATAAGACCTCTCGAACCAATCTCAACACAGTTGAGGTTGCACTTAAAACAATTCTAAGTTATTTCAGATTGACGTATTTGATATATCTCAATTTTGCGTTTGTAATTTGGGATATTGGTTTCAAAGGGAACAGTTACAGTAAGTTAAACTGTGCAAACCCCGGGTGCAAACATAAGTAAACATAAAGGTGTAGTTTTACCCACCCTGTATATAATTTAAAATAATCATCTAAATATTGCACCGCCTCTAAGATTTTTTATATATTTTTTAATTCAACGAATCAAAATATACAAAACCGCATACAAAACAATATAAAAAGCAATCATTATATCTATATATACAGTATAACACTGTCGATCGATAGTCTAATTTTCGAAATGGGGTTAGAGAAGAGAATGGTTTTAATTGTTGATGTTGATTGTCCTCTGTTGTCGTCGTTGTTGTTGTCGTCGTAGCCTTCATGTGTAGTTCACCTCTTATATCAACTGAAAAACCACTGTTGAAAGTATTTGAAGAGCTTAGTTCCAAAAGGAGCTAACTCACTTTTTGTCGAAATTGAGTTATGCGCAGAACATGAAAGATAGGTACAAAATACATCTTTAAACTTTGTTCTACATTTGTAGCTTGTTCGGGTCCAAAGTTATGGCCCTCGGTAATATCCGGAAGTTTCCGGTAATTTCCGGAAATTTATCGTGGTAAAACATTGATAGGAATGTCCTCAATGAAATGCAATGAAGAACACGTAAGATATATGGGGTATTGTTTTAAAAATTGCACACGAACAAAATTGTTGTTATTTAAAAAAAAAATATGCCAAATTGTCCAAATTTACAGTTTTCTCACGAATTAACAAACATTCATAATTTAACAAGTTTAAGAGGTATTTGAATGCGGTTTTCTGTTTTCAACGTGATTTGACATTGTCTTTCAGGTGCACCTTATTTTGAGATAAAGATTAATCTTGGTAAAGGTTTTTTTGAAAATTGGTCGAAACATTTTTGTTCCAAAAGGAGCTAACTCCACTCGTTTCCGAAAATAAAGAAAGACATAGGAAATACAGTGAAAATCAAAGAATTAAATCAAACCAGTTTTTAAGCTTCCACGTATGGTATCTTTCATTGGGCAGAAAATAAACATAATCAAAGAAATGCAACATCCTCATTTTAAAAAACGTTGCTTTTCTCCCATTTCACTTATAGTGAGTTAGCTCCTTTTGGAACCAAACTCTTCATCTATATAGTTCAAGATGTGATATGATAATTATATATAGTTCCTTCGTTGTGGTCGAGAACTAACATTCATATCCTCGACCTGTTAATGGAACCAGGGATTTACTTGTCGGGTGGGTTCTATTGAACTGAGCTATCGAGTGCAATTGATTTTAAAGCGTTAAATCGGAAGGCCAATAATTGCAAAATCCTATAAGTCACTGTTGGTCGATAATCAAAGTTCACCTGCATAAAAAACAACTTCACATTTGTAAACATTCTTTTAAAGGCACTATATTATACCCCGAGTTTTCCATTAAGTAATCCAACAGAAAAACAATGATCATATGGGTGTCCGGTAAATCAGAATCTAGTGACAGGACGCCCCCTTGCGATTGTTCTAGTTGTTCATGGATACTGCGTAATGCTTTGGGTATCCTTTCTACGTCACGAAACTTGTAATATTCATCCCAGTAGGTATCTGCAAAAAGACACAAAGAAAAATGGATATGATGTATAAAATATCAAGCAAGGTATGTATCCCAAAGTAATGCCAATGGCTTGCTCTTCCAATTTCATTAATCACATCTTTGACTGAACAATGAGTTTGAGGTATAAACATGTTGGTAATGTTCGGATATACGGACTTACAAGTGGTTAAAATGTTCAGTTTATTCCAATCTAATTTGTAATGCATTGCTAACGCACACAAGATCCAAATACAAGTGGCAATATGGATGTAATGCATTTCCACAAAATATAAATCGATCTTTCCAATCAAATGTTTAAAACCCTAATATTCTAATGTTTAGCATCAAGAAACGCGTTGCAAAGTAAGAGTCTGTCTGATGATAAAGGAAGCTATTTTTCGTGCTCGGTTTTCCTCCAATCATGGAGTCTTTTGGTCTAAATCAAGAACAGTAAAATCAAGAGTACACGAACCTTTCATGGGCGGGAAAGCTGCACTTGGTTGAATGACCGTCAACGCCCGAGATTTGGCGACTTTCACTACGTTATCAGACACGTTGGCGGGAAAATAGTACTGAGTCTGTATCTGAAGCTCCATTAAGCGCACCTGGGTACTGACGACTCCTTGTCGTATCCAGTTCACGTTCATGTGATTCAGATGTCCTGGTGGATACTGGAAATCACCACGCAGTCCTATGGACACCTGGTCATGGTTCGACCACGCCTTCACAAGATCTGGAAAAAGTTCCACGAAGTCGCCGTATAGGAATAGAGTTATCGGTAGTTTTTCCCTGTACGCCTGTACCACCGAGAAGAGTTTCTGTGCTTGTTTGGCATTCATACTCATAAGAAAAACAATGGATATTGCATATTTGGTAGAACATTTCCTTTGCACTTCTCCAGATCGGCCATTATTGTTCTGTAACATAAAATAGTTTGTGATATCTCAGTTATGGTATAAACTTCAACACGTACTAACGCTAATTAATTCGGTTGTATGTTTGATTACTAGATCAGAATAAGACATGAATTCAAAATCTTACTTCTTTCTTATCGTGATCTGGTAGTCATACGCAACCAAATTAATTAGCCTTAGCAACTTTATTTCCAGTATTATATGAAGAAAGAAAATATGTAAATTGTTAGCATCTTTTGATACCACGTTTGTCGGGATAGAGACAAATAAATAGTTAGAATTCGTGCAATTGATCGATTTTGATACAGAAAAGTTGCAGTATATCCCAATTGTCATGACAAATACAACCGACATGTTAGACAATGAAATAACAAAATAAGAGCAAATGTGTGTTAAATGCAACCTCATAAGGTGATTATGTTATGGAAACAACACATTCATTGTTCGGTATGTTCTGACAGCCATAACTAAAGTATCAATTAATGTGTGTACCCACCATGTGCGCCAAATCTTTTTTATGGATTCTTAACACTTTCCACGCGGCTATTTGTTTTACCATTATACAAAACAGAATTTTCAGAAACCTTTTCCAAAGTCTATCTCAAAAATTACTGAACCAATACTAGGCATGTTTGTACTTATTTCAATGCATTTCTCATGGTGATTTAAAAAATAGTTATGACATTCAATAAATTTTACATTTGTGGAACATTTAGTGAACTTTTAGAATTTCGTCTGCAGAGACGCCTGCTGCATGGAAAGTGTTACTATAAAGGAGTCGAATTAGAATTAGAATTCAAGTGGAGCCTGGAACGGAAAACTTACGTTAGGAGGATGCATCTGATCGAAGTCCTGATAAGTCCGATGTTCTGCTGCCCATTCTAGCATAGATCTCCCTCGCAGTTTCACATCCAGTGCCGTCCAAAGCTTACTTACTATGCCATTGTCTGTTGGCTGGCCGAAATGGTATTCTCCGTAAAATCTAATTGAAAGAAATGATAAATAAGATATATATTCCAACTACATTTTGCCAATTTTGCCATAATTTATAAGGATCAGGATGTGATTTAGATAATATGTGTAAAATATATTGTATGATTTTTAGTTAACCTTGAGAGAATAAAATCAACCAGTACATTTGTAAATCATTTCCTCATTATTTTAATAACGACATTGTAATGTGAAAATGACTGATTATGGTATTATTTAACCGGTGCCATTAATGACCCGCAAATGTTTCAAAACAATTGGTTGTATCTGGCGTCAGTAGAATTGGAATCTTGTTGCTCAAGAACAGGTGCATATTTTAACCCTTTTGACGCGGCAGTCGTCTGCAGACGACAGTTCCCAAATTTCACAAAATGTTTCAAAATTATCAAAATGATTGATTGTCATCACCATATTTGGAATCGCTATGAGAAATGCATTAAAAAAGTACAAACATGTCTGGTATTGGTTCAGCACTATTTTTTTAGTTGAAAGGTTGGGAAGGTTTCTGAAACAAGGTCTTCTAAAAAACTGGGTGGACAAGTGTTTTTAGTGTCAAAAGGATAATGAGTGAGAAGACTTGGAATGGATCTGTTGAATTTTGTGGAAGTCGGCAAGAGGATCACTAGTGTGTTGTTTCTGGAAGGAAATCACCGAGACGTTATGTGAGCGATAGGCCCTATGTGGTGAAGTTTATGGAGAGAAAAAAAAATTGAAAGAAAATATATCATAATTTATAATTTAATTTAAATTCCAATGTTTATTAATTACGAGAAAAACGTAATTTATGACAAATTCAAAAATGCAACAAAATAATTTGGATTTCCCGGGGCGCCAGGATAATTATTATAATACTAATAGTCAATCGTTTGTAACAAGGTCTTCTAAAAAACTGGGGGTGGGGGGGGGGGGGGGGGGGGGGGGGATTGGAATGGATCTGTTGAATTTTGTGGAAGTTGGCAAGATGATCACAGTGTGTTGTTTTCTGGAAGGAAATCACCGAGACGTTTGCGAGCTAGGCCTATATCATTATGGTGAAGTTAAGAAAAAGAATTGAAAGAAAAAATATCATTATTTATAATTTAATTTTAAATTCCAATGACAAATTTAAAAGTGCACAAAATAACTTGGATTCCTAAGGCGCGAACTTGGGACTGCCAGGATAATTTGTAG
>CM069446.1:26172966-26213314 GCA_035610835.1 Ophiura sarsii | reverse complement strand
AACACATTTCATTGTTCGGTATGTTCTCTGACAACCATAACTAAAGTATCAATTAATGTGTGTACCCACCATGTGCGCCAAATCTTTTTTATGATTATTAACACTTTCCACGCGGCTATTTGTTTTACCATATACAAAACAGAATTTTCAGAAACCTTTTCCAAAGTCTATCTCAAAAATTACTGAACCAATACTAGGCATGTTTGTACTTATTTCAATGCATTTCTCATGGTGATTCCAAAAATAGTAATGACATTCAATAAATTTGACATTTGTGGAACATTTTGTGAACTTTTAGAATTTCGTCTGCAGACGCCTGCTGCGTGGAAAGTGTTACTATAAGGAGTCGAATTAGAATTAGAATTCAAGTGGAGCCTGGAAACGGAAAACTTACGTTAGGAGGATGCATCTGATCGAAGTCCTGATAAGTCCGATGTTCTGCTGCCCATTCTAGCATAGATCTCCCTCGCAGTTTCACATCCAGTGCCGTCCAAAGCTTACTTACTATGCCATTGTCTGTCGGCTGGCCGAAATGGTATTCTCCGTAAAATCTAATTGAAAGAAATGATAAACAAGAATTATACTCCAACTACATTTTGCCATTATTTATAAGGATCAGGATGTGATTTAGATAATATGTGTAAAATATTCGTATGATTTTTAATAAACCTTGAGAGAATAAAATCAACCACATTTGTAAATCATTTCCTCATATTTTAATAACGACATTGTAATGTGAAAATGACTGATTATGGTATTATTTAACCGGTGCCATTAATGACTCGCAAATGTTTCAAAACAATTGGTTGTATCTGGCGTCGGTAGAATTGGAATCACGCGGTCCGTTCTGTATAATTCATGTCTTGTTGCTCAACAACAGGTGCACATTGTAACCCTTTCCACGCAGCAGTCGTCTGCAGACGACAGTTCCAAAAGTTCACAAAATGTTCAAAAATGTCAAAATTATTGATTGTCATCACCATATTGGAATCGCTATGAGAAATGCATTAAAAAAGTACAAACATGTCTGGTATTGGTTCAGCACTATCTTTTTAGTTGAAAGTTGGAAGGTTTACTAGAAAAAAATAAATCTGTTTTGAATATGGTAAAACTAAAGAGCCGCGTGGAAAGTGTTTACATCCATAGTGTGCTCGAGATGAGATCCTCATTGGGCTATTCCATGACATTATCTTCTTCTCCACAGGGAGGGTGAATTTCAAATGGAGTTGCCTGTATGGGGACTCCAATCTACATCCCTGTTTGGAAGATTAAAGTTATGTCTTTCATATGGGGTGTATAGATTTCATATGCGCCTGCCTTCAACTCTTTTTTGACATATTAAAAAAATCTTTCTCTCCTTTTGAAATAGCAGGGAAAATTAACACATGGTTTGTAACATATGGTACCTTGCTTCAAAGCCGTCTTTCTATAACTACGTTTACTATTGTTTACTAGAACACAAACCATCCCGGAGTCTAATTTACAAGCTACAGAAATATTTGAAGGCCACACAGATTATGGCAAGATGCCAATTTAACCGTGTTAACCACGCAATTCAATAATTAAACTGTTTTAATGCCAAATATCAATCAGTTCCCTACTAGTACTAGTCTTTACAGACCACTCGTTTTAACTTAACACTTTCCATGCGACAGGCGTCTGCAGACGACATTCCAAAATTTAAAAAATGTTTCAAAAATGTCAAAATTATTTTAGTTCATTACCATATTGGAATAACCATGAGAGATGCATTCATTTGAAATAAGTACAAACATTGGATCAGATCAATGATCCTTGAGATAGACTTTGAACATTGCGAAAGGTTTCTGAAATATTTTTTTGTAAAACTAATAGCCGCGTCGAAAGTGTTAAGGGTTTTTGCTTTAATTGAGCTCTGACTTGTGCTCTTCGTATACACAAATGCCGTACACCCCATGTCTACATACTTGTCAATCCAGTCAAATGTTCCATCTTTCATCATCTTATCTAGTATGTCGAATTCTGCACCTTCTACATCTAGTTTGAAAATAACGTAGTCATCCTTCGTTGTATGTTTTTTAATCCAATCTGATATATCCACAGTAGGAACCTGTGGAATGAAAACAAATCAAAACCAAAAGTGTTACAGCTGAATGTAACGCGTTGGGAGTGGATTCTAGCCGGGGGGGGGGGTACTCGGATTTGGTTTGGTCGGGGGTGTGCCGCTGGAGATTCAAAACCCCTACCCATTTTTAGGGGTGATTTTGGAAAAATCGATACCCATTTTTAGGGATTTTGCTTCATTTTAGACCAAATTTTCGCAAATTCTAATTTTTGCAAATTTTCGCAAAAATAGACACAAAATTCGCGAAAATAGACCCATTTGTAAAAGTGACCCCATTAGTAGGGATTTCCAGCACAAAATCATACCCCATGTCATTTAGGGATTTTGCGCCAAAAAAGCTACCCATTAGAGCGGCACACCACCCCCGTATACCGTCTTAGGCGAGTAACCCCCCCCCCCGGGATTCTAGTTACGTAGCTCTATGTCTGTATCTTCTCCCATCTTTCTCTCATTTTCATTTCATACGGCCAGTATGCTTTAATATTTCTTAGTTTAAGCCTGGTCCGAGCCCCCCCCCCCCCCCCCCCCCCCCCCCCCGCCCCCCTCCCCGAGCATGTTGCTTGAGTCTGGTCTACTCGACAAAAGATTAATGAACAAAAAAAACCAAAAAATCCAAGCAAACAGACAAACAAACACACCAACAAAACGAAACGAGAAAACACCCCAAAATAAAACAAAACAAAGCCAAATGAAACAACCAATAAAGAAAAAAACAAACCCGAACACTGTTTAGGTGAGATTTGTAGTCAATTTGTATTGCTTTTTGCATGCAGTTGAGCCAAATGAATAAGAAAAACCTGAAATCTATAACCGATACTAGGCCTATATGAAATACCTTTTGCCCCATACCTATAGTTGAACGGGAAACTATCCAATAAAAGCCATAACAATCGAGTGGGACTTTGGTCATAACCACCCGTAAATTATAATTCTGGGTTGATTATGTTGGTTCTTTACGATTCGGACATAATTATATAGCTCGTGCACATCATTATCAGCTATGTTGAATTGGTTTTGTTTATAATATGGGCTCCATGTTATACACAAGTGTCGGCATGATGTTGGATACATTAGCTTGCTATATAATTATGATTAAAAATGTATAGCATATACATGTATATACACCTAGCACATAAAGTCCCTGACCAGGTGCTTTGAGGTTGGCTAATTCAAATATATGATCGGTACCAAACATCTGAGATATACATTAATGAGCAAATTTCTTCTCCGCAGTTTGATACCTCATTCAACAAAATCGAATGGATACTTTTAAAGTTATGTCGATTTCAATGACCACGCATGCAACAGAAATGTTGCACATAGGTATAGGAAATCTGTGATTTGTGTGTGATTTACCATAGACTGTAATAATCAATGTTTTACCCGTCTATGGATTTACGCACTGAAAAACGCACAGCTTATCAGCTAAGACCTATGTGCAACATTTCTGTTGCATGCGTGGTCATTGAAATCGACATAACTTTAAAAGTATCCATTCGATTTTGTTGAATGAGGTATCAAACTGCGGAGAAGAAATTTGCTCATTTAAGGTATACCTCAGATTTTTGGTACCGATTATATATTTGAATTAGTCAACCTCAAAGCACCTGGTCAGGGACTTTATGTGCTAGTGTATACGATGAAATATTGGTGAGATATACTAAAATCCCTGAATGATATGTTTTTCCTATTCAGAACAATATTTTAATGAAAGGAATGATTAATATTTTAGATAAAAGCATCAGCATAGGCCTACAATTACAAAGACAAACACAGTCACTGATATGTTTTCTTTGTATTCGAGGCACTCTTATTTTCAGCAATTTTGTAAATTGCTTTCTGCAGTTGAGCCAAACGAATAAGAAACCTGAAATCTATAACAGATACCACCTGAAATAAACTCCTCACACAAGTATCGAGACACTTAAAAATGAGCCAATAATTAACGACCCGAAAGGGTATGGATTCATCGAAGCAAATACCCAGTGCATAATTTTGTTTTGCGTATTTTGACATCTCGATTATTGAAATGCGAAGATGCGGAGCGGAGTTATTGTCATTTCAATGGTCGTAGGTCCAGTTATTATTATTTCAATGGTCGTAGTCCAGTTTCAAAAGTGACAATCATCCCTATATAGAGAATGATCAGGTTTATGTTTTACACACGCCATTGAAATAACAATAAGTCCACTCCGCAACATCGTATCTCAACAATCAAGGTGTCAAAGTATGCAGAACAAAATTATGCACCGAGTTATTTGCTTCGATTAATCCATACCCTTTTGGGCCGTTAAATATTGGCTCATTTGTTAAGTGTCTCGATACTTTTTGTGATGAGTATACATTTTGCCCCATATGGTTGAACGGGAAACTATTATAGAATAGAAATAATAGGCATATACGACAGGTATTAAACAAATTATAAATATTTTAAACAGGTTCGCCGTCGAGGGTAGAGGAAACTATTATGCCTACCCAATAAAAGCCATTACAAATCGGTTGGAATCTTGGTCTAACCGCCCGCAAATTATAATTCTGGGGTGATTATGTTGGCTATTTACGATTCGGACATAGCTCGTGTACATCATTATCAGCTATATACAGGGTGAGTCAAAAAGACTGCAATAGTGGTAAGAAGCCATTTTGTTTTCAAAACCAAAATGATTTATTTTTATTTTTAAACGTTGCAAGAATGATGTATTTAATCCTAACTTTGTGTGAAAAAATGAAGTCAATCGCATTTTCCGTTTGTCTTTGGTGAACCTTTTGACCAGTGCACCCATTTTACACGTTTGTCCACGAGATACCCAAAATATGCATCAGATCGCAAAATGTGTCTCTCATTCAAATTTGGAAACTTGAGTTCATTTGTGATGTTATTGGAATTTGATGCATCCTTTCTTGTTTACATGTGAGCATAATCAATTATAATCGTACCCATGCAATGAAAGCGTATAATGTTCTAAATTTTAATAAAAAACTGAAATTTCCCATTTTTTTTGCTGGCGGGATATTCAAATATGAAAATGCAATGTGTGCCATTTCAAATGAAAATCAATGTGCTCGTGGACAAACAGGTAAATTTAGTTGTACAGCTAAAGAGGGTCACCAAATACAAACGGAAAATGCGATCGACTTCATTTTTTCACACAAAGTTAGGATTAAATACAGCATTCTTGCAACGTTTAAAAAGTTTCAAAATTCATTTTGGTTTTGAAAACAAAATGGCTTCTTTCCATTATTGCAGTCTTTTTGACTCACCCTGTATGTTGAATTGGTTTTGTTTATAATGATATGGGTTCCATGTCATACACAAGTGTCGACATGATGTTGGATACATTAGCTTGCTATAATTATGATTAAAAATGTATAGAATATATCATTCAGGTTTTCAGTCGATATTCACCAATTGAAAACCTGTATGATATGTTTTTTTCCTATTCAGAGCAACTCTTAATATTTTAATGAAAGGAATGTTGATATTTTGGATAAAAGCACCAGTATACAATAACAAAGACAAACACAGTCACTGATATGTTTTTCTTTGTATTCGAGACACTGATAATATGTTTCTTTGCATGCTTTGTATTCAAGAATCAAATATTTTACTTTTAGCTGGGAAGCGCAGGCCCATTTTTGTTTGTCTTTTTTGGTCCCGGTACAGGGATTCATATACCAAAATATTCCCTGAAGTCTGTAGCATACAACCTATATAGGTGGACATCCTTGCGAACATGGATGGTAAAGTGACCTTTGACCTCGATTTAGGGTCAAAGGTCACATGTGTTTCAATAGGATGTCAAAATCTAAATTTAACATGGTAAAAAACAATAAAAAAACCAGGTTATTGAACTTAAAAAGTATATCATACTGTTGGGCTGAGTGTTTAGAACAAAAAGAAGTTAATCACAACTTTGTTTGCCGATCAAAAGTTTTTGACCTATGATCTTTTGAAAATGACAAGTCGGCAAAAATAGGTTATTTTGGGCAATAATTTCACAGAATTGACATGTAATCATCATTAAACAAATATATCATGGGTCTGTGAAAGATGGGAATACATCTAATATTGCTGGTAAATAAACCTACTTTGAATTTAAGACAATTGTTAAATTTACTGGCAGTGCAGTTTCCATGACACCCCATCTTTATGTCCAAATTTGACTCCAATTTGAGCTAGTTTTTATGTATTTGGAGGTCATTAAAGTCGGTTGCCATAGCAACATCACACCATTGATGTTTGAAATTAGTTGTAATGTAAAGTGCAAAGTACATACCAACATTATAACATGGGTTATCAATTCTCAATTAAATATTTTATTAAAGAATGAAAAAGTGGAACTTTGGACACAATTTGTGAAAAATGGCAAAAAATTGTATACTTTGGCTGACTTGTCATTTTTAAAAGGTCATCGCTCAAAAAATATTGATCGACGATCGAAGTTGTGATTAATGTGCAAACACTTTTCGCTTCTTGCGATGTTAACAGCTGGATCTGTAAGGCGGCCATTTTGGAATTTGCGCTATTAAAGGACATTCCCGTCACTTTTGAGAAATGCATGGGAGCTCATTTTCTTTTTAAATGGTTCTAGCTGACAAATTCACAAAGAAACCAAGGTAGGAAGAAAATGGTCACGGAATCCAAGATTATGACTCTACTATATAGTAATACTATTTGCTTTATGCATAGCACACTTTTTTATCCTTTATGTCATCCTTTAATTAATGTTGACCTACATGTATATCTTATACGTTTTACCATTGACTACCTTATGAAGCCGAAGATATCATCAAACATTATAATGCTAAACCAATTTTTGTATAGAATGTTAAAATTAATATTGACACCTATATTTCAAATCGTTTTCAATTTTCGCATCATACAGAGATAACCCCTAGCTCATCAATCTTCAACTGTTCCCTAGACACTATACTTTTCTTCTCGTATCCTTAAAGGGACATTAAGTGGTGTTGAAAAGTTTAAATGTTTAAAAATTTACTTCAGAATTCAAGATGAACATTAAAAATCGCCATTATTGTTGTTTCTACTAACAAAAAACACAGCAAAACTAGATTAAAACAATATCATCGCTATTTATTGAAAAACGCCCTCTATGCAAAATATGGTTCGCGTTATGTATCACGCGTACTGCACGGGGATACTGTCGGACGTAAAATGCTGGTCCCGCGGGATAAGCATTTTTTGAATCGACGTTTTCTGGTACAAAGAGAGCTGATTTTTCTTAATCCTTATAGGTGTAAGTTCATACATGTAATACAATTATAAAAAATAAACTAATCTCAGTTTTTATCATAATTGAGGGCGCTGCCTCCAACACATCTCTTAGTGTCCCTTTAAGTTGGCATCTTTTCGTTAACACATTGACCCTAGAAGTAAACAGCACGTCTTCTGAGAAAATGGGCCTGGTTATCAATTGTGTCACGTCCCTTCGTTTAGGTTTATGTAAGTTCAAGCTAAACCCACCAAAAAAGAAAGACAAGAGATAGACATGTTGACACATACATGACATAGCCTTTGTCATTGGAATTTTAAGAAGGAAAGGGTGAAAATGTCATCTTAACACTTTCAACACGGCTATTATGTTACCAATATACAAAACAGATTTTTCAGAAACCTTCATAGTCTATCTCATGAATTACTGAACAAATGATAGGCATGTTTATACTTATTTCAATGAATTTGTCATGGCGATTCAAAATATGGTAATGAAATTTAATAATTGCAACATTTTTGCAACATTTTGTGACATTTTTTAATGTCGACTGCAGACGCCTGCTGCGCGAAAAGTGTTAAGAAGAAAGGGGTCATCTTGTAATGATTTTAACAATTATTTGCCATTTTGACCCCACTTAACCATTCCCAATGGAGTTTGAGAAAAAAGAGTTTGGCAAAAACCGATAAACGCCATCTGTCAAAATTGAACTAAACATGCCATGACACTGCTCTAGAATTAGTTATGAAGCATGCATTGGTAGTGTATTTTGAAATTGAATGTCGGATTTAAAGGGGCATTGAGAGATATTGTGAGTGAGCCCCTCAATTTTTCTGGAAATCAGCTTTTTTGCACATACATGTACGTACTACTTGCATTTTCTAACTACCATCTTAAGGGGGGGGGGGGTCTATGTTAGTCAGATAGTAATATTCAGTGCTTCGGACAAAACTGAGATATTAGCACAGTAGGAAACTGCTAAGTCTCTGCTTTAAAATGCTTTTTGTTTGAGGTAAATTGGATTTTCGGTTCTGAAGTTATGGTCGATTGAGTTTCGGGTGTCTCAAAATATCGGTGGTGTTTTGTATACATTTATGGGGGCACAGCACTAAATATACCGCCCATTGGATTACATGTAAATTAGGGCTAAAAGAGTCGCTATTTTGGGCCCTTAGTAACCATTTTTGGAACGTCTCGAATGCTTTATTCTAATAAACAAATATTCAAATTTCATAAAATCGTCAAGAAGTGTTACACCTTCCAATTCGATTTTACGATACGATCATTTAAACAGCGCCACCCCTATTTTCAGCCCGGACGCTCGCCTTCTAACCGCCTCCGATCACGTGTGTTCATACGCGTAATAAATTTTCAATACAATCGAAAATCAATATTTTGCAATATCCTGATCAAAGTACAAGAGATTATCTTTCATTTTAATTATGAAACGCTATCCTCACGCCAAATTGATTCCCAAAGGACCCCATTAATCACAAAATCGTGTTTTGTT
Organism: Ophiura sarsii; assembly: GCA_035610835.1. NCBI lineage: Eukaryota > Metazoa > Echinodermata > Ophiuroidea > Amphilepidida > Ophiuridae > Ophiura > Ophiura sarsii. The sequence continues at coordinate 26,204,466 of CM069446.1, read as the reverse complement.
TTTGCCGGAACTTACTACCATTACACAAAACGAGGAGTGATTTAGTGCTGTGCGCCCTTATAACACACAATAAAAAAATAAAACCTTTTTTTTTTGGCATTTTTGTAAACACCAAGTAATATCAAGATAAACTGTCAAAATAGTTTAATTTATATACCACCTCTAACTAAAGTTATGTTACTTAACGCATCGATACTCAATTTCTAATGTTCGAATTTTGGGCACTTTAAGGCCATTTTGCAGAATTTCTATGTTTTTATAATCTCTTTCATTCATCATGAGATGTTAATGAGACTATTTATGTTTCATATTATCTTAAAAGTATATATATGCAATGTTTTAATAACCCGATGAACCATGAAACTGATTACGCAATGGCGTGCACACCCTATATCAAACCTTAGATACAAATGTAAAAAGTGTAGGTCCCAAATTGCCGAATTTTAGGGGTATGGGTGAAAAACGTTTCAATTATGTGTTAATAATAGGCCTAAATTGTCTTTTTATCTGTCACGTATAATGTATCGTGTGTCAGGTAAACTCACAATGTAATTTGTGTTGGGTTATATCCTCTAGGGAATTGCCCAGAGTACGGTTATTGACATTTTGATACATTAAAAGCCTTATTTTTGTCTTAATTTAGGCCCAAATTAAACCTGGTCACCCCCCCCCCCCCCCCCCGACATGATTTGATATCAATGACAAATGGGTTTAAAAACATTTATTTCAACTTTATTTGTTAAGCCCCTGATTGATAAAACGAGCATAGATATGTAGGTTTATAATCGGATAACCATGGCGAGGGGGTCCATTATTGTGAGTAAAATCAAAAAAAAGGAAATGTTAGTAAAATGATGCTCTTCAACCGTTTTTGCTCCAAATTTGTAAGAAAATTGGGTCGTGTTCATGATATTTATGTATGACATGGACAGAAATATGATTTTCTTTGAAATTAAGATAAAATTACCTCTTTTATAGATTCAAAATCAATGCAAATCGATATAAATCGAGTGTCACCACTGCGTGTTACAACACACAATAAAAAAATAAAACCTTTTTTTTTTGGCATTTTTGTAAACACCAAGTAATATCAAGATAAACTGTCAAAATAGTTTAATTTATATACCACCTCTAACTAAAGTTATGTTACTTAACGCATCGATACTCAATTTCTAATGTTCGAATTTTGGGCACTTTAAGGCCATTTTGCAGTATCGTGTGTCAGGTAAACTCACAATGTAATTTGTGTTGGGTTATATCCTCTAGGGAATTGCCCAGAGTACGGTTATTGACATTTTGATACATTAAAAGCCTTATTTTTGTCTTAATTTAGGCCCAAATTAAACCTGGTCACACCCCCCCCCCCCCCGACATGATTTGATATCAATGACAAATGGGTTTAAAAACATTTATTTCAACTTTATTTGTTAAGCCCCTGATTGATAAAACGAGCATAGATATGTAGGTTTATAATCGGATAACCATGGCGAGGGGGTCCATTATTGTGAGTAAAATAAAAAAAAAGGAAATGTTAGTAAAATGATGCTCTTCAACCGTTTTTTGCTCCAAATTTGTAAGAAAATTGGGTCGTGTTCATACGCGTAATAAATTTTCAATACAATCGAAAATCAATATTTTGCAATATCCTGATCAAAGTACAAGAAATTATCTTTCATTTTAATTATGAAACGCTATCCTCACGCCAAACTGATTCCCAAAGGACCCCATTAATCACAAAATCGTGTTTTGTTTTTGCCGGAACTTACTACCATTACACAAAACGAGGAGTGATTTAGTGCTGTGCGCCCTTATGGGGGTACAGCACTAAATATACCGCCCATTGGATTACGTGTAAAATAGAGCTAAACAAGTCGCGATTTTGGGTCCTTAGTAACTCTTTTTGGAATGTCTCGAATGCTTCATTCTAACAAACAAGTATTAAAATTTCATGAAATCGTCAAGAACAGATACCCATTCCAATTAGATTTTACGATATGATCATTTAAAGGGCGCCACCCCTATTTTCAGCCCGGACTCTCGCCTTCTGACCGCCTCCGAGCATATGTGTTCATCCACGTGATAAATTTTCGGTACAATCGAAAATCTTTATTTTGCAATATCCTGAGCAAAGAACAAGAGATTGTCTTTCATTTTAATTATTAAATGCTACCCTCACGCCAAACTTATTCCCAAAGGACCCCATTTATCACAACCTCGGTTTTTGTTTTTGCCGGAACTTACTACCATTACACAAAACGAGGAGTGATTTAGTGCTGTGCGCCCTTATAACACACAATAAAAAAAATATTTTGTATTTTTTTGTCATTTTTGTAGACACCAAGAAATATCAAGAAAAACTGCCAATTTAGTTAATTTTGATATCACCTTTAACTAAAGTTATGTTAGTTAAGGCATGAAACTCAATTTCGAATTTTCGAATTTTGGGCACTTTGAAGTCATTTTGCAGAATTTCGGAGGTTTATGAAATCTCTTTCATTGATTATGACATATTGATGAGACTATCTATGTTTCAAATTATGTTAAACGTTTATATATACAATGTTTTAAAAACTCAATGGACAATGAAACTGATTACGCAATGACGTGCTCACCCTATATTAAACCTGAGATACGAATGTGGAAATTGTAGGCCCAAATTGCCGAATTTTAGGGGTATGGGGTGAAAAATGTTTCAATTTTGAAATAATAATAGGCCTAAATTGTCTATTTATCTGTCATGCATAATGTATCGTAGATCAGTGAATCTCACAATGCTATTTGTTTTAGGTTATATCCTCTAGAGAATTGCCCAGAGTACTGTTATTGACATCTTGATACTTTGACAGCCCCATTTTTGTCTTAATTTAGACCAAACTTAAACCTGGTCACCCCCCCCCCCCCCCCCCATATGATTTGACATCAATAACAAACGTATTTTAAACAACAATTTCTTAACTTTATTTGTTAACCCCCTGATTGATAAAACAAGCTTAGATATGTAGGTCTATAATCGGATAACCATGGAAAGGGGGGGCCATTATTGCGGGTAAAATCAAAACAAGCAAATTTGTAGTCAAATGATGCTCTTCAACCGTTTTTGCTCCCAATTTGTAAGCAAATTGGGTCGTGTTCATGATATTAATGCATGGCACATGCAGAAATGTGTTTTTCTTTAAAAATCAGATCAAATTACCTCTTTTACATACTCAAAATCAATGCAAATCAATATAATCCTAGTTTCACCACTGCGTGTTACAAGGGGGCACAGCACTAAATATACCGCCCATTGGATTACGTGTAAAATAGAGCTAAACAAGTCGCGATTTTGGGTCCTTAGTAACTCTTTTTGGAATGTCTCGAATGCTTCATTCTAACAAACAAGTATTAAAATTTCATGAAATCGTCAAGAACAGATACCCATTCCAATTAGATTTTACGATATGATCATTTAAAGGGCGCCACCCCTATTTTCAGCCCGGACTCTCGCCTTCTGACCGCCTCCGAGCATATGTGTTCATCCACGTGATAAATTTTCGGTACAATCGAAAATCTTTATTTTGCAATATCCTGAGCAAAGAACAAGAGATTATCTTTCATTTTAATTATAAAATGCTACCCTCACGCCAAACTTATTCCCAAAGGACCCCATTTATCACAACCTCGGTTTTTGTTTTTGCCGGAACTTACTACCATTACACAAAACGAGGAGTGATTTAGTGCTGTGCGCCCTTATATGTAGAAAACGCTCACCCTGCGATTTTAAGCATTTTCAGTTTTAATTATTTTTTGATCAAATAATTGTAACATTTGATTACAAATTTATTTATCAAAATATTAAAATAATTAATTGCACATCATAAATCATCAAAATTTCAAAGTCAACGTAATTTCTTATGTATTTCTTTATTAATCTCACCCGGCTATTTTTAAGCCATTTATCTTTAAAAATCAATAAAAATGCTAATATAATTGCTATTTTCACCCAAAATGGCTCAAAATGTGTCTAAATTCATGCTCTTCCATAATTGAACAACTATTTTTATCCAAAATGTCAATCTTTTTTTTCCTCGCCAATTCTAATATTTTTCATACGTTTTGCACGATATCTCAAAACTAGAAAACACGCAAACTTGCAATATGGGATCCAACATAACTCAAAAACGAAACCTCGTATCAGGGTGATATTTGGAATGGATAATAAGCTGGAATAGAGGAAGAACCCAATGAAGCCGGATTTTCAATTTATCTTTCCAAATTTGAATTATAACGTAAAATTACCTGATTGGTCGGTTCCTGGTTACCATGGCAACCGTATAAAAAATCCGTCTTCATTGGGTTGTGCGCATTGTTTCCATGCATCATCTACCAAAGTATGGTGAACATGCAACATTTAGTTTTCTAGTAAAGTTGGATCCCGTGTTTAGCCAATCAGAGGCCTTGACTGGTTACCATAGCAACCAGATCAAAATAACGCAAATTTTTTGAAACGCTGTTACCTAAGCTTCAATTTGATATATGACTCTAAGGGGTAAACCCACGGTAACATTGAGAAAATCTGTTCCCAAAATTGGTGAAAATAACATAGACCCCCCCTTAAACCGTTTACCGAAATTTCACGATTTGGTAATTTCGATGTAGATCACATTGAAAGTATGAGCATCACTCACCACATAACTTGCTTCAACCAAATTTCAGTCTAGCGCCATTATTCAACCGTTTTCCCATAAATCATTACACTTCCGGGTTCCTACGTATCTTATCTTTTGAAACAATTCATTTTTTCCAAATTTCAATTTTTCTTGGCAATCTCTCGATGCCCCTTTTAAAGTACATAACATATTATAGCAGCATGACATGGTCAGTTCGATTTTGAAAGGTTTTTTTGTTGTCTGTTTCGTAAAGACGCTCCTCAATGTTTTTACAGTAATTATATTTGAATGTTGTAAAAACGACGTCATGTTAGTTGTGAATTAGCTCAGTTCTCAAGTAAAGTCAAAATAATAGGGAATAATTTTTTTTGAAAATGATCAATAAAAAATGAAATAACCTCTTAAAGAATTTGTGACAGAGAAATTAATTAATTAAATGAAACCCCTTATCATGTTTTAATGTTTGATTATACATTTCTAACTATCTTTTAGATGGAGGCCATCTTGGATTTTTCATTGTTAACTAAGCTATTGTTGAATCACCTCCACTTGGCGAGCCTTCTTACAGTAGTAGTGCATCAAATGCGTGACGTGTGTGGGCAGTGGCGGCGCTACAGGGGGCATTTCCCCCGGGCATTTCCCCCGGGCATTTCCCCCGGGCATTTCCCCCACCTCATATATTTGTTGCCCCCCCCCCCCCCCCCAACAAAAAATCAATTTAGTTAAAATTAGAAAAAATGACAATTTTATTTTTAAGTTGAATGATTCAAATGGAGATCAAGTTGTTCAGAATACATGGAACTATAAATCGAAATAATATAGTAATCGTTTCCTATCATATTTTTGGGAAAAAAGACCCCTTAATCAAAACATAGAATTCCAATTGCCACTGTAGACCAGTGAGCATTTTGTTTCTTCATTTGCAAGGGGTATAATACAATTTTTGTCCCGGTTTTTTGGCGGCAACAGCATCCTATAAAATTCCTGTGGCAAGAACAATTGTGTGGGTAAGGTGTCAACATTGCCTGAAATTAGCTTTTGGTCTGACTCTGAAATTAAATATTTTAAGCTAATTTGGATGTCCTCTTGACTCTGTCTCCCCTGACCACCCCCCCCCCCCCCCCCCGGTTCTCCGTAGTGACATGCGCTCAGTGGCGTAACTAGGGTCTTCAATTTGGGGGTGGGGCAGTGGCATAGTTACCTGGGGGACAAAAGGTTTTTGTCCACTGCCCCACTCTCATATGCGTTATAACCATTTACAAGGACCATTTTTCGGAGAAAACATGCCCTTACACCCCCCACCCCCCTCTTGTGCTGACTGCAAAAAACATTGAGCCACCCTTTTACGAGATTTTCGTAATCTTGTCCTGACAAACCCTGACAAAAAATCCTAGCTACGCCGCTTGGGGGTGGGGGAGGCCTGTGACCAGGGGGATGGGGGCATAACCGGGGTAGGCAGTCCCTGGGTGGAACAACCCTGGGTGGAACAACCCGGGTCGGAACAACCCGGGGTGGGACAACCCTGGGTACGCCTCACTTATCATATTGTACCCATTTCATTATACATGTATATAAACCATGCTAAACTATAAAAAAAAACACTTGGAAACTATATTGATTATAATTATATGTTAAAACACTCAGGGGTTGGTGGTCGGGGAGGTAAACATAAGGAGGTAAAAACAAGGATGGATAATTCTAAAACATCCCGGGACTGTCCACCCCTTACCCTAACCCTAACCCGAACTTTAACCCTAACCCTAACCCTAACCACCCAGGGTTGGTCTATCCCGGGAATAAACAACCCCGGGACTGTCCACCACGGGACTGTCCGCCATAGGACTAACCCTAACCCTAACCCTAACCCTAACCCTAACCCTAACCCTAACCCTAACCCTAACCCTAACCCTTACCCTAACCCTAACCCTAACCCTAACCCTAACCCTAACCCCAACTCCAACCCTAACCCTAACCCTAACCCTAACCCTAACCCTAATCATAATCATAACCCTAATCATAACCCTAACCTTAACCACTCAGGGTTGGTCCACCCTGGGTTGGTCCAGCCCCGGGACTTTCTAACCCGGTGGAAAGTCATGTGGGTATTTCTATTGTTGCATATAGTTATACGGTATATAACGTATACTTCTATATATAACATCATTTTCAGATTTCTAACAGAAATCCTCTTCGAAAACCCGCGTTTTTAATATCATTGAATGTAAAATCCTTCGCCCATTTTTGAATTGATCCTATTTAGCATGATTAGATAAAGATATACGGTATATTAACTGATTATGGCAGCCTCAATATGTGTTGGTATATACTATGTTGCAATACGCATAATATGGAAGCTATACGCTAATTGGTACGGACATGCACAACCAGTTTATAGACCATGGAAGTAACATGAATAGACGGAGCAAGAAAAGAGTATATTTTGTGCTTAGTATTATTGATGTATTTAGAAATTTATTCAGAAATAGCATGAAACACTCTAATTCGGGCAGTGATATAAGCTGAGTACAGATGAACAGATATAATATGTTGGTAATTTTTGAAAATAAATTGGTGGAATGATTCGTATTGGTGTGTTTTTTGACCAGTCGTCACTGAACTTGGTGAATTCGAATCATGACAGGCAGGTAGGTAGAGTTTGGTAGTACATGCCATGATTTGAATGTGGAAGACTAAGACTATACTAATACAAATGATGGTAGACTTCAAACAAATAACACGGAAATAAATGTTAAAACTCAATTGTTTGGGGATTGTTCAATTTATTCAACAGTAAAAAACTACTGTAATAATATAACTAAAAGGAAAGGGTTTGACCTTTTTACAATCAAATCATCCAGGGTCGATTATAGTCAAGCATGAAGGCAATTCGGTCATGAACAATATTTAATCATATTGGTTTTATAAATCAGTAAAACGTGAATCAACCAACTCATCCATAATCGTATGCCTATATATTCTCAATAAGGTAAATTTGTAGATCAGTCAAACGTAAGGGCGCACAGCTCTAAATCACTCCTAGTTTTGTGTAATGGTAGTAAGTTCCGACAAAAACAAAAAACGATTTTGTGATTAATGGGGTCCTTTTGAAATCAGTTTTGCGTGAGGGTAGCATTTTATAATTAAAATGAAAGATAATCTCTTGTAATTTGATTAGGACATTGCAAAGTGTTGATTTTCTATTTTACCGAAAATTTATCACGTGGATGAACACACGTGCTCGGAGACGGTCAGAAGGCGAGCGTCCGGGCTGAAAATATGGGTGGCGCTGTTTAAATGATCATATTTTAAAATCTAATTGGAAGCCGTAACACTTCTTGACGATTTTATGAAATTTTAATATTTATTTAAAAGAATGAAGCATTCGAGACTCTCCAAAAAGGTTACTAAGGCCCCAAATCGACACTCTTTTAGCCCTATTTTACGTGTAATCCAATGGGACACTTATTTAGTGCTGTGCCCCTTAGTAACACGCAGTGGTGACACTCGATTTATATCGACTTGTATTGATTTTGAGTCTATAAAAGAGGTAATTTTATCTTAATTTCAAAGAAGAACATATCTAAGCTTGTTTATCAATCAGGGGCTTAACAAATAAAGTTGTTTTTAAACCCATTTGTTATTGATATTAAATCATGTCGGGGGGGGGGGGGGGGGTGACCAGGTCTAATTTGGGTCTAAATTAAGACAAAAATAGAGCTTTCAAACCCAGAGTACTGTTATTGACATTTTGATACTTTGAAAGCCCTATTTTTGTCTTAATTTAGGCCCAAATTAAACCTGGTCAACGCCCCCCCCCCAACATGATTTGATATTAATAACAAATGGGTTCAAACACTTTTTTTTAAAACTTTATTTTGTTAAATCAGTTTGGCGTGAGAGCAGCATTTTATAAATAAAATGGAAAGATAATCTGTTGTACTTTGATCAGGATATCGCAAAATGTTAATTTTCTATTTTACCGAAAATATATCACGTGCTCGGAGGTGGTCAGAAGGCGAGCGTCCGGGCTGAAAATAGGGGTGGCGCTGTTTAAATGATCATATCTTAAAATGTAATTGGAAGCCGTAACTCTTCTTGACGATTTTATGAAATGTTTACTTTTGTTGTTTACATTTTTGATTTTTTTTTTAAAACACTTTTGAATAGTTAAAAAAATAAAAATTCACCAACATTTTTTTCAATTTTCAAAAAACCGAAATAACAGCAACAAAACGCCCGACCGACCGACCCTACCTGAGAGGCTCGTACAACATGTTTATTTTTCTTCTTCATCGCCTAATGTAAGGGACTTGCTCTCCAGGGAGTTATTCATGGTGTGGCAATTAGGTGACGAGCAATAGATGAATCATTGTCAGTAAATTGCCGCAAAGCACAGACTATCTGTGCGCAAAGCAACCCACAATAATTATAAAACATTTACGAGTAGCAACCAGGGTTAATTGGTAGATTAACGATGGTCGACTCGAAATTACTGATAATTGATATCTATGACTTTGGTAAAATCCAATGTCATTGGCATTTCAACGATACAGAAATGACTGTATATAAGTTATTCTTTTACAGAAATGTATCTATCGCATGCAAGGGCGCAGATCCCGTGGGGACGGGGGGGGGGGGGGGACACGTCCCCCCACTTCCTGACACAATATCAAATGTCCCCCCCCCCCCCCACCCCCACTTTTTGTGGTGATACATCAATCAAGGTTGGCGATCAAGTGAAAAAATGGCAATGTCCCCCCCCCCCCCCCCCCCCACTTTCAAGATTGGATCTGCGCCCTTGATCGCATGACCCAAGCATGCGCATATTATAGTTCCTTTCAATTCCTCGAGATAGTGACGTGATCTTACAGGCGAAGCAATTACGCACGCACATATTGTTTTCGTCTGTGTACGCCAACGTCGTACTCTGTAAGCATGCCAAAGTCAATTTCGAGGAAGGCAATTTGGACGTGGCTACTTTACCTTATTTCTAACCGCCAGCTTTCTGCGTCCCCCAGTGTCTTCATCAGCTTCCTCTGCATTATCAACAAATAGCGTACCTCCTCCCCATTGCATATCCACTCCGTTATTGCTACCTTTATCAGGCGACCAGGCAGATTCTGTGTATGCCATCATGCTGCCTGGAAAATAATATGGTAAAATGCCTGATGGTAACATTTCGTCAATATTGTTGATGCCCATGCTCGTCTTGTTCTTTTCCCCATCAAAATTGAGATGTTGGTATGAGAAGAAAGCCCGTATGGTTGATTCTATCACCCCTATAACATTTTAGGTTTGGGAGATTTTTCGTTAAGATGCTACGCGTACGAGCAGAAAGGCGGTGAATTATCTCCAAATGTGGTTAACAACCGGGGAATTTGTATACTACAGGTGACCCAAAAAAATTGTTAACACTCCGGGCACATAAGATATCTTAAAAGGAGAGAAACACACGGGTCTAATCTTGATGTATTATGAAAGCTGAGTAAATAAGCAAGAAGCAACATGCATTTTAAAAGCTTTACTTTCATACTAAGAGGATTGGACCAAGCCGATTTTGCTTCCTCATGTTTGCTGAAGCATATCTCCCGTTCTAAATAACCAATTGGAACGCAATAAAATGCAAATGAAAGCTTATTTACTCAGCTTTCATAATACATCAAAATTAGACCCGTGTGTTCCTGTCCTTCTAAGATATCTTATGTGCCCGGAGTGTTAACATTTTTTGAGTCACCCTGTATAATACTGTTCTATGGGAAAGTGTCAAGTGAATATGACCGAATTTATTATTTGCCTTCGTACAAAATAGTAAGTGAACAATTTTGGCCCAAAAAACGGTCACCTACCTTTTTCGAATTGCGTGATCTCTTAAAAAGGAGGTGTCCCGCAAAAAGTGTGCGTTATATGTTAGAAAAATAACTATCGAGCCCAACTTTTAAAATTATATTAAACAAAACACCACACTTTTGACATAAACAAATAAAAAACGCAATCTCTCAACATGCACTTTTTAAAATTCGCCAAGTGTTAGCCAAGTACCAAGTGTTAGCATTTTGTCTATATAAAGCATCGCTTTCCATTATTTTATATACATGATTCTGGTCACCCTGTATATTTTAACGGGAGACGATTGGTCGATTTACTTTTTTTTACTGAAAGCCCTATATCCTTCTTACTACTATACTTGTTTTTACATAGCTGGTATACTTGTAGTAATAGGTTTCCAAATATCTTTACTCCATGTAGATCAGATGTGTACAATAAAAGTTATGTGAATTTGAATCAAAATTGGTGAATTTACTCTCAATTTACAGAGTGTAACTTTTGTTTACACCAACTTATGACATTATGACTAGTAGGCTACAATTCTGTATACATGTATTACTTTATTATGACAATGTATTGAATAATCATGCGCAGCTAATTCCGGAATTGTCACAGTCTTTGTTGTACCATGTTAGTACCTTGTTCATGCCATAACCCATGAATTTCTAGTACAGGGATACTTATGTGCGCCAAGTCGTTTGAAGCTATGTGTGTTTCGAACCAAGATAAAGAACGTGTAGTATTTAGCCCTGTCATGAAATAACTCATCAACAAGTCATCAATAAATATTCACTCTCGTTCCCTGAACGATTGCATCTATTAGTATCGATCTGAACAATATGCACACATTATCCATTGTGCGCGTGGGTTCGAGTTTAGTTCTATAACAACACTGGGTGGAGAAGTTATGTACAATTATCACATATAGAGTAAAATCAATCGGACACGGTAAATGTATGTGATAATTTAATATATTGAAATTGTTAGAAGTATTTACACTTTCACCGTGCCATCTCGTTTTTAACGTTAGTTTTGTGTCACAACAGCCACTACAAGGGCCATGTTGTTGTCGCAAGAGACTACCAATGCCCATACTAATCACCGCTCTATTCAAATACGCCATATCAAACAGGTGCTATGAAACACACATAGTATCAGTTCTTATTCGACATTTCAATAGAGATCATAATCCCTGTACTAGAAAATCTTTGCCATAACCATGTAATACAAAATAATGTGTCAGAGAGCATGTTTCTATTGAGGCATGTTTCTATTGTTTGTTTGTTCATTACAAAATATTTTAAATATTTTAATCACTACAGTTTCTACTCGCGAAAACATACCGGTAAGTTTACCTGCCCGTCAGACCAGTTTTCTTTACATTGTAAAACATGTTAAAAAGTATGCACTTCCTGGTCATGAGACACTAATAATAGTAGGCAAAGCACAATGCACACACACCCCGTCTGCCACTGGGAGTGTTACACATGAAGATCTGTGTTGCAAAAGGGCCTACATCAACTTCTTCCTGTTACTCATTTTGCATTATTGAATGAATGGCTATTCATTAAGTGGAATGTGGCTGGTATTGTTGGTGCCTCAATTCATGCAATTGGCGTGCATGGATGCACTAATCCAAGTCATGAAGACAGCCATACAATAACTTGATTAATTAATAATGCAAAATGAGTAACATGTAGGAGTGGTCTGTAAGCCCTTATGCAAAAAAGTTCTTCATATAATGTATGCAGCTACATTTTGATTTCCATTATTTTATATACATGATTTTGGCCACTCTGTATATTTTAACGGAAGACGATTGGTTGATTTACTTTTTTTTTACTGAAAGCCCTATATCCTTCTTACTACTATACTTGTTTTTACATAGCTGGTATACGTCTTGTATAGTAATAATAAAGTTTACCTGCCCATCAGACCAGTTTTCTTTACATTGTAAAACATGTTAAAAAGTACGCACTTCCGGGTCATGAGAAGTAATACTAGTGATAAACTGAAATTTATCGGGTTGCTGTTTCTACTGGGCAAGTTAGCGGTAATTAATTGCCGTTAAAAAACTTGAGTTAATTAACGTTATTTGACTGTTTCTACTAGGTATTATAAAGTTGCCCAGTGGAAACACGCTCAGAGATGCTGTAAATTACTGAACTTAAAGAGGTTCACAGTAGTGTTAAAGATTTTTTTTTAAAAATTGTCCCGTAGAAGATTGAAAAATCCCTTTTGTTGTCCGCTCTTCCTGGCTATACATACGTTGGGGTTTGTTTGTTTGTTTGTTCACACGGTCGTTCTGCACGAACACACGCTTGGGTCCTGAAGGGACCAGGCTCAAGCAAAATGCTCGGGCCAGGCAGTCCCCACAAATAAAGTTAACAATTGTGCTGTCAGCCTTTGGACACGAGAAAAGTCTAAGTCTTAAAGGCATATTATGTGATCTTTTCCAGAGAGCGCCCTCTATTCATGATTTTTTTTAGAAAGTAGATTTTCTTGCAGATTTACATTTCCGATCATAAATTATACATACATTCCAAGTTACAGAGCGATACGATTCCTAATTACCTCAAAATCATGGTTTTAGAGTGAATTTAGAGTGAAAAATATAAACTGTCGGGATTCCGACAGTTTATTTTCACTCTAAAACCATGATTTTGAAGTAATTAAGAATCGTATCGCCCTGTAACTTGGAATGTATGCATGATTTATGATCAGAAATGTAAATCTGCAAGAAAATCTGCTTTCTATTTTTTTTCTTCGATGTTGAGGGCGTTCCCTGGAAAGATCACATAATATACCTTTAATCCAATCTCATTTGCAACATTGCAGGCGTTTGTGAACTATACATAATATAGTAACTACCTTACCTACCTTACAACCCCTAACATGCACTTTTTTGGATGACACTTGAATTTTTGTTTATCGAAATTTAAGTTCCGTATTAAGAGAAGCATTTTTTCTCTCATGAAATCATCAAAATTAAACTCAAATACTTGCGACAAGAGAACAAACAAAAACCAGAAAATCATAATGTCACCAATTTTGGCACTGATAGTATTCGATCAAACCTTACATAATGTTTAAATATATTACTGTTTTCTGATTAAAGGGGCACTGAGAGATAAGGGGGTGCGCCCTCAGTTTTCCTGGAAATCGGGATTATTTTGCGTAAACGTTTACCAGTGCTGTAGGACTCGGGACTCGGACTCGGACTCGAGTCTGACTCGAGTCCTTTTTTTCAAAGACTCGGACTCGGTCCCAGCGCTCAAAGACTCTGACTCGGACCCCCAAGGACCCTAGTCCTACATTTAGGACTACTCTATCTATATTAATACTAGAAAAAATGCTCCCCATCCGAGAACCGACCAACCCGAGAACCGAACCCGTGGAGTACTTTTGACTCGGCTAGGCAGGATGGCTGACTCAGTGTTTCTATATTCTATCTTAGTATAGTATTTCCCTGGATAGTGATAGTGGCCCTACGAGGAGGGCTAGTGATAGTGGCCCTACGAGGAGGGCTACAAGGACCCGAGGACTCGGCTTCGATTCCTCAACGAGTCCGGCAAACCAACGGTTTTTTCAGGTGTTTTATTTTTATTAATTTACCTGAATTTGGTTTTGCTGAGGGACTAAATTCCGCAGTCCGCCGCTAGCAAAAAAATACTTATATTTGATATATTGATAAATGAATGATCGAATAAACTAAGACAAATGCCCAACAAATGAATCGATTCATCCGTTATATTATTTTGCCTGCCGAGGTGCGATACTTTTTGTAATACAATTTTACCATTGGTTGACACAATGACAACTTGACAAGGAGCATCTCAGCCGCATTACACTAATCAACGCCATACGATTGGGTTAGAATTCACACCTATTTAGTGCACGCGGGTGCGCCAAATATTTACACCTGGGACAAACGCATAGCGCATACGCGAATTATTTTTTTACTTTTCATTTCTTGGACTGGACCGGAGGTAAACATTGGAGCAGAGTAATGACGGACTAGTCCGAAATATCATTAATAAAACTTTTTCTGGGTAATCGAAAGAAACGAATAGTGCGGTCGTGAAAACATTAATGTTAGTCATATATATCTAGTTCGTTTGCATGAAATGGTATTTTTTTACAACGATAGCACGATTTTTGTAAGACTTTGTGACGTCGAAAAAAACACGAAAATTGAGACGTATTTTTAATTAAAAAAATAGAGCTAGAAAACCTCCTTATGCATGGCCGGTTTTGAAATGTACAGCCTGAAACTGCTAGAGATTACTGGTATATGTGTTTTATTCACAGAATACGCTGCCTTGGATGCACGGATAAACCAAAAAAAAGTTACCGACCAAAATGTAGAACCGTATTTTCGATGAATGGCGATGATGATGGGTGACGAATTCTGATCGTTTTACACACACACGGAACGGATTTTTCAGAAGAGACTATTTATAAAAATGGATAAAAATTCACAATACAATTTACAAGGCTTGAATAAAATAAGATTAGAATCACGGGTAACGGGCTGCGAGGTAAAGCAAGTTACCAATCGCGCGATTTTTGAATGTAAGCTTTCATAATTGATTGGTACTTCCCTTAGACAATGTTAGACTATATATAGGGTTTAAAGGAGCTCTCCAGTTAGACTAGGCTGCACACAGCCGGGCACACAGCCTACCAATCAGTGCAAGAGTCTTCAAATCTGAAGTTGATGAAGAGGGAAATTCCCTTAGAGAATCTTGTCACTCAACTGGTGGGATGGATTAGCCACTAATACACGTAGGCTATGTGGGCCCCTCCACGTCATTCACTGATCGCCAGTGGAGGCCACCTCCTCCCACCCAATGTAACCACTGATCTCCAGTAGTAGTGCGATAGTGGTAGAGATCGCATAGTTTTGGCGGCGAACCATCTAGCTTGCTGAAAAAAACCACGCATCCTAGGTACAACAGCGCCCTCTACGATAGGGGTAGAGTTCGCGCAAAATAGGGGTTGAGTTCGCAAATTCTACACGGGTCGGGCTCATCTAAATTGGACCTAACTTAAATCGGTTCGTAACAAGCCGGGTTTATACACGCTTAGAAATGAGTGTCAAATTTTGCTGGGTAAAAAAGAAAAGTGTAGTTTTTTACCCAATATTGTGCTAAACATCAATTTCGTAAAATAACATTTTACACATGCAATTATAGTTTACTATTGAATTCCGAGTTTTACACTCTGGAAGTGTAGAAAAGTGCCCGCTAATTGGGTAAAACATGATTTGACACCATGAAAGTGTAAGAATTATTGGGTAAAGGAAATTTACCCAATTTATGTGTACCAAAAATAACACAAGTGTTGAGTAAAACCTCTTCCCAACCCCGGTTGTGTAAAGTGTTGCACATAAGTGGGTCAAAATAGGGAACATGGTCATTTTGGGGTAAACATTTACCCAACGATTTTTTACATTTTTTTACACTTTGACCCAACTATGTTACACATAAGTGGGTCAAAATAGGAAACATGGTCGTTTTGGGGTAAACATTTACCCAACGAATTTTACACTCTGGAAGTGTAGAAAAGTGCATGCCCGTAATTGGGTAAAACATGATTTGATACCATGAAAGTGTAAGAATTATTGGGTAAAGGAAATTTACCCAATTTATGTGTACCAAAAATGACACAAGTGTTGAGTAAAACCTCTTCACAACCCCGGTTGTGTAAAGTGTTACACATAAGTGGGTCAAAATAGGGAACATGGTCGTTTTGGGGTAAACATTTACCCAACGATTTTTTACATTTTTTTACACTTTGACCCACTATGTTACACATAAGTTGGTCAAAATAGGGAACATGGTCATTTTGGGGTAAACATTTACCCAACGAGTTTTACACTCTGGAAGTGTAGAAAAGTGCCCGTAATTGGGTAAAACATGATTTGACACCATGAAAGTGTAAGAATTATTGGGTAAAGGAAATTTACCCAATTTATGTGTACCAAAAATGACACAAGTGTTGAGTAAAACCTCTTCACAACCCCAGTTGTGTAAAGTGTTACACATAAGTGGGTCAAAATAGGGAACATGGTCGTATTGGGGTAAACATTTACCCAACGATATTGTAGTTTTAAACTTTGTTGGGTAAAATATCTGTGTAGAAAGCCGCGTTACCGATCGATGTAACTATTGTCCAAGGTAAAGTAAACTATGCGTGTACATGTAGTGTTGCGGGAGCACATTAATATTATCAAGGCGATTTTTCAACGGTGTGCCGGCAACCTGACCTTCACACATCGGTCTCCCTTAAGATAATATAGCTTTATAATTTACTAGTTTCATTATATTTATACTTTTTTCATGCCAATCTCAACATTTACCAACTAATTTCAGCAATTTCTTTCTATCTTGTCATATTTAGTCATATAAAATAGTTTATATTAACACAAAACACTTCACATATCAACTACTTCGTTAGCACAGTGGGTACGGCGTCAGTCTTCGAATGCAAAGATTGTGGGTTCGAGCCCCGTTCCGGTCAAGTTAAGGTAAATTCTTCTAAAAATCTTTAATTCCGTGGATATTAAAATTGCGAAAGAAGATTAGAATACAAAAATGACACCCAAAATGGCTTAAAATATATTCCTGTATTTTTTAAATTAATTTATGTGTACCAAAATGACACAAGTGTTGGGTAAAACCTGTTGTGTAAAGTGTTACACATAATTGGGTCAAAATAGGGAACATGGTCGTTTTGGGCTAAACATTTACCCAACGATTAATGGGTAAAATGTTTACTATGTGTTGTGTAAGACTCTACACAACCACTGTTATGTTCATTTTTACCCAACAAACGACCATGTTCCCTTTTTACCATCCTGAAGTGTAGTATTTTACCCAACATTGCTTAATTTTTTCTAAGAGTGTAGTCGCCTCGGCCGCAGGCGGCCTGCGGCTCCTTTTCTTACTAGCGCCTAGCGGCGGGCTATCCGCGTACGGTGCCTTCGGCCCCGCTTGACACTGTGAGCACGGAACAGAATCAAGTGAAGATTTATTTACAAATAATATTTTTCGTATAGTGTATACGGTACTTGTTGTTGTAGTGTATTTTTGAGGTATCGACCGTGCTGTATTGTGGGAGTTACTAATTTTCAGCAGCCAGGTACCCTTTTTCAGATCGCTCGCGATCTAAACCCTTTTGGCAGTAGGCGGAGTAGTAGTAGTAGTAGTAAAAAGTGGAGGGGTGCCCCCACCCCACCCCCTGGGTAATTGGTTGTGGTATTGCCATATGGGTGTTTGTGTTTGGGGGGGGGGGGTATTAATTAGGTTGAAATTTTGCAAGATGCCCAATCATATGATACTGGCTTCCTCTGGACGGTGACGAGGGCGCAGCTTTTACGCACGCGCACGCGTATCTTCCGCTTTTCAACGCTCAAACCTATAGGCCAGCGCCTTGAGTTGAGTAAGCGCGCGCTTTACATCGTTACATGTATGTGATGCAATTAGCAGAATACGAGCAGTTATGTCACTGTCTCGTGATGGCCAAATACACTAGACCTGAGGAGCAGTGCTCAAATTAATCGTTAATTAAAGGCAATTGCCTTCGAAACCCCACCTGGTTGCTTTGATGCCCTCACTTTCTGGCTGTTTTCACCCTATTCAAAAGTACATAATGCCTTGGAGAAAGTTGATGGGCCTTTCAAATTTCTTTAAATTGCATCCCTCTTCATTTCTTATTTTGAAACCTGTTCTGAGGAGCCCTTGGGAAAAAGCAAGGACGGCAGCTGGGAGACAGCTAAAGTGTGACTGGATGTATGCTGCACAGGTGCATAGGCCTACATGGTGTTTCGTGTTTTGGTTAAAACATGGTTAAAATTGTAAAAGTTAAGATTGGTCTTAAGAGAACATAAGAAAAGTTCTTCTTAAAAGGTTATGTTATTGTGATCTTTTCCAGGAGACCGATTATCTATGAGGACACGCTCTCAATCCTAGATTTTTTTGGAAGCAGATTTTCTTGCAGATATATATTTCTTATCATACATCATAATATTCCGAGTTACAGAGCGATACGATTCCTAATTACCTCAAAATCATGGTGTTAGAGTGTAAAAATAATCGGGGAAAAATAAACTGTCGGGTTATAAAATTAACTGTCGGGTTAACATGTCAGTTAGCAGACAGTTTATTTCCACTAGTCTAAAACCATGATTTTGAAGTAGGCCTAATATGAATCGTATCACCCTGTAACTTGGAATGTATTTACGATTTATGATTAGAAATGTAAATCTGCAAGAAGATCTACTTTCTAAAAAAAAAATCATGAATAGAGGGTGCTCCCTGGAAAGATCACATTGATACTGATGAATCACAAACTTACTCACAAATTACAAAGGACCTGGTAGGAACTGGTATGTTTTTTTCTTCTTCTGCAAAACAAGTAGACTAGGCCAGTTACACCAGGGTCACTTGTCAGGGGACAAAGGGTATTTTTTCCAGGTGAATACCAGTTCGACCCGTTGGCGTAGCCAGGTTTTTCATGAACCTTTTGATAGGCTAAGTATTTGTTTTGATTATAGGTCAAAGGGGTATGTTAACATTTACATGCAATTATTGTGTTGTAAAATGGGTTTATGTAAAAAAACAAGGAAGTACAATGGAAATGTAAGGTTGTTTTCATTTCCAATATTTTATTAAGATTTGAGATAGAATCATAAACCAACTTCAAATTATATACATTCAATGTTAACATTTACATGTAATTAATGTGTTGTAAAATGGGTTTGTGCAAAAAAACAAGGAAGTACTTATGGAAAAGTATTTTTAAATACTTTTCCATAAGTACTTCCTTGTTTTTTTAACCTTAAAAGGTTGTTTTCATTTCCAATATTCTATTTTAAGATTTGAGATAGAATCATAAACCAACTTATTATTATTAAAATTATTTACTGTTACATTCAATGTATATAGAAAAATGAATACTGTGTACACATTTTCCACCTCAACAAACATACATCTCAGACAAGAAACATGCACAACGACATCACACTCAAGTGTGTACATGATTTGGTGTATCGCATTCAACGTTCATGCCTTTTACACGCAAATCATACGTGTATGTGCTAAATTGATCGAGAATTGTTTGCATCTATTAATATTAGGCCGATGCATGCATGCACAGGTCATTGCAAATTCCATCAATAAATCTGGTCATTTATATCATTACATAACACATGTAAAAATGTGTTATTTGTGGAGCATTATAAATTGTCCATGATATTTTGATTTCAAAAGTAATTTAATACAGATATTGTTTTATATTATTATGTTTACACAACCCTTGTTTGTCTTATGGATGTATTTTAAATGGAAAATTCTTTTTGTAAGATGTTACCAAATACCATGATTTACCAAGACAGAGCAGCTGTGCTTATGTCTTATAATATATCCCACACTTTGATTAATTGCGTAATCATTAATCATGGTAGGCTACGGACTTGTGTAGCAGTTGTCTCTTCCACATGATTCCAGCTAAGGTTTTATCTCTGTCAATGTAATTTTTTGATGCCACTTTTCTTGGAAAGATTGCTTTCTCCTCACTTCTGGTGTTATGTGGTACCACACATTTTAGGATAATTCACAATTTCCCCAGGTCTAAATTTTGCGGAGTTGAATTATTGAGACAATCTAATTTCTTTTGATGGCAAAATTTTAATTTTGATGAAAAAAGCATTGTATAAGTGCCCAATTTATTGTAAGGTTGGCATTTCAAGGTGTCAGCCGAGGGATCAAAACTAAATGAATATACAAATAGTCAATCGTTTACACGTTGACTAAAATGGCGGATCGTGAGACACGATAATTACATCGCTCCGTGTCGGCTTCAACGTTCCTGAATATTATGTTTACTGCACGCTATTATATTTGAGTTAATCTTATCAACAATGTGTTTCTGACCATTTTCACCACACTGGTATGTTTTTATTCAACCAATTTTGACTGTATTTGCTGAATTAAAAGTCATCCTGCTTGACACTCGTGCATGCTGTTTACGATTAGTATTCCGAATTCACTACCCGCTCTATTCAAACCTGTGTATCCACACGTGAGTGATTTCGCACTATACAGTTACGAGTCATCTTTTGGCATCATATTGATTTGTATTAATCAACAGGCTACATACAGCACCTTCATCATACGCGATTCTATATAAATCGCACTGTATATGACAATCTTCAACGGATTACGATCATATTCTTCATCTGATACGACCTATTTTCTTTGTAATCATGGATGAATTGAGATCAATTTTAACATCTATGAGAATGGAGAATAAAAGCAACTTTTCCGCCTTATCACTGCAACTTGAAACCTTAAAAACGGAGCTAAAAGAAATAAAATCAGATGTAACTGACCTCACCCTCAGCGTTGGGTCCCTTGATAAGGATGTTAGGAACATTAAAGAAGAAGACATTCCAACATTGAGAGCGGAATTGAAAGAAGAGATAAACTCCCTCAAAGTACAACGTGTGGCTGCGGAACTATATAGTAAGCGATCCAATCTGCTTTTCTATGGCATAACGGAAACGCCAAATGAAGTGTGTGAAGATGTTATTAAACGCTTCATTAAGGACGAACTTGATCTTGATGTGAACAACATGCTCTTGGCCAACGCCCATCGACTTCCTACCCGGACGGTTTCTTCGCGTGATCGACCCAGGCCATTAATTGTCAAGTTTGTTATGATGAGAGATCGAGATAATGTCTTGAGCGCAGCTCCCCATCTGCGTCGCTCTCCACATAGATTTGGCATCAGCCCACACCTTCCGGTATACATAACTTCACGTACCTATTGCTTGCAATAGGTACGTGACATAGCCCCTGGTTTCAAAGCCGATACAAATGTGTCACAGCAGCGAGTAATTTTTCACGGAAATATTTCTTGAACACCGCAAAGCTTAGACGTTTGCAAATAAGATTATCAGTAATACGTTTTCCTACAGTGCATTCCTACATACCTTATTTTTAAAACCGAACAACTGAAGCAGAAAAACAGCGCATTATCTGAGGTGTGAAAATGAAAATTCGTGAATACATGTCGTCTAAACGGATTAAGATATCGACTTCCTTTGTGTGTACCACCTGTGTCTCTTCAACAACTGTCAAAGTACTGTCAAAATCCTCGAATTCCACGCACTGATTTGTCGGAAAGCAGATAGTCAAAGCAGTATATACCGTAGACTCCATGTAAGTATTTATAGGTGTTTTTTTAAAATTTATCTCATTAGACCTCATCAAGGTTGAAGAAATACAACAAAAACATATAAAACAATGCAAGAGATGAAATAGAATTCATATAAATACATACAAGAACTTTATAAAAGTGATTTATTAAATTATTTAATGGCGACAAATTCATGAACCATACGGCATATTCAAGCGAATGCAAAATATCGTACACGTGTGCAAACAGCCTCGATTTGCGAGTCACATCGCGCGTCCCTTTTGCCTTATAAGGACTCTCGTATCATAGCGTCGCCCTCGATTTACGAGTCACATCTTGCGTAATCCACGCCCATATGCCCATATATGGGAGGCTCTTGTTTTGCATATTCATTCTGACCCGGCTGACCTCGTGACGTTCTCAAAACAATGTCGCCGAATCATGTGTTTTTCCGACCACACCATTTTCTTCAAATACAATTTGACGACGATGTAATCCACCGATTTTCATGTTTGAATTATATTTGTAACTCTGACGTATTTGCTAAGCCCAAGTGACATTTTCTAAGACGTCAAATGTAGCCTGGACGGTAAGTGCATACCACTGAAAATTGGGTTTATATGCCACCACACAACACGGGGGTTCCGTCACGATCGATCCCGGGGTAGAATTCGCGTGTAACCTTCCGGCAGTGATGCAACAAGCACGCCAGAAGTTGCTTCCTATAAGAAGAGAGGCCATCGCTGCTGGCAAGAAAGCATACATCAAAACAACAGGTACTGACATCAAACTGTACATAAATGACCAACTTTATAAAATTAAATGACTCTGACGTCTTCTCCAATCCCAGAATCCGTACCCAGGATCCGCGTCCCACGTTAAATTTCTATTGTTAGCATCACCTGAAGGATTGTTATTACCGTGAACTGATCTATTTTATGTCATCATGCTCATTCTACATTTTACTCCTGGATTATTATATCATGCACCTGATGGACATTAGTACAGATCCTCTAACCATACGTACCTCGTCATAAAGGCAATTGAAACAATTCTTAGCATCACTTGTCCCCATGATCGTGATTTTATCACGCTCAATGACCTGTTGTTTACAGGTTTATACTGTTTCACTATATATATAGACTTGATTGATGACTTATCGAACCATGACTTTGTATGTTATTGTTATACTCTTGTGCTCCAGCCTCCATGCACTATCGTGTTTATGGTTTGACATGATCATTATATGGTGAAATTGTCATTTTTTTAATTTTAAATTATTGCAAATTGAGCTATTACATGTAATATAATTATCATATGCATCCAGTATTTATGTTATGTATGTTCACTATAATGATATGGTTTGTCATGATCATTATGTTGAAATTGTCATTTTTTTGATTGCAAATTGATCTATTAGTATAATTATCATATGCATCCAGTATTTATGTTATATGAATGTTCACTATGATGACACATCCAACATCCAACCACACAGAAAACTTTAAATGGGTCATCGGTACTCACGTAAGTGAGTATCCACTTGGCACTCTTGGCAAATACAGTAGGTCAAATGACACACATATAATAGGTCAAAATAACCTACAAAGTAGGTCACAACAACACATGTATATGGGTCATATGACACGTTATTCAAATTTAACGAGTTTCTGCACATGACTAGTACTCACTATCTTGGGTCACATGACTCGCCTCAAATCCAAATGAGTCACATCAGCTCACTCATATGAGTCAGATTGACATGGCTAAGCAGGTCAAACTGACCCATTTTCATAGGTCTTTGTTTTCATCCATGTAGTTACACACATTGGAAATCATATGAGTCATACTGACACACCAATGATGAAATGGGTCACACCCAAAATTACATGACTGAAACACAATTTAAATTTCAACAAACTGCAAAGTGAGTCTTCAGAAATATTAAGGGTCCCATGTATCTGGTTTGTGAACAATCACTTAGTGATTGACGTCTCGAATTAATCATGTTAATAAAATGGATATATATATATCCTTACGAAATCTACTTTCCATGGTGTTATTTTTAAAGAAGCTGATGCACACCCCAGCCAACATCGACCGTGGGCCCACAGTAGGCCCTCATGGGACCCTTAATATTTTGTCCACTTTGGCCCGTATACAGGCCAAAGTGGACAAAATATTAAGGGTCCCATGAAGGCCCAAAGTGGGTTTACGATCGATGTTGGCTGGGACCCTTCCCATAATGCCATTCGCGCTACACAGCGCCCGCTATCGATCTTGACCTACTTGTAAAATGCAAGTGGGTCAGATATCGATATTGACCTACTTGCAAAATACAAGTGGGTCAGATGTCGATCTTGACCAGTAACTATACAGAACTGAGTCAGTTTACCTGTTTACGTTCATGGTTGGAATGACCCAGCACAAGAGCAAGTAAGTCAAATGACTCATATTGACTCGATCTTGACACACTTGCACATAATCAAGTGAGTCACATAAGCAAGTATGTTAGTTGACCCATTGTCATATCTCAGATGAGTAACTGTACTTCATGATCTGGGTCATTTCAACCATCTAGGTAAGTTACATAGTAGTGACTCACGTCAAATAGGTCAAGTGACCCGCTTGTGACCCAGAAAAATACAGCCGGGTCAAGCATCGTTCTTGACCTAGTAAAACACGAAAGTGACTCACAGCGATCTTGACCTAGTTATAAATTCAAGTGAGTCAAGTATCGATCTTGACCCAGTAACTACAAAAAATTGAGTCAAATGACCCATTACATTCTTGGGATTACAATGACCCATCACAAGAGAGTCAATGTACTTGTGATCTGAGTCACATTGACCCATTTAGGTGGTTAAAATAAGAAAGACTCACGTAAATGTGTCTTGTGACCCACTTGTGACCTAGAAAAGTTTTCTGTGCATGTCCATATTTGCACCTCTCCTCTGGCGCCTGGCTCACAGTCGTTCTTTTGTGCTATTCCTCTTCCGCTTTCCCCGCATGTTTTATGGTTTGGAGTTGTCGTCATGATGTACGAGGTACGCTTATTATATTTCAATGACCATTAATGTTGAATGATCTATTACACATACGCCCTTATTGCTTAATCATGACAACATAATGCTGATCATCTAATCCTACACCGTGTCATAATAACAATTGGCACAATTCCTAGCATCAATTGGTCTCATGATCGGGATTTTATCATGCATATTTACTATATACCATTCACCTGATAGACACTATTATTATATGCTGAAACCATAACGTGTCACAAAGACAATTGGAACAATTATTAGCATCACTTACGGTCTCAAATTCGTGATTTTATCATGCTCAATTGATCTGCTGTTTACATGTTTATACCGTTTCACTAAATAGACTTGATGATCATCGTACCGTAACTTTGATTGTTTTACGCTATGTGATCCATACGTGTACATGGTTTAACATAATAGTGAAGTTGTCATTACTAGTATTATGATCGCATGAAGTGTTGTCAAATTTGACTATTCTTTTCTTCAGGACTAACTATTATAATTATTATATGTATGTTCACTACATGATGACACATCCAACCATGTCCATATTTGCACTACTCCTAGCGCCTGGCACATTATCGTTCCGCTTTCCCCGCGTATTCTATGGTTTGATGTTGTCGTCATGATACATGACGTACAGTAAGTTAAATATCAATGACCATAAATGTTGATTGATTATGCCCTATTTGCCTTATTTATGTTCACTAAACATCTTGATGACTATCTTAGCCATGCCTTTGTGGCCCTAAAACCCATTGCTTTCATGCATATTCCATGCCATGCATATACGTATTCAACCATGGCTAAGTGGTCATCATACACTGTCATATTTATTTATTTTCTCTTTCCGATCCCCGTGTGGTTTTACCTCCCCTCACCCATCCTAAGTTACCATTGTTAGTGTATTATGATCTGAGACTAGTATACTAGTCTCAGATTATGATTACGCCCGATACGTGCTTGGCCGTCACGTTTCGTCCATCCCGCCTTCAATTCCCTATTTTGGTTAAATTTTGTTTTTGTCTAATTCGTGTTGTGTGTTGGCATTGGCAGTAAATGGATAATACTTGTAACTCATGTTTTAAAAACATTCTTATTCATCATATCTAAGATATTATGTAACGCATGTAATTATTTTTACCATAATCGATGTATATATACAGATATAAATCCAAATTGGTTTTGTTTCAAATCAAATATACTGGTGAACTGTTCCCATTTAATCATTTTGTTGAAGACGATGAATTTAGATTTGCCTTGTTTTGCTTAAACAACACTCTTGACTACAATAGAATGTTAAGTCTAAAACTGAACCCATTTCAATTGGAGGAAGACATCCTTAACTCATCTGATAATAATATAATCAATAATGATGTTCATAAGTGCTCTTATATATTTGATCATGATATGCTTAATAGCTCAGGCGGTAACGACGATTTTTCAATTATTCATTTAAACACACGTAGCTTTAACAAAAACTTTGATGCTATTCATACATATTTATCTAGTACCGTTATCTGTTTATCTGAAACATGGTTTTATGAGGATATGTCTAATGTTATCGATATTGAAAACTATGAGCTAGTCAGCACACCTCGCATTGGCAGAAGAAGTGGTGGGTCTGCTATTTATGTACACAACTCTGTATCATATTGTTTAAGGAAGGATCTCAATCTCATCGCACAGCCGTCAGTAAATGACCATTCTGAATCGATTTTTATTGAAATTTTAAATCCCGCTAGCAAGAATGTTATCGTTGGTAATATCTATCGTGCTCATCGTACTGATGCCAATTTATTTATCTCTGATCTCGATCAATGTCTTAACAAAATTACCAACGAAAACAAACAATGCTACTTAACCGGTGATTTTAATTTCGATTTACTGCAACATGAGAACATCGATATTATTAATGATTTCATTAACACCATGTATAACTCTAGCATGTACCCTCTGATCAATAGACCTACTAGGATAACCCCTACTTCAGCCACTTTACTTGATAACATCTTTACAAATGTTCTTACTCATGAAATTAAATCAGGTGTTATTGTGAATGATCTCACAGATCATTATCCAGTTTTTCAATTCACCAAGTCGATGCCTCATCGTCATAATCATCACCTGCCCATAAAATCTCGTTCATTCAATCAAAATAGAATTCTTGGATTCCATAATCACATAAGTCTCATTGATTGGAGCTTTATTACGGACATAACTTCCACCGAAGCAGCCTATGACGCTTTTAATACGAAATTTATCGATATTTACAATATCTATTTTCCATTGAGGTACAACAACGGTTCATCAACCCCTAAAAATATCCCTCGCAAGCCATGGATTACTTCAGCTAGGGTCATGTGTTATAAGCTCGCCTCCTTTCGCGTTACACACGGATTTTGGCTTTCACGACATGATTTTAACTTTACACATTTATATTTGCTTGTATACCCCCTGATGTAGTAAAAATATACATTTTTTGAAGGGAAATTGCATGAGGAAACCAAATATGCCATTGGAATTATAGTACGACCATGAACTAAAATGGTATGATCGGAAATGTCCGGAAAAATATCAGAGTTTTTAATTTTTAATTCGAAATCCATATATTTTTTATACCTACCCCTATCATTATTTACTATACATATTTGAATTCCTCATGAAATTACCCATTAGATGATATATAATTGTCAAAGTTACTACGTCGGTATGGTAATTATACCGGCTAGTGAATATCTCCAATTTTTATTTTATATATTTTTAGAATTTTTAAAAATATTTGTTTAAGGATGAACCCTTCCCTGATATAAACTGCATTTCTGAATTCCTCTAGTTAAAAGCTTTCCAAAAATGTATACTTTTGCTATCATAGCTTGAAAACTTTTTCTGTTATAGTCATTTTTATAAATCCGGTAAATTGAGGCTGATTATTCATGTTTACTGTGTAGCGAATAGGAAGAAAGCTGATGTTCATGGTCTTATCCATAATTAGTTAGTTGTTACAAATAGTTGACAAGTCTGTTGAACCACATACTTAAAGACTACTAATTATCCTTTAAAATGGGACCAGAATGGTGTTTGTAACATTAGGAGATGACTAGTTATTGTAAAAAGAACAAAACATGGGATTATCCCCATTGAGTTTGTACAGGCGGCACCCCTTCCAGACACACCCCTTCCAGCACCACCCCTGGTCCCCAAACATCAAACAGCTGTATCTCCCATTCTGTATTAGCTATACCAATGCCATTTTGCAGGCAGATAGCTTGTTATTAGGGCTTTAAAATGATATCAAATTTGTTGAGATAGCTTTTGTGGTTTTAAAAATATTTGAGGAAAATGACAGCATGAAACTAAAAAATGTAACGGCACCACCCTATTGGGAGGCGAGTTCATAACGCGTGACCCTATTCTTAAATCCATTAATCGCAAGCAAAAGCTGTATAGAAAGTATGTGGGTCATCCAACGGTCACAAATAAAGCACATTATATAACGTAGGCCTACCGTAATATCCTAACTATTATGATTCGCACCTCTAAGAAAAACTATTACGCTGAAAAACTAGATGCCTGCAAACGTGATACAAAACAAACATGGAATATATTAAAAAGTATCCTCAATCGACATGGTAGGCCCAAACCTCAAACGTCATTCAATATAAATAATATTGATATCACGGATCCAGTTGAGATAATTGCGAACCACTTTAACTCATATTTTGCAAATATTGGTCTTACTCTCGCTAATAAAATTCCACCCGCGAATACTAGTTTTCATAATTACTTGAATAAAGCTACCTCTCCAAAGGACTCTTTTTTCGTTACCCCAACAGATAGCGATGAAATTATATCTTTATGTAAAACTCTTAAATCAGGAACCAGCTGTGGTTGTGATGATATTAAACCCGATGTTATAAAAGCTGTCAGTGATCTTATTGCTAATCCTCTAGTCCATATATTTAATTTATCATTGAGCTCGGGTGTTGTACCAACAAAGCTTAAAACTGCCAAAGTTGTTCCTATCTTTAAAAAAGGTGATCGTCAAGATTTGCACAATTATAGGCCCATCTCTGTCCTCCCTGCTTTCTCTAAAATCTTGGAACGTATTATACACAAAAGACTATTTAGCTATGTTAATCGCCTTCATCTTTTACAGGACTGTCAGTTTGGTTTTCGATCCAATCATTCATCATATATGGCTATACTTGAGGCATACAATAAAATTATTACTGATCTCGATAACAAAAAATACTCATTAGGTATCTTCTTGGACCTCTCCAAGGCATTTGACACAACAAATCATGATATTCTATTATCGAAACTTAACCACTATGGTGTCCGTGGGAAGGCCTTGGACTGGTTCAGAAGTTACCTAACCAACAGATCTCAATTTACTATCTTCGACCGCCATTTTTCGTCTAATTTAGATTTATCCTGCGGAGTTCCTCAAGGCTCGATCTTAGGTCCCCTCCTGTTTATTATTTACATAAATGATATTGTTTTTTCAAGTAATTTCTTTAAATTTGTAATCTTTGCCGATGATACAAACTTATTTGCCTCTCACAGCAACATGACCGATCTTATCAACACTGCAAATGTTGAGCTCACCAAAATATCTACCTGGCTAGATGCTAATAAATTATCCCTAAATGTTGATAAAACTACATTTATGCATTTTAAAAACAGGTATGATTCACGAATTCATAATTATAATGGCATAACAATAAATAATATTCCAATTGTTAAAGTTTCGAGCACAAAATTTCTAGGCGTTATTCTTGACGAATCACTAAATTGGCAACGTCATAATACTCATATTACAAATATGGTCTCAAAATACTCGGGAATCCTTTTCCGCTTAAAACACACATTGTCACCTCACATCTTATCTTCGCTCTATACAAGCCTCGTCCTTCCTCACCTTCATTATTGCAACATCATATGGGCTGATTCTAACCACTGCAACCTTAATTCAATTCATGTGAAACAAAAGAAAATTATTCGTCTTTGTTCAAATTCACATTACTTAGCTCATTCTACCCCTTTGTTTGCAAAATTGAAAACCCTCACTATCTATGACATTCATAGGCTACAGAAGGCTATTTTTATGTATAAATTTGCAAATAACATGTTACCTGATTTATTTTCTCATTACTTTAATAAATCAGAGGTCTTCCACTCCTATGGAACAAGGTTTTCACATCTTTATAGACCCCCACAATTTAGAACTGATCTTGCTAGACATACTATTAGAAGACAGGGACCATTGGAGTGGAACGACATTAATGATGATATTCGACACTGTAAATCAGTCAGAAGTTTTAACAATAGATATAAAAAATATCTACTATCGTTTTATTCATGAGGTCATAACTAAGGAACTTCATTCCTAATATATGTATAATTATACCGGTACTTATATAAATCCGTATTCTATCGCCTTGATGTCTTACATAATTATTATTCCCAGATGTACATTATAATCGTTACTGATCTGTTATTGTAATTTTGTTCATGCCGTTGCCAACATACACTCGAGTTCTTTGCATTATAGCTAATGATTTTATTTAGGTGGCCAGTACTTCCCGAGCTCTGCTCTGATTTGGTCAACCTACCATAGTATATTAATTGTATTGTCATTATTATGTATCTTATTTGTGGAAAATAAACTGAACTGAACTGAACTGAACTGAACTGAACGTTAATACCCATGCATTGCATATGTCCAGGAAAATCATTTTAGACGCCTGTTAACTTTAAAACCAAAACAATTCCTTTAAATTTGGCCAGATTCATGTATGTAAATAAGAAAAGTGCATGCTACGAGCGCATGTTTTCAAATTGGGCAAAATGGTGTGAAGTCATTCGGGGGAATGAAAGCCTGTCCCCCTCAAAAACAAATCCCGCACACACCACTGATTAAAACTAGCCTGAACCTCTGCCTCTGCCAAACTGAACTGGTTTCAAACTCCAATATTATTATACAGTTGTGGATCCAGGATTAAAATGTACGGGGGCTGACCAAGACCGTTTTTCCAGGAAAGGTGCATTGGTACCCAAAAAATTGTAAACGGTGCCCAATTTTTTTTGCCGCCAGCTCGTGGAATCCTGATAAGTGGGGTGGGGTGGGGTGGGGGTGGGGTGGGGGGGGGGGGGGGGGGGGGGGTGGGTAGCAATGTGGTTGTCCACAAAACCGGCAAAAAAATTGCACACCCACTAAAAAAGGTACAGTACGTGGTACACAAAAAAGGTATATTGTAAAATATGTATCCGCCACTGGGGAAATAATTCCTTACTTCTGAACCTTTAAAAAAAACCAGAAACTGTAGTTGTTGGCAATTGTATGTGCAGGGCTAGTATGTACATGACTGCTTGCCATGAAGTTGTTTGTTGAAAA
The DNA here is from genome assembly GCA_035610835.1 of Ophiura sarsii. Classification (NCBI taxonomy): domain Eukaryota; kingdom Metazoa; phylum Echinodermata; class Ophiuroidea; order Amphilepidida; family Ophiuridae; genus Ophiura; species Ophiura sarsii. The sequence continues at coordinate 26,173,339 of CM069446.1, read as the reverse complement.
GGATTACAGTAATTGGTGTCTCAATCAAAAAGTAGATAAGTTTCCAAGTCAGAGATGATTAAAGGTCTTAATTCAGCGCCATCTTTTCATTTTTGCCCAGGAGGCCAGTTTGCACCCAGTCCCGGGATAAGGATGAGAACAAAATTGTGTTTCCCTCAGTGACTGACCCTAAAATCTTAAAAACTTTTTTTTTAATTCTTAAACTCCATCCTCCCTCAGTCAGTCGAAGGTTGCTTAAGGGGGTGTGGACTCTCAGGTATAGCCTCCGTAAAACTGCCGTAACTTCTTCAATATTCATTTTAAAGGTAGATGTTCCGATTGCTGACCCGATTTTCAACTTTTTTTTAAATTTTTAAATCTTATTATTTTTTGA
>CM069446.1:26116155-26172866 GCA_035610835.1 Ophiura sarsii | reverse complement strand
ATTTTTCATATACTTAGATTAAAGTATACCCACATTTTTGGCCAAAACATTCTGGCCAAAACATTGTAAACGAATGAAACAAACTATAGAGGGCGGGCTTTATAGAGGGGCGGGCTTTATAGAGGGCGGGCTTTATAGAGGGCGGGCTTTATAGAGGGCGGGCTTTCAATCTATAAATGCCTAAATAAGGGGACAGTTTTAAGGTTATGGGGACGTAGGCCTACAAGTCCACGTAGTAAAAATAAAATAGTGTGTGCGTCGTTCTTAAAAAGCATGAACAGGCGTGTTAGAAAGTCATAAGTGGTGTTCTTGTTTTGACATTAAAAGGGGTGGGGGCTTCCTATTGCGTGAGAATGTTTATGTGCTTTGAACAATGGCTTAAAGGAAGGGGACACCTCCCCCTATCCCCTTCGGATTTGTTGCCTACATCACTTTATTTTCTGTTTTGACTGTGGTCCAGACGCGCCTTGACTTGTTAGGCTTAAACTCATACATTTTGAGTTCAATTCAAATGATTTTTGATCATGTAGTACTTAACAGGCGCGTGCCCAGGGGGGGGGGGTGGGGGGGGGGGGGGGGCTTTGGGGCTCAAGCCCCCCGGGTCCCCAGAGGGTAAAAAAAAAGAGGGGAGAGAGAGGAGAGGCCGGGAGCTTTTATAAGAGTCTCTCACTTTATCTCTACGTCTCTGAACCATGTGAATGTTTTATAATGAAAGTAAATATTGATAGCAAGGAGAGTTTTAGGTCATCCAAGCAAGTTAAAACCCAACAGCTCGGCCCTCTGAAACACCAGTGGCGTACCCAGCCCACCCCCCCCCCCCCCCCCCCCCCCACCCCCCCCCCCCCCCCCCCCCCCCTTGGCAAAAGAGTAAAAAATAAAAAGGAAGATTAAGGAGGAAGGGTAACGAGTACAGACAGTGCAAGCGGGGAATGCCCCCCCCCCCCCCCCATCATTGTCACGGTTGAGACAATGCCCCCCCTCAAAAGAAGCCTTTTTTTGCGCGAATTAGTGTCAATGTTAAACATATTCAAGCTTAACAACATGGTTTCAGGAACGTTTTCTGGACCATTTCAGTGAAAAAAATCAGAATTTTTGCGCGCGAGTTTCAAGTTATAAAAAGAAGGCTTAAGGAACGTTTTTCGGGACCATTTTTGTTTAAAAAAATGACAATTTGTACGCTCAGGAACGTTTTTCTTGAGCTTTTTAGTGCGAATGTTTATACATGCTAACAGCACGTTTCAGGAACATTTTCTGGACCATTTTACGACATTTTTGCGCGTTTTCGAGCGAATTGGTTTCATTATTTTTTTATTCAAGCTTAAACTAAATGGCTTCATGAACGTTTTTCAGGACCATTTTAGTGTTAAGTAACCAGCTTTTGCAAAAATTATTTTCTATGTTTTATTATTCAAGCTGAACAAGATCGCTTCAGGAACGTTTTCAGGACCATTTCAGTGTAAAAATAACAGTTTTTTGCGCGCTACGCGCGAATTAGTTGGAATGTTTTATTATTCAAGCTTAACAAGATGGTTTAAGGAACGGTTTTTTTAACCTTTCTTTTTACAATCGCCTTTTTTTAGAATATTTTGTTATTCAATTTGAACAAGATGGCTTCAGAAACGTTTTTTTGGACCTTTTTATAGTTAAAATATACATTTTTTGCGCGCTCCGCGCGTATTAGTTTTACTTATTATTTATTACTAGCGGCACGCCCGTCCTGCGGACGGGCTCTCCCGCTAGGGAGTAGGGCTTACCAGATAGACACCTACAAAAATAAAGTGTTGAAAATTTATAACGAAACACATAGGAATAGAACAATATTTAAAACATTTTTGTTTTAAATCAAAAGGTTTTGTAGCCTAATTCAAAAGTTTTTAAATTTCAATTTAATTTTTTTTTGAAAATTACCCCCCCCGCCCGCACACGCCCCGTGGCATATTTCAACACCAAGGCCTAAACCTTAACCATCTCCCGTACCCCACCCGTCCCTCCCCCGCCCGCGATTTTTTTTTTACTAGTAAACATTTGTATGGGCTCACATGTAAAATCAGTTAGAATTTTTTTAATTTTTTTTAAAAATCATTTTATTCAGTGAGTTTAGCTTTATTCCGTATTAAAACGAAATAAATAATTTTTTCAAATGTTTACTAGTAAAAAAAAAATCGCGCCCCGCCCTGTCCCCTCCCGGCCCGCCCCCGTCCAGTGGCATATCCGTTACGCAATTAAGCATCACATTTTTTCATTAACCCCCTGTCTCCCAAACCACATTACATCATTACACACAACCCCCATTCGTCACCGCCCCGCCCGCCCCTCCCCGTGGCATACCTCAAGCCCAAAGCCCAAAGTTCCCCGCCCGCAATTTATCTCAACGCCAAGGCCTAACCTTAACTATCTCCCGTAGCGCGGCGTACTTCTCCAATATTTGTCCGCCCGCGTGTCACATACAGTATCAAATCCCACATCTGACACCATCGTTACGCAATTTAATAATACATTTCTTTATTAACCCCATCCCAAACTACATAACCATAACATAACCTAGGCCCTAAAGGGATCATTACACACAACCCCTAACCGCCCCGCCCCCGCCCCGTGGCTTATGCAACCCCAAGGCCTAAACCGAAACCAACTCCCGTGGCGCAGCGTATTTCTCCAATATTTGCCCGCCCGCGTGTGTAGGGGTGCATGGGTGTAGTGCGTGTGCGCGTTTATTTTGCATGGCGCACTGCTGCGCGCTATGTGTAACGCGCGCCGACTGAATGGTTACAGTGTACGCAGAGAAAAACAAACATGGCCCGTAGAAATTAGTCTCAAAAGCCGGGCTGAAAAGGCCCTAAATTGCCATAATTTTGCTCATATCTCGGTCAATTCTGCACGGTTTTCGGCCATTTATAGCTTATAACCCGTGTCCGGTCATTATTTAGTATCAGTGAAATAGTCACGGATTTAAAATGCAAAATGAGAAAGCCTTTTCAGGATACATACATACATACTCACATACTCACATACATACAGTTAAGCCCACAATTATTCATACCCCTTGAAAAATATGAGTTTTTTGCGTTTTTCTCATATCTATACCAGCTGGAGTGGTGGAACTTTCGCTTTACACTAAAGACAATTAGTTTGCAAGTACAAATCAATATATTTGGGCTCAACATTTTTTGCATAACAATAGAATTGAACTAGAATTGTGTTTTTATGCCTGTCCAAAATTATTCATACCCCATACCAAGTCTCAGGATTGAGGCCACTTTTTGTGATAATACACATGTTTTTGACATTCCAAACATTCTTTATATTGTCTGATAGGCTTTTATATTGTTATGCAATTACTCCATGATGTGTGCATACAATGTGGATGCATTACAAATGTGTCCTATTGAATGTACAGTGAGGGATATTATAGGGCAACACTCTAGCTCTTGACAGCATGGCGAAGGAGATCAAATAACTCAGTGAGGACAGTTTTTGTGCATTGTGAATGCTCACAAAGGGGGGAAAGGCTACGAAGCTATTTCAAGTTCCAAATTCCACCATATAAAGCATAATTAGGAAGAACAAGACAGTTAAAATCAGTTAAAATCAGTTAAAACCCTGAAGAACACGGTCAAAAGCCAACAGTGTCCCCTTGTTTGACAAGAAAAGTATGGTGAAAGGCCAACAACAATCCCCATATCACCGTCAATGCTCTCCTGAACAACCTTGGTGAGTCTTGGACCAAGATATTAAGGCGGACACTCCAGCAGACATAGTACACAAGAGTTCTCCATGGACTCCGACCAAGAAAGACTCTACTCCTGAAAAGAGACAATGAGAAACTCATCTGGCATTTGCAAGAGCACTTCTGGACAAAGATCCAAGTTTTTGGTCTTCAGTGTTGGGGTTGTTTAAGATGCAAGACAAGTTTCTCTGTGTCTGTTTTAAGGAGTAGAGTCTTTCTTGGTCGGCCTCCATGGAGACCTCTCATGTGCCATATATGCTGGAGTGTCTGCCATGATATCTTGGTCCAATAATTGCCAAGCTTGTTCATGAGAGCATTGATGGTGATCTGTGGATTGTTGTTGGCCTTTCGCAATACTTTTCTTGCCAAACAAGGGGACACCGCTGGCTTTTGACTGCATCCTTCAATGTTTTTTTAGTGAGTTGAACGTCTCGTTCTTCCTAATTATGCTTTGTATGGTGGATTCTTGCACTTGGAATTGTTACAAAATAGCTCTGTAGCCTTTCCCTTCTTTGTGAGCATTCACAATATGCACACAAAAGTTATTTGATCTTCTTCGCCATGCTGTTAAAGAGCTAGAATGTTGTCCTATAATATCCCTCACTGTACATTCAATAGGACACATTTGTAATGCATCCACATTGTATGCACACATCATGGAATAATTACATAACAATATAAAAGCCTATCACACAATATAAAGAATGTTTGGAATGTCAAAAACATGTGTATTATCACAAAAAGTGGCCTCAATCCTGAGACTTGGTATGGGGTATAAATAATTTTGGACAGGCATAAAAACACAATTCTTGTTCAACTCTATTGTCATGCAAAACATTTTGAGGCCAAATATATTGATTTGTACTTGCAAACTAATTGTCTTTAGTGTAAAGCGAAAGTTCCACCACTTCAGCTGGTATAGATATGAGAAAAACGCAAAAAACTCATATTTTCCAAGGGGTATGAATAATTGTGGGCTTAACTGTACATACATACATACAACATACGGTGAATTATAGTAAGATTAAAGCTTAACAAGATAGCTTCAGGAACATTTTTCTATTTTTACAATAGCCAATTTTTTCGCGCTGCGCGGGAATTATTTATTATTTTGTGATATTTAATTTCAACAAGACGGCTTCATAAACGTTTTCTGAACCTTTTAAGTGTTAAAATAGACATTTTTTGCGCGCTACGCGCATTAGTTTCACTGTTTATTTATTATTTAAGCTTAACAAGATAACTTCAAGAACTTTTTTCTAAACCTTTATTTTTACAATAGCAAATTGTATTTTTTTTATACTACTTTGTTATTCAATTGGAACAAGATAGCTTCAGAAACGTTTTCTGGACCTTTTTAGTGGTAAAATAGACATTTTTGGCGCGCTACGCGCAAATTAGTTTCACTGTTTAATTAACAGTCAAGTTCAGTGGCGTAGCCAGAGGGGGGGCGAGGGGGCGAAAAATAGCAAAAAATAGGTGTAAAGTCGAAAATTTTCGCGCGCTACGCGCGCATATATCAATCATAACAATCTTGTAGATTCATTCCCATTTCTCGCCCCCAAATATGAATAATCTAGCTACGCCACTGGTCAAGCTTAACAACATGGCTTCAGGAACGATTTGTTAAACCTTTCTTTTTACAATAGCCAATCATTTCGCGCTACGCGCAAATCCTTTTTTTAATGTATTCGCAATTTCAAACCCTTTTAAATCCAATTTTGAATGATATTGATAATAACCTAATATTGATTGGAAATGAAGTTAAGGCTTTTCAATAGAATATTGCACACCAAAACGCACCAAATGGGTTCGAAAATTCAAAAAACAATCCAATTCTAAGGGGGCACATCCCCCCTCAGGCTCCCCCTGTTATAGCGGTGCGAGCAAATGACATTTATTTTTAAGCCCCCCGGGTAAAAAAATCCTGCGCACGCCTATGCCTTAGACTGGCATTATACAAAAGGACGCGCCCTGCATCGTGTGCATGAGGCAAAAAAAAAAAAAGTTGATAACGCAATCTGAGGCAATCTGAGGATTAATCAATGGCGGTCAATCTGAGGATCTCTACAATGGCGGTCTGTGGACAGGTAATAAAAAGTGAGAGAAATGTGTGACTTTGCACAGTGACTTTTTAAAGATGTCTGAAGGGTCACATATCAAAAAAGGGTTTCTGGCTCCTTTACTTCTTGGTGATGTCAAGAACTTTTTGATACCCCTTCGTATCATGAGGTTAAATTTTGATTTTTCTCCTGCACGAGGTGAAAAGTCGAAAATATTGGCAAATATTGCTGTTTGTACACGAGATCTTCTGGTTTGTACACGAGATCTTCTGGTTTGTACACGAGATCTTCTGGTTTGTTCACGAGATCTTCCGGTTTGTCCGACTAGTCTCTCAGACACGGTCAGAGATGAGTACTTTTCTGTTAACGAAAAGGACTTCTCTTGATCTTCCAATTCCTCCTCTGTGTATCCATTTTCAATGTTAGTTTGTCCAAGAAGTTGTTTTAGATTGTAAGAACGTCTGTAACTGTATTAGTCACCTTCTATGTAGGCTTACGGCTATGACAACTATCCTTTTTCAGCCTAGCCCAATGTTTCTACTTTAAACCTGTATATGACATTTTACACCAAAATATAACGACCAATCAGAGTGGAGAAGAGCCCAGTGAGCTAACTCTAGTAAAGAAGGTTTGATTTCGATAGAACTCAGCTCAGCCTTTAGGTACATGCAACCACGTTCATTATGTGGGTTCATATAACATGAATAAGTCATCCACTGACCATCCAGATATTGAACGTCAAGAAATCTAGACCATGTGTTGGCACTTTACGTTCCTATAATAAAACTAATTATATTAATTATATATTGGAACATCCGAAATTCAAGAATTGCGCCGTTTCAAATTAGTTTCGGAGAGAAACGGTGACGAAATTATTTAAAGGCCTTTATTTCGATCCTATACTGCGATCTTTTCTACTCAAAGAAGTTTTGAATATGGAAAACAACTACCTGTAGGGATATTTTGGATTAATGAAGCGTGTCAGTTTGTGTTTATGCGTTTCCACCGGCACCAGGCAACGCTTCATCAGTTTTCATTATAACACTAAAAGACATCAATAAATAGGTGCTTTGAGCGGATGTATAGGTTATGAGCGGAAGAAATTACAAAAGATGATAATTTATAATGTATGTCCATGGCAGGCAGGTATGTCGCACTCCATTTACCGTCTGATCCTTTTATCGACAGCCAGCTATCGTTTAAAAATTTATTACGTCATTTGCCCAAGCGCCCGGCTCCACTTAATAACATTGTCTTAAATTGACGAATTATGCACAATTGCACAATGTCTTCGCAATAACGAAATAATGATGATTTGATCCCTTTCAAGTTGATCGATAGGCAAATACTTAAGGGGGGGGGGGGGGTATAGGTTGAAATGACCAAATGTTTGACAATGAATTTCACCACTTTCCCGGACTTCCACTAAGACATGTTATATACCAAAATGTCAAGCCTGACCCCTAGTTTTAAAAAACATGTTTTGTTTTGTTCGGGTTGCCATGGTAACCAAGCAGGGCCTCTGATTGGCTAAACAGCTCAACGAACAGAACTCAATAAATAAATGTCGCATAATTACCATATTTGGGGAATGGGTGCGTATGGACAATACGCACAAAACTATGAAGCCGGATTTTTTTCGCGGTTGCCATGGTAACCGGGAAGCAGCCAATCAGGGTATTTTGCAGCGCCATTTAAAAACGCAAGGTCGTTTTAAAAAAAACTCTTCATAGTTTTGTAGGCCTCTGTATGCTTAACATGTGTGCCAATTTCCATGGTCACACGACTTTTTGTTTTTGAATTACGTTTGTTACGGTTTCGCACGTTTGCGCGTTTCCTTGTTTTGAGATATCAAGCGAAACGTATACAAAAATATTAAAATTGCTTACAAAATTATAAATTGACATATGAGATGAAAATAATTGTTCATATATTGTAAAGCTTGAATTTAGACACATTTTGAGTCCATTTTGATGAAAATCGCATGTAAATTAGGATTTTTATCGCGATTTTAAAGATAAGGAGCTTAAATATAGCCGGGTGAGAAAAAATAAAGAAATACATAAGAAATGGCGTTGACTTAAAAATTTGATAAATAATTATGCGCAATGGATTAATTTAATATTATTACCAAAAAAATTATAGAAAATTACAATTGTTTAATTTATATATAATTTTAACTGAATTTGCTAAAAAACACAGGGTGAGCGTTTTCTACACACAAACGAATACAAAACGCCTCCGATTTTCGAAATTCCGTCAATTAAAGTGACCATAAAATCAGAACTGAATATCCGATTTGACTCAATTAAAAAGCATTTTAAAGCTAAGACTTTGCAGTTTTCCACTGTGCTCTTATCTCATTTTTTGTAAAGTAACTAAATTTTGAAATCCGGCCATCCTATACCCCCCCCCCCCCCTTTTAAGGCTTATTATTTAATGTTCAACCAAGGAGTTATTATGTAAATACTTAGTTCACTGACTTGGTTCAACGTACTATCAATAGGTTATTTCGAATTTCAGGCACTCATGATGTTCAAAATATTGTTCTGTAACAGGCGAAAACACTCGCGCTCCAAATGAAGTTCAGTTTCGTAAATGTATTTCATTGTTACCCTTAAGTATATGAGGAGATGGCCCTATATCCACGCAAGATTTGGGGTGGTGTTTTGTTTCGCGTCCGCATTGTGACGCAAAATGATCTTGACTGATGTTTTAAACTTGTTTTGGTTGCGCTATTTATGGTGAAAAAAAAAATCAAAATCAAAATTAGCTTGGGTACCCCGTCTTCATCATGTTCATCGATGATGCTACATTACGGATTACCCTTATGTTACGCATTTGGAAACTAACCCTCTTAAGAAAACTTAAATTGCTTAAATATTCTAATTGAAGATATTACACAGTACCGATTCTACCCGGTAATAATAAGTTCAAAATTGTATTAAAATAACTATGTGGGAATTATGGTGGTGAGTTCATGGCCATTAAAGCTTCTAAGTTCTAAAAGTCGATATAATCGCACAAATCCTCTGGAGTAAACAGGCGAAGTCGTGCTGTCTCCAATCCAACCGCTTGTCACCAGCCTGGTCGCTCTAGGTCCACTCGCTTCGCTCACAGGGATACAACAGTCCTGGATAGTGGATACGCCCTTGTCTATTGAGTCATTGAGTCCTCCCCCTCCTGCTGGCCCATTTTGAAGTAGGCCTATGGAATTTCCCTAGACAAGTTCCACCAGTCCCTGAAGAGTCGTCCTGTGCCGTCTGAGTCTAGAATTTCCTCATGAGATTTTGGGTGACGAGCTACGCGTACGTATGCTACGCGCTGTGTGTAGTCTTTGAAAATCCCGAATCCTGAGCTATGTATGGTTGCATTTCGGGCCTATCTGACGCCTAACACACGGAGCGTGTTTGAGCAAAAAGTGCCTAACAGACGCGACAGCTCGTATTGAAATGCGTGTAATAAACGAGTAGTGTTGTTGAATAGGGGGTGAACAGCGCCGTTGATACGAGACTGATTTGTACCTGTCGAATTCGTATCTATCACGATTTTAACTTTAGCGAATTTTCGTCATCGTCCGATGTGGAAGTTGTATACAAAACAAACTGGAATGGAAGCTTTATTTGCGAACAAAGCCTTCTTACTTAGGCCATGGACTTATTAGTCATGCTTAGGCTGCTGTCTGCTTGATGAATTGTCATCTGATCCTGAAGATGATGCTGAGCTGAGCTAGTGAGTAACCATTCCTATATTATATAGCAGGTGTCCGAATTGGCCAGCCCTGGCAAATTTGCCAGTGGACTGGCAAATATGCCCGCTAAGTGGGCATATTTGCCAGTATTTACAGTTAATCCAAAAGTAGCGCTTCCACACACAAAATGGCATCTTCTATCCTTCATATATCGATAGCTGAACTTGATACCAAAATATTTTGCGTCGCTTAAAAAACATTCATGGTTACGTTTTACTAGAAAAAAGATGCAATTTCAGTCATTTTTTGCAAAAACTATTTTTGAAATGTCATTTTCAAGCTTTCATTGAAAGTGCACTATTACATTAACAAACAGGGAATCCTCTACGCTTAGGAAAGAAGAAAAAAGTTGTGTTGCCGGTTGCCCTCAAGTGCCCAAAAATTAAAATCGGGTCGGTCGGTCGGTCGGATTCTTCTTTTTTTTAAATATTTTTAAATTATTTTATTTAATTTATTTTTTTGGCTGAAAAAATATATGCTTTATGTCAAGACAAAATTGGTATAGGCCCATATCAGATATGTCAATTTAACTAATGTTTCTAGTGTGACAATAGTCTAAAAACATTTATTTAAGCTTAGGCCTAACAAAAAAAAAGGTTTGATTAACGTAAAACAGGGTAGGTAGGTCGGATTTTTAAAATAAAAAAAATCTATAAAATGTCTATGTTATTATATACCAGCACACATGTAGGCCTACCGACATACAGACATAAAAAATAAATTTTAAAAATTAAAAATTAAAATTAAAAAATTAAAAAATGTTTACGGTCGGCGGTAAAAATAGGGTCGGTCGGGTTTTTTAGGCCTTACTTATTCATTTCAAGCAAGAAATAGTAACATTTAATCAAATTCAAATCTAAAAAAAAATAAAATGTGACCCTAGTTTTTACGATTTTAGGGTCGGTCGCTGAGGGCAACACAACTTTATTTTGGCCATATTGTATACTCATTGGTGTACACACACCCCTCCCCTCCCCACCACAAACCCCTCTCACCCCATCCCACATGCACAAACCCACTCAACCCCAAACCTACTCCACCTTCCCGCAATGCCCCCTCCAAATCTAAACCACCCCTACAACCTCCCCTCCCCACCCAACCCCACCACAGACTCCCTCCCTTTCCCATCCCCACCACAAACCCCTCCCCTTTCATTCACAAAACCCCTCTCCCACCACAAACACCCTACCCTCCCCACCCCACGGCCTACCCTCCCCACCGCACCACAAACCCCTCCCCCACCATAAACACCACACCCACCCCACCCCTAGGCCAACCCTTCCCACCCCATGCATCCACGCCACCATCCCCCTTCCCCACCATAAACCCTCTCCCCAGGGCCATCCCATTCGCCACCACAAATCCCTGTCCTCCACCACAACCCCTCGTCCCCACCAAAGAGGTCATCTGAGGTCAAAGGTCATCCAGAGTTCAAATCATAAAAGTTGTCCGATTGACTTTAAACTTGGAGACAAGAAACATGAACACCGGGGGAACATGTCTAAAATAAATTAGAGTTCATCCGAGAGTCATTAGAGGTCAACCAAGGTCAAAGGTCAACAAGGGGTTAAATTGTGCAATGAACACCGGGGGAACATGTCAAAAAATAATTAGAGGTCATCCGAGGTCAAAGGTCATCCAGAGGTCAAACCGTAAAAGTTGCCCGATTGACGTCAAACTTGGAGTAAAGAAACTGAACACCGGGTGAACATGTCTAAAATTAATTAGAGGTCATCTGAGGTCAATGGTTATTAGAGGTCATCCCAGGTCAAAGGTCACCAAGGGGTTACACCGTGCAATGAATACCAAGTGAACATGTCATTGTCAAAAAATAATTAGAGGTCATCCAAGGTCATCTGAGTTCACAAGTCATGAGGTCAAATCAGTAAAGTTGCCCAATTGACTTCGTACTCGGATTTGGTTTGGTCGGGGGAATGCGGCTGGAGACTCAAAACCCCTAAAAATAAAGGGTGATTTTGTGAAAAAATGGTATGGGTTTTGCTTCATTATAGACCCAATTTTTCGCAAATTATCAGAAAAATAGACCAAATGTTTGCAAATTTTACCCATTCGTAAAAAGTGACCCCATCATTAGGGATTTTCCAGCAAAAATCATACCCCATGTTTAGGGATTTTTTGCAAACAAGCTACCCATAGAGCGGTACATCTCAGTATACCGTATTAGGCGAGTAACACCCCCCTCATGATTTTAATGTCTCGCATAAGGGATTGAAATCCTTATATATGCCTTTGAAAGTTAAAAATTAAGGGCCGTATTCTCGTACGTAGTTAAACACGATTTTAAGCTAAACACGCGTCTAACTTTGACTTTAGACACAGCGTTTAACTAAACGCAATTCTCGTACATTTGTTTTACTTAGACACGCGTCTAACTCGCCAAAATGTGTCTAACTTTAAACATGGGTATGGGGGTAGTTTAATGCGTGTTTAACTAAACTCGCGCACCAACTGTATGCCTTGAATGATCACTCATCCGTGCCCGGTGCAAGCTGACGTGCGGATCGCGTAGTCTTTAAAAGTACCGTGTATTGAAGGCATTCGGTCGATATTCATTGTACTCCATTAGGGCCACAATGAATTAAATACCTGTATACAATCAACGCAGGACCACTCTGGGAACGAGATTTGCAGAGTTTAAAATCGTGTTTTGTTAAACACGGCGTTTAAAGGATAAACTCACGTTTTAGTTAGACACACGTTTAGTTAACACGGTTTTAAGCTAAAACCGTGTTTAGTACGAGAATACGGCCCTAAATGTCTTTGCATGTACAGTACTGTACTGATAGTGATAGAAAAACAAATTGAAAAATGAAAATAAGTGAAAAGCCCCAACTTAAGCGCCAGAAACGAACCCACTAAACCGCAGCCCTCACTCAGCTACTCGCCCGACTGATTTTTTGTGATATTGAGGGGGAAAAGATATTTTTTTGTAAAATCAGACGTTTTTTGGCCGAAAATCTGTCAATTTGTTTTTAAATGTTTTTAAACAAAATCCTGAATAGTGATTCTATAAGGGATGGAAATCCTTGCCTTTGAAAGTTCAAAATTAAAACATTCTTTGCAACGTGTACAGTACTGATAGAAAAACATGTTTTTGAAATTTTTTGAAAATTGTAAAATTGTGACATAACCCTATTAAACCCCGGTTTATGAATTTTGACCTGGATCTCAATTTTAGAAGAAAACAAACCATCTAAATCATCAGGAACCTGTCAGAATTTGATCCCGAGACCCTTGGAGATGGACTTAGGAGTACCATAGGAGGGACATAACGCTACTCCTGAGTCCATACATAGCCAAATCAGTATACTTGCGCGGATGAGTCGCTGAGGGCCGCCGTGGCTTAGTGGGTGCAACATAGGGCCAGAGTCCGGAAGGTCCCCTGGATCAAATCCCTGCAGGTTTTTCTGGCGATTTAGTTGGTGCTTTTTCTTCGATTTTGTTTTCTTTTCACAAAAAAAGAAAAGAGTGTTTTATTAATCCTACCCAGCACTCGGGTGGGGGGGGGGGGGGTTAGTAGCACCGTTTTGGTCTTTCAAGCGCGAGCCCTACACAATGTTTACTATAACATAATCTTTTCCAGCTACAACGATGAATAGCGCAGCAAAGCAACCCGATTTTCAATACGCTTCAGTTGTATTTAGAAATCTAAAAATAATATAAATTATGAATAAATAATGTATTTCTTATTCTTCCATCAGTGTCAGAGATTCAGAGTGAAAAGTGCTGTGACCTAAAGCTGTTGTTAAACTGAGACTAGAGCAGACAGGAAGATACTTTGAAAACTGTGAAGTTGCTGCTTGGAAATCTGGCGAACTCAACTGATTCATGTAGATTATCCTACTGAAGAACCTCTGTTTAGATTATGCAGATGTCTTATATGGATCGAGGTACATGATGTACATATTATAGTTAACTTTAACTTTAAAGTAACTGAAAAGAATGCAATTGTGCTACTTATTTTGCTGACCATTAATTAGGTCATTGAATTTTTATAATTTATTCAAGAAATAGTCATGGAAAAGTCATGAAGTTTGTGACTGTCCTTGTGATGGAACCCTGAAAGAATATTAGTACATTTTATTTTATGATTTTCTGTTTTATGATATTAGAAAAGTTCTTAAGGGGGGTGTGGACCCTCAGCATAGCCTCCGTAAAACTGCTGTAACTCCTTTATTATTCATTTAATCTATATTATAAAAGTACCATATGGGCAATTCCATAGATTGGTGATATGACCTGACAATTTTAAATTCAATTAGGATGCTTATTACCCATTTTATTTGATTGTATACACTTGTAGGTATATGGGACAATCAAATGTTTGAATGAATTGTTTGTAAATTTCAAGAAATGATCGTCAGAAGTTGGAAAATGATTTTTTTTTCATAACAAATAAATGGAAAATGTGTGTTCAGGTTAACTATGTTGACCTCTTACATTTAATATTAACTGTAAATATAAATATTTGTTGATTTCTGAAATGCATAATACCTTAGTTTCAAGTTACCAACTATGAAAAATACCTATGCATTGACACAAGTTGGGAGGAATCGCCTGTGTGTCCGATGGTAGTTCGAAATGTAACATGAGTAACGATAAACATCAAATAGTTGTCCTACTCAATTGTTCCTTGCTTTCAAATTTTGCCAAATGGAATAATAATCATACTCCAGGTACTTAATTTGAAAACAGAAAATGTAATGGGCTATGTGTAGTTTTATTAAAATGGCAGAGGTTTGAAAACTGTAACGTGAGTAACAATTGTAACATGAGTAACAAAAATGTAACGTGAGTAACGGCCTACAATGCATTGTAGCAATAAGAAGTGAATCTCTTTTTGCTTTGACTGCTTTTAGTTTTATTCATTTATCAGTCTTATGTCAGTCTGGCACTTCCATCACTTTGTACGCACTATATCTAGGGGTCATTACTTGTCGTTTCAAGTTTTTCAACAAGTAAAACAGTAACTTTGTCCTCTGAAAGTCACTTTTGAAGGAAAATATTCAATTTTGTTGGTTAGAAAGTGTTAAATATACATGCATAGCTTATGTACACAAATATTGTAGAGCATTTTTTGCATAATTCTTGCGTTCATCGTTCCTAAGTTCAAAATTATTGATTTTGCGCAAAGGTGCTGAATTCGGCAACCTTGATAACTATGGTGTAATTCATCAATTATATGCAATTATTTTCACCTAACACTTGTTAAACATAATGTTAAGTTTCAAAAAAAGATAATAGCTCTCAAATTGTTTCTGTTTTAATGCAAAATGATACCATTTTCATCAAGATATTGTTGATGTAACAGGTAAAGAGTTTGCAAAATGTCCTGTGAACTTGTGTAGCGGTCATAATTAACCGTTTGGGGAGACATAATAACATTTTGGGAAATTAAATACATCATGTCAAGACTATTTCATAACATTTTGAGCTAATCTGCATGAGCCATATATACAATTTGAATCTGCAAAAACAAGTAACGTGAGTAACGTAACGTGAGTAACAGCTATTTTGGTCAATTTTCTCAAAAGTGTTTGTCTAATCCGATTATTTTCACCTTGCATTTGTAGATCTTAATGTTAGCTTTATGTACCATGTTAAACTTGTTTCCAAAAATATCCTGTATGAGGACACTTTGTGAATGAAGACTTGCTATTTTATGATGTCCAATCAAATGTAACGTGAGTAACAAAAGTGTTTTCCTTCTCACTCGCAAGTCATGTCTTGTAATTGCAGTTCTAATTGCATATAAAGTAAGTGCTGGGTCTTGTGTAACTATTGCAGAAAAAATAATTCTGTCAAGCTTGTTCTTCTAAAAAATATGGCACTTCCAAAAGTGTAACGTAGCGAAAAAGCGTAACGTGAGTAACATGGAATTTCCCATATACATTTTTTTGCAGAAAAGGGTTCAATGAATCCAACCATGATCATGAAATTGACCATTTTGGAGAAAATATTAAAAAAATGTTTTTGACCCATTTTAGGTTTGGAAAAGATAACTCAAAATATATTTTGTCAAATTTGTTCACGTACTAGTTTTATTATAGGAAGCTTTTTTATTTTTTTTAAATCTTTAATATTTTATGATAAATTATTGACCAAAAAGTGCCAAAAAATGTGATTTGTTTACCTCCTAAATCATGAAAAATTACATTTTTGGCACTTTTTGGTCAATAATTCCAAACTGCCACCGCTTGTGCTATGCTAACACTGATAAACTTAAGAGTTGATCTACTAACGTAGTAACAGTGTTGTGAGAGAGATGAATGCTCGATCCTTGTAAGGCAGGTTAATAAAGGTCAAATCAAAATCAAAGTAAATAAAAGGGTTGTGCAACGTCATCAAAGGTCACACCAATCCCGGGGGGTCGGTGAACATACCAAGCGGGTACGCATCCGCGTAAAAAAAAAACCATCAAAAAGGGTCCAGATTTCTTGGTTTGACACAAGGAGAATTGGATATTGTTATGGTGGCATACATAAGAGGTAACATCATGTTTTCCTTTAATTTCTGTTTTAATACAGCATGCATCTATTCTACACTTGCCCTTGTGAAGAAGGTTCCACAACAAGAGCCAACCACTAGAGACTCATTCCAGAAGTGTAGTATCAGCCAGGGTCAGAATTCACAAGAGGTAAATTGGGTAATGTTGTCCCAAAAGTGTTGATACCTTTTTATCCCCCAGGCTAAAATAAAAGCTGGATGGGGGATATTGTCATCGTGCCATGTGGGCTGGGCCAGGGGTGTGCCACTGAGCTTGCCGATCGGGTCCACTTTTAAATTGAACTTAGTCAGCATAGAATTGGTGGCGCTGTTCTACCGATAAGGCGTAATTGTAGCAGACGACACGACGCTGGCCACGCGTCTCTCAGACGACCCAATATGGCAACGGGAGTGCACCATTTTGAATTATTTTTAACAGTCATCGCCGGGTTAACGATAAAAATTCTTCTAATTATGATGAATTTGTCAAAATGATAAGTTTAATATTCGCGATTACGTGTTATTCACTACGAATTCAAAATGTAGGTTTCGCGTGGCCACCGTCGTCTGTGTAAATCTACAGCGCCCCCAAACCTATGCTGACTAACAATTCCGTTAAACCTAGTTAAACATTGTTAAACGCGTTAAACGCTGGTCACGGACGCATTCCGGACGATTACCATAATTTATTCAAATATGCAAAAGGGTCCGTTTTCGCTACGTACGTTAGTATAGGACTTTCCTATCCCAAAATTAATAGTATCCCTGGCTGGGCTGTGTGTGTGGGGGGTGTTCACTTTTGTTTAGTGTATGGCCTGTTTAGTGCTTTCATATGAAAAGTCAGATTTCAATCTCTACCCAATACCATACTTGATAAGGGCAATTCCAAGCAAATGTCAACCAAATAGCCAAAATTTCAAATGTGCATCCAAAGTTTAATTCTATGCCTAAGCCGCCCTATAATGTAGGCAAGAGTCCAAAGTTCAGGAATTTTTAGTTTGTTTAGCGATACTATGTTTTTTGATGTATAAACTAATTAGCATAATTTGCATATTTGCAGCTTACAAAATCAGTGAAAAGGCTTGTTTTTATTTATTCCATATCTTTTAGACTCATAGGTATGATGTGGGCAATTCCACGCGTTGCGGAATGACATTTACACACAAAAATCCACTTTCTTTTGGGTGTAAAACCCAGAGATTTGTAGTTACTCCCCATTTTACAACTTTATTTGATAATAGCGATTGATACTCAAAAAATAAACCTAGGGAAAAAATTAGACTGCGCTTCCAAGTATCCTAAATTTGCGTTGCGGAATGACGCAGACGATTGGTGGTTTTTTTACATGTTTACACAAAGTGAAAACTCTGTGAACTTTTTAGAGTGTATCATTATTGAAGTTACTTTTGAGAAGGTTTGAAGTGTTAGCTAACTGACAAAAGCATTTTCATAAAACTTAATCATCAGCTAGGATCTCTAGTAGGTCATCAAAAAATAAAAGTAGGTGTTGCGGAATGACGTTGCGGAATGACAGTGTGAATTTGTGTGCAAAACTCCATAGAGAAAAGAAAAAACATGTTTTTATGCTTTAATATGCATAAAAAATAAAAGAAAGAGTAATCAGTGGCATTTCATATGTTACAAATTCATGAATACAAGTAACCCAACTATTTTCACATTGAAATCATCATTTACAGGTAAAGTAGCCATGATTTTGTGATAAAGTTGCCGAATTCAACAGCTTGCACATCAAAGTTGCCTAATTCAGCAAATTATGAGTTTTCATCAATTTTGAAACTTTTTTAGAAGTTTAGAGTCCATATTTGAATGAATTATCATAAATAAGGATGATCTTATACCAAGTACACAAAAATATCACAATTTGCTCAATAAATTGCCTAAATATAGGGATTAATACCTTTGTCATTCCGCACCGTCATTCCGCAACACGTCATTCCGCAACGCTCGTTAGGGCTATTAATTAACAGAATTTTCCAACTTTTTTTTATCATTGTGAAGCATGTCAATTGTGTGCAGAGAAAAAATAGTTAAATGAAAATAGGGTACATTTTTTTTCTTGCTATCCTAAATAATTGTACTTTTGCGTTGCGGAATGACATGAGATTATGCAATGCATACTAAATACCTGGATTAACGAGGCTAATCGGCCGTTGATCAAAATTAAATTTATATCAAAACTTTTTCCATCAGTACTACTATTGTGCCTGACATTTATTTAAACATCATACCTATGTGTCTAAAAGATATGGAATAAATAAAAACAAGCCTTTTCACTGATTTTGTAAGCTGCAAATATGCAAATTTATGCTAATTAGCTAGTTTATACATCAAAAAACATAGTATCGCTAAACAAACTAATAATTCCTGAACTTTGGACTCTTGCCTACATTATAGGCATAGAATTAAACTTTGGATGCACATTTGAAATTTTGGCTATTTGGTTGACATTTGCTTGGAATTGCCCATGTTTAAATAAATATCAGGCACAATAGTAGTACTGATGGGAAAAGTTTTGATATAAATTTAATTTTGATCAACGGCCGATTAGTCTTGTTAATCCAGGTAATTAGTATGCATAATCTCATGTCATTCCGCAATGCAAAAGTACAATTTTTTAGGATAGCAAGAAAAAAAATGTACCCTATTTTCATTAACTATTTTTTCTCTGCACACAATTGACATGCTTCACAATGATCAAAAAAAATTTGGAAAATTCTGTTAATTAATAGCCCTAACGAGCGTTGTGGAATGACGTGTTGCGGAATGACAGGTATTTATTCCCTATATTTAGGTAATTTATTGAGCAAATTGTGATATTTTTGTGTACTTGGTATAAGATCATCCTTATTTATGATAATTCATTCAAATATGGACTCTAAACTTCTAAAAAAGTTTCAAAATTGATGAAAACTCATAATTTGCTGAATTAGGCAACTTTGATGTGCAAGCTGTTGAATTTGGCAACTTTATCACAAAATCATGGCTACTTTACCTGAAACTGATGATTTCAATGTGAAAGTAGTTTGGTTACTTGTATTCACGAATTTGTAACATATGAAATGCCACTGATTACTCTTTCTTTTATTTTTTATGCATATTAAAGCATAAAAACATGTTTTTTCTTTTCTCTATGGAGTTTTGCACACAAATTCACACTGTCATTCCGTAACGTCATTCCGCAACACCTACTTTTATTTTTTGATGACCTACTAGAAATCCTAGCTGATGATTAAGTTTTATGAAAATGCTTTTGTCAGTTAGCTAACACTTCAAACCTTCTAAAAAGTAACTTCAATAATGATACACTCTAAAAAGTTCACAGAGTTTTCACTTTGTGTAAACATGTAAAAAAAACCACCAATCGTCTGCGTCATTCCGCAACGCAAATTAGGATTCTTGGAAGCGCAGTCTAATTTTTTCCCTAGGTTTATTTTTTGAGTATCAATCGCTATTATCAAATAAAGTTGTAAAATGGGGAGTAACTACAAATCTCTGGGTTTTACACCCAAAAGAAAGTGGATTTTTGTGTGTAAATGTCATTCCGCAACGCGTGGAATTACCCATAACAATAATCTTTGGGTAAGGTCGACTTAAGATGCTCATGGGTTGTACCCAGATTAACTTCTGCTGAGCCTATTTTGTATCATTTATTCCTCGCAATTTATATAAACACCAATAATTATTTACAGCAAAACACATGAACAGTATTCAATAATTGACAAGCATTTCCCAAAGGATTCCAAGCTCCACAAGATATTCAACTGGAACACTGTAAAAGTTAGTTACAGCTGCATGCTCAACATAGCCAGTATCATGATCAAGTCAACAAGAATGTCTCACCAAACACCAACGAAACCGTGCACGAAGCAACGCCGAAAACAGGCAACTGCCCCAAAAGTAAGAAGGAAGACTGTCCTCTCCAAGGAAATTGCTTACCTTCCAGCATCATCTACAGCGCCGAGATCACATCCACCAACAACAATGTCACCAAGGAATACATCAGACTTACGGAACTTCCCTTCAAGCTGAGATACTACAACCACATGCAGTCCTCAAGAAGTGAAAAACACCAATACAGCACTGAGCTCTCAAGATACGCATGGCAGCTTAAGAAAAAAGAACCAACCATTCACCATCAAATGGCCTATCATCACCAGAGATCGTGCATACATCAATGAATCCAAGCAGTGCAACCTTTGCCTCGCGGAGAAGCTGTACATCATCAACGGCGACAAAAGTAGACTCCTCAACAAAAGATCTGATCTTGATTCCAAGTGCTGTCATGAAAACAAGTTCTACCTTACGAATTGTCCCAGAGGCATAACCTAATTACAATCACGTTCGCAATAACTGGCATCTACACCGCGTGTCCCCAAAAACTGGGCATAAAATCTGCAGAGCTTGTAACTTAAAAAATAAAAAACGTAGCTGCTTTGTATTTGATAATATTAAGGTAAATATACCTGACCTTAATTGGTGAAAATGTGAGACCAATCAAATTGCAACTTTCTGAATACAAAGCTTTCAACAGAGCGTGGTTAGAACCCGTTTTTCCAATTTAGCAATAAACCACTATTATGCCTTGCATCTGTGTTGTGTGCAAGTTTTCCCTGCATCATGTGCATGGTGTTAATTCTCCAAAATATCTTATGTTTTGGTAGAAAAGGGTTAAATTATAGGTATTTTGGATCAATTAGAAATATCCATTGCAGTAAGCTTGTTGTTGAATGTACAAAAACAGAGCAACTGTTACCCTGATACCATATCTGGAAATAGCACCGCCAACCTGCCCATAGCGGGTAAGTTTTGTGTCGACAAAAAGTGCCCCGGCGACCGACTGACAGGTAAACAATTTCAAATTTGCGGTGTAAGTGTGAGAGTTACACTGGCTGGTGGAATTTCTGTCGGGCAGGTATTTGTGTGAGTTACCAGTCTGATCTTGACTATCTGGTTGAAAAAAAATCTGAAGTTCCAGCCCTGCCTCTAATTCCTTTTGATGAGATGACTTTTAATAGCTGTACCCAATTTCGAAGAAATGGTTCTTAAAACTGCTTCAAAGATGGCAGTGTCTCAGAAGGTTATTTTTTGATTTTACTAACAAATGTTATTTACACTTAATTGGATTAAACATTATGTTTATCAAAACCAGTAATTGAGGTGAATAAATATAAATATTTACTCACCAGCTAACGTTTCTTCTGACTACATGTAGTTCCGTCAGATTTCATCAGAGTTGTGATCCACTGTTGGAACCGCGGGAACTGGTGTTGCCAGATACGCGGGAATCAGAGTTGCCTGACTCTTTCTTCAACAGCGGATTGTAAAGATTGCTCAACATGTAGGTCCCCTCGTCCCGGTTCATCAAGTTGCGCTTGCCCCTCTTCTTGATCCAAATCGCTTCTTTGATCCACCGTTTTATACGTTCCTCCTCTTTGTCTACTATCCTAGCCTCCTCCCAGTCGATTATGTGATTGTTTCTCGCCGCATGATCCGCGATGGCCGACTTATTCTGTTCGCTTTCCGACACTTTCCTTTCTGCTCTGGTGTATTTCTTTTTACATGCCTTGTCAACGTCCTTTTTGTGTTCCGACATTCTTGTGCCAATAAACGGCCCGTTTCACCAATGTACGAAGAGTCACAAGATGTGCAGGGAATTTCATATACGCAATTGGCGTTATCCTCTAATTTGCGTTTGTCCTTAGGGTGCACCAATAAACGTCTTAGAGTGACGTGTGGCTTCATAGCTGTGGTGATGTCGTATTTCTTGTAGATCCTTTGTATTCTCTCCGACACACCCTGTACATGAGGAATTACTGCCAATTTCTTCCACTTGGTCTCGTCCGTTGTAGTGGTTTTCTTTTTCTTGGTTGTTATACTTTTCTTGCTTTTGTCTGCCATTTGTTGTTTCACCTTTTTGATGGTCCATGCCGGATAACCACATTTGGCCAATGCATCTTTTATTTTGGTTTCTTCCGCCTCTTTGTCTTTGTCCTCTGTAACAATTTTGTCCTTCCTATCGAGTAGCGTGCATATGACGCCTAACTTTTGGTGTAGGGGGTGGTGTGAGGCGAAATTGAGATACTGGTCCGTGTGTGATTTTTTGCGGTAGACTAGTAGTTTGACCGAGCCATCACTCTTGCATACTATTAGCGTGTCAAGGAACGGAATTTGTCCATCTGATTCTTGTTCATACGTGAACTTGATACTATTGGATTCATCTACCTTGTTGAGATGGTCAGTTAAGTCTTCGACAGATTCTTTTTTTTGATGATCTCAAGTATGTCGTCGACGTACCTTCTCCAGTAACGTGGTTTACAGTCTAATGGTGCTGATGCTAGCGCTTTCTGCTCGAGCCATTCCATGTAAAGATTAGCTGTAATTGGGCTGACTGGAGATCCCATCACTGCACCAAACTTCTGTTGGTAGATGTCTCCTCTGAACATGAAGTAGGTAGTGGTGAGGACAAACTTCAATAATTCCATGATGTCTTTTACCTCCTCCAGTTTAGTTCGGTCCTTTAGGGTTTTGTCTTGGAGTAGTCTTTCTTCAATGATTCCGATGGTCTGGTCAATTGGCGTATTAGTGAAAAGACTGATGACATCGTGGCTATTGAGTAACTCTTCGTCCTGGATCAATATACAATGTACCCATCATATTGAAACGTAGGTTGGGTCTTGCCTAGTTGTAATATTTGTAGAATATGCTGACCTTTGAGGGACATGTAAAGTAACTCTTATCTGGTAGCGTTCTGGCCGTTCAACAATGTACCTGTATGGCAACCTATTGGTAGAAATATTTTATGTATAATAAAACAATGTACGAGTGGTCTCCTTTCTTGAATATATAATTCGTAATCATTTATTAGCTTCTTGAACTGAGACCTTAATGGCCTTCTTACAACAATTTGGTAAATCAACTTTTCAATTTGTATAAATGTTCTTATGATAAACACAGTAGTTTTATTTCTATGGTAGAATGTTATCAACTGGGTTGCTTATTCCAAAAGAATACGTTTTTGAGATATAGAGAAGTCAACACGTTAAATTGGAACGTTTAAACCCTTTTAAAGGGAACTTTTGTATATCGTCAGATTTAGAATACCGCCCATGACTATCGTTACAACTGGTGCCGATTTATCTGGTAGCAAGTGGCGTCGAAGATTTGGTATTGGTAGAGATTTTCATCGGTAGGCTAACGAGTACTTGGCTATTATTTTAGCGCTTACAGACTCAACTTAGCACTGGTAGAAATTCTGGGAGCTTGTCTGGTCCAGTCCTGCCTTGGGCCGGAGGCCCAGATGATCTGCCGTTTCTTGGGAGATGCTCCCCCTTTTATGCACTTTGTAGCTCCGCCCCTTTGTGTTCCATTGTAGCTTGATTGGTCAAAAGTTATTCCATGGTCTGTCATTGGTCAGTGTCATTTAAAAGATTGGCCAAAAAATGCTGACTCATCCAATGCCTAAATATGGCATATGCTTGTGTTTTCATATACAAAAACTCTTGTAATTTAGAGACAATTCTAGTATCCAAATCTTTACCTAAATATAATATTACATCAAACTTGTATCATTATTTATCCTATATAATTAATTTCCTACTTATTTATCCTACTTTGGCAGAAATTGAACACAGTTTAGAGTTTTATTAACAACATTGGTTGTGCACACAAACTAGCAACACTGGGTTCTCCTTGAAAACCTGAAACACCTTGGATACTTGAAACAAAATGGCCGACAAAATATATCTGATTTGTGTGGAGAAATTTTGACTATAAAACATGCTGTAACATTTGATTTATAGAATGGATTTTTACTATTAGTTATTGTAAGTATTCTATGTACTTTACTTGAACTCAGTGTGAACCTGACAAAGTGAGATTTGGTTCGTAAATGACTTAAAATGGATCGTTTTTCGTCACTGTTATGGAGCAGAAGTAACTGTTTATGGGATCAGAATTCTGCTCTCGCGGAATATTTATGGCTTATAAATCCTTTGAAAACACTACTTATAGTTGATAATTGAACTGATTTCCATCACTGATAGTGGTAGCATAGTAAATTAAACCTATTAGATCATCAGGCTATCTTGTTAAAATCATAGGCCTTAAAGTAATAAGCTTCTGCTTCCATAAACAGTGCGAAAACCCAATTTCGTTACACTACCCCCCTCTTTAAAAGACCCATTTTGTCCCCAAAATGACTAAGATCTTTATAGTAATAATTAACATTTCATACAATATTCATAAAATATTATTCTTTATGCATTAAATATAATAAAACATTCTAAAATAATTTCTTTATCCAGGCTTGCGTCTCTGCTCCAGAAGTTAGAATGGTAGTCCTCTTTATCCCGTCATCTTCTTAGAGTGGCCTTCTTCTTTATTCCGTCATCTTGTTAGAATGGTAGTCATCTTCTTGCCGTCATCTTCTTATTAGAATGGTAGTCATCTTCTTGCCGTCGTCTTCTTGTTAGAATGGTAGTCATCTTCTTGGAGGGTTTCATGCAGCCCTTCTGTTTCTTGTAAATATATTCAGCGATATGGTGTCATTTCATGAAGTCTTATTAATTTCTTCATTGTAGCCTTTTTGCAGATAAATCTAATAAACCAGGAACTGGACCTAAATCAATATGGCCCTAATTTGCCATGCCAGCTCCATGCATACAGCTTGCAGTTTTCGAGAATATCCTCACTCTCCAGATTTACCATTTAACCCAATTGGTTAAATTTTCACCATGGTCTACCAATGTCGTTACTATTGGAGCCATACCCCGTGGGGTTTAAACTAATAGATACATTCTGGAAGCTTCTGGACACTGTTATTTCATCTTGTATTGTATGGTCCATCACCAATAGTGTTCCTGATCCCAATTGAAAAGCTTCTTAATAACATTATGGGTGTTCAGATACTCTGCTTGAGTGAAATTCACATAGACGTCTCCATGTAATTTCTGGATAACACTGGTGATTTCGGTATGGTGTGCTTTCCTTCAGTGTCCAGGCCCGGGTCCCAGGATGTTCACACGATCATATTAGTTCTTCATCCGATACAGTCGGTTTCCGTGCTGTATTTTGTACTGGTACTATAACGTGAGTCTTCATTTAAACATAGTCGGTTTCCGTGTTATGTTCTATTCTCCTTCATAAAGTCTTCCTGGAATATACTGGGTAAATAGTCGGCTTCCGTAGGCTATACCTAATTCTCTATCACGAAGTCTTCTTGGAATATACTGGGTAAATAGTCGGCTTCCGTAGGCTATATACCTAATTCCAAACAAATCTGCAAATACCCGCTGCTGCTGTACAGTTGGCTTCCATGCTACATCTAGGTCCAAATTAATGTTTACTAGATTCTGCTTACTGTTGGTGAGTTCGCCACACCTCTAGTCTCTCTTGATCCCTTTTCTGTGTTGATGGTGATTTTCTCTTCTTCAGACTAGGACTACTCTTGTTCTGCTCATTTCTTTGTGGATGATGTGTAGCTGTGTTGGTGTCTTGTGGATGTCCAAAGTGTTTAATATGGATTGGATATTGGTATAATTTCTGCTGCTGGGGATATCTTCTGGTCTTAACTCTATTAAGTCTTCGACAAAGATCTTTCTCTGTAGTTTCTGGGAAGTTGTGTATCTCAACGTTCTCAAAAATGTCATCTTGATTCTTCATTCCCTCGGAATTTGACACACCTGTCTTCGTCATTTGCAATACCCAGGGTTTTATTGGCCGATGCTTTTTATTGGCAATCTGAAAAGCTTCCAGCTCTACTGCTGTCCTAACTGCCTCTTCTAAGTTTTGTGGTCGGGATTGATGAATTTTCAAACGACTGTCACTGTCAGATAAGCTATTGATGAAGTGCTCCTTTGCAAAATCATTCAGCAAAACACTTAGTCCTGTTGGATATGCCAGTTTTACAAGCTTTCTTATGTCATGTGCCAGATTCGGCAATGATTCTTGGGACTGTCTGTATCGGTTGCGGAGAATTGCCTTGAACATCTCTTCCTGATCTTGGGATTCAAACCGTTGGCTCAGTTGTCTCACTAGTGATGGGTAGTGACGTCGACCGGTTGCGGTGAGTTCTCCAAGTATGCTCTGGGCTGGTCCTCGTAGACTGGTAGCCAAAAACATAGCCATACTTTGTCTGGTCCAATTATTCATCTCGGCGATCATTTCAAATTGTAGAAGGTAGTCTGACCATGTTGTGGTGCCATCGAAGATAGGTGGTTTGGTATACATTGGTTGGTGGTGGTTGTCTTGGTCCTGTTGAGTTTTGGAACATCCTTTTACTTTGTTTGGCTTGGTCATGGTATTGGAGTCTTCATTTTGTTTCATATTGAAATCATGCCGTACATTATTGTTTTCAACATTAACGTCTGTGTTTCTTGGTCTTCGGATCGTCTTATTGGATTGAACGGTAGTCCCTCGGTCTTGTGGTGCTTGCATACTCTCTGTCGGGGTAACTTCAAAAGGCAATCAAATTATTTCACTGTAGTTGGAGATCTTTAGAAAGATTTCCTATCCCGCCGCTGCCACCAATGAAACGTAGGTTGGGTCTTGCCTAGTTGTAATATTTGTAGAATATGCTGACCTTTGAGGGACATGTAAAGTAACTCTTATCTGGTAGCGTTCTGGCCGTTCAACAATGTACCTGTATGGCAACCTATTGGTAGAAATATTTTATGTATAATAAAACAATGTACGAGTGGTCTCCTTTCTTGAATATATAATTCGTAATCATTTATTAGCTTCTTGAACTGAGACCTTAATGGCCTTCTTACAACAATTTGGTAAATCAACTTTTCAATTTGTATAAATGTTCTTATGATAAACACAGTAGTTTTATTTCTATGGTAGAATGTTATCAACTGGGTTGCTTATTCCAAAAGAATACGTTTTTGAGATATAGAGAAGTCAACACGTTAAATTGGAACGTTTAAACCCTTTTAAAGGGAACTTTTGTATATCGTCAGATTTAGAATACCGCCCATGACTATCGTTACAACTGGTGCCGATTTATCTGGTAGCAAGTGGCGTCGAAGATTTGGTATTGGTAGAGATTTTCATCGGTAGGCTAACGAGTACTTGGCTATTATTTTAGCGCTTACAGACTCAACTTAGCACTGGTAGAAATTCTGGGAGCTTGTCTGGTCCAGTCCTGCCTTGGGCCGGAGGCCCAGATGATCTGCCGTTTCTTGGGAGATGCTCCCCCTTTTATGCACTTTGTAGCTCCGCCCCTTTGTGTTCCATTGTAGCTTGATTGGTCAAAAGTTATTCCATGGTCTGTCATTGGTCAGTGTCATTTAAAAGATTGGCCAAAAAATGCTGACTCATCCAATGCCTAAATATGGCATATGCTTGTGTTTTCATATACAAAAACTCTTGTAATTTAGAGACAATTCTAGTATCCAAATCTTTACCTAAATATAATATTACATCAAACTTGTATCATTATTTATCCTATATAATTAATTTCCTACTTATTTATCCTACTTTGGCAGAAATTGAACACAGTTTAGAGTTTTATTAACAACATTGGTTGTGCACACAAACTAGCAACACTGGGTTCTCCTTGAAAACCTGAAACACCTTGGATACTTGAAACAAAATGGCCGACAAAATATATCTGATTTGTGTGGAGAAATTTTGACTATAAAACATGCTGTAACATTTGATTTATAGAATGGATTTTTACTATTAGTTATTGTAAGTATTCTATGTACTTTACTTGAACTCAGTGTGAACCTGACAAAGTGAGATTTGGTTCGTAAATGACTTAAAATGGATCGTTTTTCGTCACTGTTATGGAGCAGAAGTAACTGTTTATGGGATCAGAATTCTGCTCTCGCGGAATATTTATGGCTTATAAATCCTTTGAAAACACTACTTATAGTTGATAATTGAACTGATTTCCATCACTGATAGTGGTAGCATAGTAAATTAAACCTATTAGATCATCAGGCTATCTTGTTAAAATCATAGGCCTTAAAGTAATAAGCTTCTGCTTCCATAAACAGTGCGAAAACCCAATTTCGTTACAATATCTTCCGCCAGCTCTTTGGAATTCCTCACATGATGCGCAGTGGTTCCTACTAAAGATGCTAAGTTGTAGAGCACGTGTGGTCCAGTGGATCAGAAGCAAGTCTCACGATCATAGGTTTGTGAGTTCGAGCCCCACTGCGGTCAACGTGTTTGTATCCTTGGGCAAGGTACTTAGTCTCAATTGTCTAGTGGTTCGGAAAGTCACGTAAAGCCGGTGGTCCCATGTATTCAGACGCTTCACCCTGAACACGTTAAATAGTCACAGACCTTATCGCTAAGAGTAGGGGATCATCCCGGGCCTGTTACTTGTGCATTTAAGGTAGTCACAGTCGTTGTACTGATATGACCCTGCGCCATAATAGGCTGCAACCGTGGTTCTGACTATCCTAGGAATAAAATTGTAAAGCGCTTTGAGATGGATGTATGTAAAAAGCGCTATATAAAAGCCGTGTATTATTATTATTATTATTATTATTATGTCAGCCAAGTAGGGGACCTACATGTTGAGCAATCTCTACAATCCGCTGTTGAAGAAAGAGTCGGGCAACTCTGATTCCTGCGTATCTGGCAACACCAGTTCCCGCGGTTCCAACAGTGGATCACACCTCTGATGAAATCTGACTGAACTAGTCAGAAGAAACGTTAGCTGCTGAGTAAATATTTATATTTATTCACCTCAATTACTGGTTTTGATAAACATAATGTTTAATCCAATTATTTACCTCAACAAACCTGATAAACTTAAATACAATAGTTTGTTATTTACACTTGTTATCCCCCTTATGACAAAGATTATCCTGAGTAAGCCATTGTTATAAAGTCAAAGGCAACGTACATGATCCTAGTGAACGGGCCTGTCCTCCTACCTCTGCTGTGGTTCGACTATTCTGCGCTTGCGTGTTTTTTTCCATTTGCCAAACTCTTGCACACTTGCACGGCGATTGAGTGATTTCAGGCATTTAAGAACATGCGGTATATCGGAAAGTGATGTTTGCCGTAAAGTAAAGCCTGGTTGGTTATAAAGTTTGTATTTTGTTGTTTGTAACAATGATGTACACTGTGACGCACCATGTAAAGTGATGGACATTGACGCACCCTTCGTCAATTTCGTGACACACCAAATGCCGGGACCAAATGAATGAGGTGGTAAACGATGCACCCATGACGCACCTCTCCCAGGGGTCGTATAGTGCGTCTTACAACTGATAGGTGTATTATACACTCCTGTATTCCAGTTGAGCACTCTACGCATATCTGCAAAATTTTGTCGATGCAACCACCAACGCAAGTCAACTACAGCTATGCTTTTAAAAATATACCGATACCACCAGCCAACTCTTACAAAAAAAGCTCATTGTAAAAGTTGAAAGTATATTGAAGCGCATGAGATAGAAAGCATTATTCTTCATGAAAAAGGAAGACAAAGACACAGACAGCGACGACTCCGATAGCCAGCCAAATGATGATAACTACGGTCTAAACTAAGAGTAAATGCTGCCCACCGCAAATCGCCGAGCTAAAGACATTAGAGGACAACATGCACACCATGACAGCAACCATCAGATTCCATAAAGTCGCCGACCCGTTCCAGAGGAAATTGAATAAAGACATCAACAAGATAAAGACATCCAACGTCATGTTCATCCTCGCCGACAAAACCTGGAACCTTTACAAAATGGAACACAGCACGGAAAGCTACTAAGCGAAAACATTACCAAACCTACAAGCACACAAGCGCATCCACAGTGGAAGTCATCAACACCGACGCTCGCACCATCGCAGAAAAAACTCAGAATGGCTGAAAGAATGGAAACCATGGCCAAGAAACAAGCGTTCATCACTTTGAAAGACCACTAGGAAAGCTTCGCGAACAAGCTCCCCTCTGCAGGCTCATTAATCCAGCAAAAAGTGAAATTGGTCTCGTTAGTAAAACCATCCTAGACAGAATCAACAACAGCATCAGGAAAACAGTGTAAATTTGGCTCTTTTTTTTGTGTGCATAAATTTAGATTTTGATATCCATAATCGAATTCACAATGGTAATAAAAGCTTACCTGATAGTTTGATATTTTTTAGTTATGTTGTCTGAAAATTCATAAAATTCCTTCAAATTTGAACTTCTAGAAAACATCGATTTAGTAAAAATATTGACATTTTCCACCATTTCAAGTTAAATGGTCTGTACACAATACAGTGGCCTTGAAATTGGGTGCCCTCAAAAATTAAAAAGTGAGCTCTGATAATCACCATAACTTGCTAATATACTTAGCTTATTAATTGCAATGACATAGTGGATAAACATATCATTTTCATTACTTGTATTCTTTGTGTGTGAATACCAAGTCACAGTTTTCCAAATATACTAACGTTACACAAATCACAAATATTTGATGTGTTGACGCTTCTTTGCCCATCTTTATGTATACAGCATGTTTTTTGTTATATAGGGTAAAGCGGGGCATTAAGAACCCCTTTCACTTTATAAGAGGGTGTTACATAAATATATATATAACTGAAGCATTCTTAACCCATAATATGAAATAGTAAATTAAGGGGGTACTCAAGGAAGTTTTTTATTTTATTTTTTTGAGTGCTGTAATTATTGAACTATTAATCAAATGCATACAAAAGTATACATTTTTGGAAAGGAAATGGATCAGAAAATCCAAATTTGGCGTCAATTTTGACCCAAAGGAAGTTTTTTATTTTATTTTTGTGAGTGCTGTAATTATTGAACTATTAATCAAATGCATACAAAAGTATACATTTTTGGAAAGGAAATGGATCAGAAAATCCAAATTTGGCGTCAATTTTGAACCAAAATGTTGAAATTTTGAGAAAATCACAAAATTCACCTTTTTTACCCAATATTTTTTGGAACATGCTAACAAAATTATTTTTGAGTAAAAAATGCCCAAAATTGCTTGATTCTAATGTTATGTCACTAATCTAGGGACGATTCTCTCATTATTTCACCTAAACTTGTATTTTTTGAAATTTTGACCAAAAAGTGCCAAAAAAGTGATTGTTTTCATTTTTTCCCCCCATTTTTGGTCAAAATTTCAAAAATACGGCTTTAGAAGAAAAAATGAGAAAATTGTCCCTAGAGTAGTGTCTTAATAGTATAATCAAGCAATTTTGGGCATTTATTACTCAAAAATAATTTTGTTAGCTTGTCCAGAAAAAAATTGGTCATCAAAGTGATTTTTTGTGATTTTCTCCAAAAAAAAATCAACATTTTTGGTCAAAATTGATGCCAAAAATGGATTCTCTAATCCATATCCCATCCAAAAATGTATACTTTTATATGCATTTGATTAATAGTTCAAATAATTACAGCACTCACAAAATTCCAAAAATACTTCCTTAACCCTAACACTTCCCCCCACTTTTTTCAGAATTTTTTCTTCAACGCGGAAAATCGACCAAAATATCCCCCCGATCCCCCCGGGATTTGATCCAGGGACCTCTCGCACCACAAGCGAGGGATTCCACACTTCACCACGGCTGTCAAGCACAGTTCTCGGCAGTGTATTGCCCAACTGTATGTATTGGGTCCATTTTTTCATCAAAAAACTTCCACGCCGGGTGGTACCAACGTGCCCAGTCGTGGTATTTTGGGGTATATGGTAGTGTTAGGGTTATATTAACGAAACTTAGAAATTTTTTGAAGAAAAAAAAAATTCAAAAAATTGCTTGTTAACCCTAACACTTCCCCCCACTTTTTTCTTCAATGCGGAAAATCGACCAAAATATCCCTCCGATCCCCCGGGATTTGATCCAGGGACCTCTCGCACCACAAGCGAGGGATTCCACACTTCACCACGGCTGTCAAGCACAGTTCTGGGCAGTGTATTGCCCAGTGTATATTGGGTCCATTTTTTCATCAAAAAACTTTCACGCCGGGTGGTACCAACGTGCCCAGCCGTGGTATTTTGGGGTATATGGTAGTGTTAGGGTTAAGTCCCCCCTTATTTTTGATTAATAAATACCCAAAAGTCACTTGGGGGGACTTAGGGGGCTGTGCACCTTCGGTATAGCCTCCATAAAACTGCTGTAACTTCTTCATTATTCATTTAATCTATATAAAAGTGTAAATTTTTTTGCAGGAAAGTGTTCAATGAATCCAACCATGATCATGAAATTGACAATTTTGGAATAAATTATAAAAAACACGTTTTTTGACCCATTTTAGGTTCTGCAAAGATAACTCAAAATATATTTTGTCAAATTTTGTCATACTAGTTTTATTATATTCCTAATACAATTCCCTAGGAATCTTCTTTTTTTTGTTGAAAATCTTTATTATTTTTTGAATTATCGAACAAAAAGTGCCAAAAAATGTGATTTGTTACCTCCATAATCGTGAAAATCACATTTTTGGCACTTTTTTGACACTAATTCCAAAAATATTAAAAGATTTTCAAAAATAATAATATAATAAAACTAGTATTCAAATTTGACAGTTATCTTTGCAGAACCTAAAAAAGTTAAATGGGTCAAAAAACGTGTGTTTTTTAATTTTTTCCAAAATGGTCAATTTCATGATCATGGTTGGATTCATTGAACCCTTCCTGCAAAAAAATGTATACTTTTATATAGATTAAATGAATAATGAAGAAATTACGGCAGTTTTATGGAGGCTGGCATCAATTTCGACCAAAAATGTCACAGAAAATCACACACAAAAAATCACTTTTTTGACCCAATTTTTTTAAACAAGCTAACAAAAATACTTTTGAGTAAAAAATGCCCAAATTACTTGATGATGATGTTAAGACACTAATGAAGGGACATTTTTTTTTTTAACCTAATCTAATATTTTTTTGAAATTTTGAAAAATGTGATTTTTTTTTTTGTGGACACTTTTTAGTCAAAATTTCAAAAAATATTAGATTAGCCAAACAAATGTGATTGGAACATACACCTTTAATCTTCTATGGTTGTTCTGTTTTCTTTCTTTTTTATAGGGCACTTCAACACAACAATGCAGTACTGAGTGGAACTGAATGCATTCCAGTGCACAAGCCCCACAAAGCCTGGAATGCATTTGCCAGACTACTTGATATCAGACTGGAAGGCATTCTCCTGTCCAACTTGTGCTATCATTTTCTGTGATGGCACTTCAGATCACTTGGTTTCAAGAAAGTTGAAATCATATGAGGAACCAGCACAAGATGATGGTCTGCATAAAATTCAAGGCAGTAAATACAGTGAGAGGGTTGCTGTCAATGTCAGCAGGCAAAGAAGCTACTCTTGATGTATTCCAAAGGAAACCCTACACTGTGTCCTGCAGAGTTTCGTCATTGATCACAGCCTATACGAGACTACAATCTTGGAAACAAGTCCTTGAAACGCTTTACACGTTTTGGTCATTATGTGCAGAATTTTGTTGCTGATCTTTAAATAGTGTTTATTTGGTTAAACTGTGAATAAGACATTTTAGACAACAATTTCCCTTCCCCACACCCCATCGATCAATGTTGGCACACCTTGAACAACTGCTGAAGACACTGGGGAAAGGGGGTGATAGTTACCGTTGTTAACGAGTGGGCGTTCCAAGACTTTTTTCCTTTTTCCGCAAAATTATCAGGCTTACACTCATGCACAAAATTACACACGGCCTGGTGGACTTAAACTGGCAAAACCACCTAATCAAGCCTGATAGACAACTCAAAAAGACCCATGACTTACCCTACCAAAGACTTCTGACCAAGACCATGACCTATTCCAACACATTCTTCCCTGGACGACCACTCATTGGAACAATCTCCCTCGTACAATTCTGAACACCGCCAACCATAACCGGATAACCCCTTCAAAACAATGATCCGGAACCACTTCAACGAGCACACAGCATCAACAAATGAAAACAGTCTACCCAGCCACAACAATCATTAGGTCATGTCATCAACTCTAGCGTGATGCAGATATTCCATTTTGCTGGAGTAACCTATGCCGATCCAGATTGTCTGGACAAAGTGCCAAAAAAGGATCTGAATTTGGGTTTTCTCTCATAACTCAAAAGCGAAATGTCGGATAAACTTCATATTACACACGGTTTAAGATCCAACCATAGGCAGTAGAGTCTTTATAAAACAATGATTTATTTAGGGAACGGTCAATGTAAATAATCCCCTATGGGGGAGTAATTCTGTTAACCCTTCACAGAGCTATTCATAGTGCATGATTTTTAAGAAAGACGCATACTACCGATGTTGGTGTGTAGGGTATAACAGAATTATGCTGCATGTTGTTGAGATTATATTTATTCCTCAACTTATTTTTCATTGATAGGTAAAAGTGTTGCAATTGTAACATTAAAACAAAAATCAAAACATAAACACGCCACCAGTGGGATTTGAACCCACTTCCTCAAAAAAACAATCATAAGAAGCCTAAGAACTTATCCATTAGACCACATCGCCGCAGCTCGAAAATCAATCAACTTGTTTTGTATTTCATAGTAATACCGGATACAAAAATAGGTCTACATGCAAATTGACATAAGGGGTTGTTTACAGTGACCTTTCCCTAAATAAATCAATGTGTTTTCTAAAGCAATACTATAGCTTTAACGCATATGGTCCAATCTAAAATCAAGTGTAATACATGTATGAAGTCCATACAACATTCCGTTTTTGAGCTATGAGAGAAAAAACAAATTCAGATGATGTCAAGACAATCTTGGAAACAAGTTCTTAGAATGCTTTATACGTTTTGGTCATTATGTGCAGAATTTTTTTGCTGATCTTTAAATGATGTTTATTTGGTTAAACTGTGAATAAGACATTTTAGACAACAATTTCTCTTCCCCACACCTCATCGATCAATGTCGGGACACCTTGAACAACTGCAGAAGACATTAACATTCCTCAACATTGCAGAGGGGTGATAGTTTACTGTTGTTAACAAGTGGGCATTCCAAGACTATTTTCTAGAATTGTAGGTCAAATTTCCAGATCTACTACTCGGTATACATGCACCAGCAGAGTTGTCCTGTCATCAGACATGATCAGCAACGCTTCCTGAACGTGCCTTGCAACTCATCATAGCAGCTGCCCTTCTTCACGGAACTACCCATGCTGATATCATTTAAGATTAAATAGACCAATGAAATCTATAAGGCAACATCTTTATTCCTTAGGACCTATACATAAAGGTGTAAGAATCATTAAGCATTGAACGATCATCAAACTCTGTTCTCTACAGAATGTCAGCAAACGGATCCTGTTGGAATTTTAACTACTGCACGTCTAATGAAGTCAATGGTGTTGGTTGATCTTCCAGTCTTTTTACGGCCACCACGAACTGCTTCATCCATGTACAGATTCTGCATTAAGAATTTGTCCAGCAAGTTCCAAATAATCTACTTTGCCGTTACACCTTTAATATCAAATGTTCTCTGACCTTTTTTTGAGTAAGCTTGATTGAATTGGTTTCAGCCTAAAACCAAACAATTCAAAAATGTTTATTTATGCTATAATGCATCCTGAAAATGAGTATTGAGCCTATTAATGTTGTGCACTAATTGAAATGAGTGAATATACGAGGGTCATTCAATAAGTTCTACCTCCTCCCTCATAACATTGCTAATATGAATATCAGCCTCATGCCATTTGTTCATGGTTATAGCTCTGAATTATAGCTACACATTTATAGTAAATGATAATTGATATCTGTTATACTTTTCATATGATGCGATCAAAGCCGAAAAGAGATTTTGGACGACAGAAACAGAAAATTACCTTTAAAATAAATGCATGTAGAGCATGTGTGGAATAGTTGCTGGTCTCCTAATCGTAAGGTTGTGAGTTCTAGCCCCGCTGGTGCCAATGTGTTTGTGTCCTTACTCCTTGGGCAAGGCACTTAGTCTACATTGCCTAATAGGGGGTTACTATATAGGGGTTATGTATGTTTATGTCGCAACTTGGCGCTGATTTAGCTGCTACCTGGACGTTGCATTGTTTATTAATGTATTTGATTTGTAATGTTGTTACAATTCAGCCGGTTGGCTGTGATGACAATAAAATTTAGACCTTTATTATTATTATTATGTTTTTCGGGAGGTTTGCCGTATAATATGGTTAGATATAAGAGCATGATTTTAATATTGAGAATGGAAATCAATGATTGATATCTGATACAATTATACTCTTATCAAGTATGATTAAGATTGTAAGCAATATTAACTCTTGCAGTCTCGCAAATAGTGTAATAATATCAACTCGAATGTATCGCTATGCCCTTGGCATACTGGAATACTGATGATAGTCAGTCTAATTTTCGTTTTAACAGCTCAAGCCACAGTGATGCCTCGTATGTTAAATATTTAACGTATATAATAGTCACTTTATGAGTATTAATTATGTGCAACTTTCAGAATAGTCAATCAGGTAGTCAATGATAGAAAATTATCTCTTTGGGAGACTTGAGACTTGTAATCCCTCTATTTAGTCCGGTATATTGGAAATCACTTGGTTCTTATGAAAGTTATATATGCTTTTTTCAGGGTGCTCTAGGGGACAGGTACACTTATGGTTGTCCTGATCTGGTACTGGTTAACCAGAGGGCATAAGATTGCCAAAGAAATCAGTCACCTTCAATGTTTCTGGTCTGGTAAAGAAATATCTGACATTTAGAATGGTTATAATTGACCGATAGGTATGTTTTGCCATTTACAATAGGCCAAATGAATAGCACTTCGGCGATATTTTGCTGTTTTCATCTGTTTCCGTCACACTAAATGTAAGTTTGGTTTTCACTGCATCTTGAGAAAAGCACAACCAGCACTCGGATCAATTTACAATGAATTTGTAGCTGAGGTTCCAAGCTACAATTGTGTGATATTTCATAAGACAGGCTTATTATTGAATGACCCTCGTATTTTGTGAAATCCATGAAATCAACATTTTCAGCCAGGCCCAGGTGGTTTCAGTCAACCGTGGT
Organism: Ophiura sarsii; assembly: GCA_035610835.1. Lineage (NCBI taxonomy): Eukaryota > Metazoa > Echinodermata > Ophiuroidea > Amphilepidida > Ophiuridae > Ophiura > Ophiura sarsii. Next base: position 26,135,818 of record CM069446.1, on the reverse strand, counting down.
CAGAAACTCTAGGAAAATCCATTATCGGCAAAGATTCCCGCCAGCAAAGTTCTCGTAGATAATCTGTTGTCACTAAGCCGGTCGGGCGTAGCCGGCACTCTAAAAAGGGTAAACAAGCCCGCACTCTAAAAATAATACTTTTTTAAATATAATTTGTGGCTAAAATCATTGAACTGCCTCATAAAACAAGAAATTATGTGGCAGGAATGCTCAAAGTGCATTAAAAAAAACCTTTAAAAATAACATTATTAGAAGGCCTCTGGTCCCCACGCCATGATCCACTTACTCCGTTCGCCGTCAGTAAACCAGGCTAACCAGCACTAAATGGCTACACTGATAATCTGTCTAACACACTATATTTGAATGGAGGAGAATCCATAGATTTTCGCAAAATTCCTTTTTGATTCTTGCAACCTTTGACGAACTTTTGACCCTAGTCAACATTGACTTTGGGTATGCATGATCGTTCCAAAAATCACGGTAAAGGTGGGCTTTCCGTGCCATTTCCCAAGATAAGAGGTCATTTTGGAGAGGCTATGTCAGTGAAGAAAAAACAATTAGAATGAGTATTGTGTCATGGAATTGTCCCGGGAATAAGAAAAAAGGGGAATTTTGAACCAGATATGTGACGCGATCTGTGAAAACCCCTCAGATGTCGCAAAATGTGAACTAGGAATTATGGGTCAAATGTTAAAATAAAAAAAATGTAAAGATATTTTTAGAAAATTTATTTCCAATACTTTGTCATCATCTTTTATGTAATTTCATTTCACCTTCAAAAACTTACTAAGGGACCGTTCATTATTTATGCTGGAGGGGGCGGGGGGTTGGGTAAACTATAGGGGGGTCATGTAACTTTCATATGTTGAAATAGGGGGGGTTATGTAACTTTTTATTCTTAAACAGGGGGGTTGTGTAACTTTTTTTAACTTATAAAGATGGTGGTGTGATGTGGTAGATTTTAGAGGCTACTTTGGAGTGTAAATGCAATTTTTTTTCTACGCTTCGCGCATATTTTCTTAAAACATATTGACTTCAAAATCTGTTACTATGAGATGACTTCTGCACAGCAAATCTGTTGTGTCTCGAACAATATTGTGGAAAAACATCTATATAATCATCAACGGTCGAGAAATTAGAACCACGGGGTGTATAATGTAACAAAATCCAATTTTATGATTTTAAAAAATGTGATTTATTGGATGCTTTTCACCTCGTCTCAGCTTTGCACCAATGCTCACAAAAGTAGAACGTTTTACTGGATTATACGTTTCTGCTCAGAATGTAGGCTAACTTGTTCGGGTTATAAAGAGTTTAAAGACTCACAAAACCTCCCAAAATGTATAAATATGACACAATTTTCGCTCGCTACGCTCGCCATTAGTCATTTCACACAATAAAAAGAAGGGCCATCATAAAATTATTGGCCGTTTAGATATAGGGGCAGGGCAAAAACAGAATTTGCCAATGTATCCATGAACAAAATTCCAAAGGTAAAGACAGCCCCCATAAGTACGTATGTGACAAGTTGATTTTTTTTTCAGGGAGGGGGGGGGGTGTAAAAAGCTACTGGTTAGCAGGGGGGTCATGTAATTTTCAGTTTCAGCTGTAGGGGGGGGGGGGGGGTAGGTAATTTTAACATACAAGTCATTTTTCTAATTAACCTTATAATGTTATTCTATTGAACTATGTATATTTTTGGCCTGTTTTCATGATTTCTTATTTTGTAGCTTTTTATGACATCACAATCATCATTCACTCTTTTCACTTTTCATGTAGTGATCGTAGAAAAATGATCGAAGCAGTTCTATAATCAGCACAGTTTCAGCTTCCTTATGATATAAATATCTCCAATATGAAAAATTCCACCATGTGGCGGGTTTTCACAGATCGCATCACATATGTCCTTGTGTTTTGGGCATAAAGGGGGACTATTTAGAAAGTTTCCTTGAATGGTGGGAAAAGTGGGGGCGTACCCAGAGGGCCAGGCCCCCCCCCCCCCCCCCCATGGAATAAGCCCGTCGGTAAATTCGAGCCTCCATCAGTAGATTTGCGTATTCCACCATGCGATTTATTTTGGCCGGTTTTGTGGACAACCTATCGCTACCCCCCCCCCCCCCCACACACACTTATCAAGATTTCAGCTGCTGACGGGGAAAAAATGGCATGTTTTACGAGAGAAAAAAATTGGATTCTGTAAATCATGCCTTTCGTTGGTACAACTATGGTCGGGCCCCCCTGTTTCCAAAAGCTGAGTACGCCACTGCCCCCCCCCCCCCCCCCCCCCCCCCCACCCACCCCACCCCAGACTTGGTCAGCAAATTTAGTTCGGTGAATTTTCAACATTTACAAAAGGATTCCAAACAAAATTCATAAACATTTAATTAAATATGAACCAGATAAAATGCCAAAACTTAAAAAAGGGTTATATGAGTGAATTTAGAGTAAAAAATAAACTGTTAACAATCTATTTTCACTCTTTAAACCATGATTTTGAAGTAATTAGGAAACATATCGCTCTGTAACTCTGAATATATTCATGATTTATGATCAGAAATGTAAATCTGCATGAAAATCTACTTTCTCAAAAAATCATGAATAGTGGGTGCCCTGGAAAAGATCACAGATAGTCAATACAATAAGTAGAAAATCATATCTAATTGTAGAAAATCATATCTGTGTGGTGGTATGGGAAAACCTGTCGGAAGTCGCTAGTGTTAATATTGAGATATCTGGGTCATACCAAAATATTCCTAACAAATGAGTTCCAAGTCAATTTTCCAACTTTGGTCCCAAGACAGAGATTAAACCTTGAACTTTGGTCTCCAGGAGTTTTTTATGCAAAATTCCAGATGTTAAGTTTATTTTAGTACTTTTCTGAACCTTGTTTATCAAATTGTATGTGTAAAATGCTATGTTTACGTAAAATGACATTGTTACCATGGTAACCACTTGTGAATTCCGACAATGCATTGTAAAGATTTTGAAAGTGAAGGACTTTACAATTGTTAATAATATCGCAAAAAACTAGGTTCATATCAAAAGTCCTTTTCATATGACAAGCTATTCTGTGTGACATAACAGTGTAGTTTTATTATTAGAGCATTTAAAAGATTTTGTGTACACCTTTGAATTGTCAGTTTCAATTTTTAGTGTTGCGTTTAAACTTGCCGACTTTAAAATACTATTACTGTAGTTCTAGATGGAATTTCTGAAAAATTTAAACAGTCCTATACTCAGTAGATTATGAAGCTCTCCACCATAGAAAAAATCAAGTTGCTAGAAAATTACCATGTGAAGGATTTTCCCATGCCACCACACTCTAATTGTTACAAGTATTCCATCAGATGAAGTACTGGTGCATGTCTCATTGACCCTATATACCTATTTTTGTATTGAACAATGTGAGGGAGGCCTGTGTCCTTATATGGTCATAGCCACAACATAAATCATTCATGATAGCTCATGATATAATTGCAACCAAATGGTCTATCCTCCATGTACAATGTATGAATGATGGGTAGTAACAGGTGGATGCATCAGTGTCTGGCTTAAAAGTGTGAAATCACTGGAATACTGTTGCAATAGTTGTTATTGTTTTGGATACTAAAGGGTAGATCTAGGTAAAGATCCCAACCGGGCCGAAGGCCCGCGCCCCGGCGCAGCCGGCCGAGCGAAGCGAGGGATCTAGTATTTGCGACTAACTTTTTATCACCCCCATTGGACCATTATTGGACCTAGTATTGACACTCCATCACACAACACGCTGGTTTTACCCAGATTCCACCGTCCGCCATAAATCAATGTCAGTTGACTGGTTTGGCTACAACCGCCACATACCGTGAGGCACGCGCTTTCAATGGAGATGGCCCAAAAAGCTCACACGCATTGTAGAAATAGAAAATATTTGTTTGAATGTCGTTGCTGATAATATAGTGATGATCCAAAAGACAAAACATTTTTAGGCTAGGCATAATTCTGTTATACCCTACACACCAACATCGGTAGCATGCGTCGTTCTTAAAAATCACGCACTATGTGAAGGGTATAACAGAATTACTTTTTAGGCGGCAATAACATAATTTGAACTTATAATGTAAAAGCTGAACGCATACTGCAATTATTTGAAATTTAGCGCAATCAAATTCGAATTTCAATTTAATTGTAAGGAAATCCAAATTATTGCAATATTCCAACGTCAATTATTCAACAACTACATGCCATTGGTATTCTATGCAAGTTATATCCAAGCCCGTACCATCGTTATGATCTCATAAACAATGTTCAAATTCAATAATGTTTCTTGTGTCGTGCGATACTGATAATTATAAAAATACTTTGTATCATATTATAGGCTATTGATTTGAATAGACGTAAGAACGAAGATGAACTTACCCCCTTGTTGCTTCTAATAATTACCGCTTTCACTATCGGATGGATGGAACCTTTCGCTATACCAACGAAGGTGCTTTCCCTGGCCTTTACCAGAAAAGGCTACATATACTAATCAATTATGTGTTTATTTTATTCATTTATTATCTCTGTCAAACATTATTTGTGAAATAAATGTAGGCCTATAAATATTAATTAACAAAAATGTAGGTGACAGGTTTTATATTTGATCAGGAACGGTGAGAAGTTTTAACTGACATTTTACCTGACTGCCCCCCCCCCCCCCCCCCACCCCCGGCATAGACTTTTTAACGAAACGTCTATATTTTTAGCCTAATGATATTCTACCTTTTATTTTATCTTTTATATTTGATAAATACATGTATTTAGAAAAACTTGGGCATTAACGAGTAACGACGGATATTAAACAAATTCATATTTAAACTACTGTGTTCGGTTCAAGAATATACGAGATTGTTGTTTTAACAGGGTCTATTATATTCATTTTTGAATACGAGTTCTCTTCCCCAAAACCTACATAAATAGCTTCTTGCTCAGCATCGTACATTTAAAACCAAATTCGAAAGAGATTGCTAAACATAAAATGGGTTGGTCGATTTTGAAAAATACACAAATGAAATGTTTAATTTACATTGTACAAGATTACACGAATATTTATTCCCGTATATTTTATCCAACACTTGTTTCTGGCCGTAGACACCACACGCTGGGTGGGTCTACCTCATGTTGCAACTGGTCGCGATGATAAATTTCAATGCCCGTTACTCGCCTCGGATTGGTCAATTTTATTGCTTGTGCTGTCACACAGTTGTCACACTATAATTCATTGCTGGAGATCTTAAGTTTTTGCCGACCCAAATGTTATTCAAAAATGGCTCCTTTCTAATTGACGATAACATTGTGAGCACATTTACTTGGGACCAGCAAATGCTTGCGTTGCTCAGAGTACGCAAGACCTTCGCAAGTACCAGTGCCTACCTGACGAGTAGATCGGGGCATGGGCGGATCCACTACTACGTATGTTCACATGGTTATATATTCGGGGTATTGGGTAGGCACGATACCAGTGCTAACTAAAGGGTTCAACAAAAGAAAGTATACCACTTTGCTTATGTCATTTTGAGTAATTCATTTTTTGTTGTTGACCAAACAGGCTAGATAGGCATTTATATGAATATTTTAGGCATAATTTGATACCAAATTTGCCCCTAACAACAAAGATAAACCATGATTAGCACCATTTAAAGAAATTTTGGTCACTTTTCAAAAGTCATGTGACATTTTTAACGCACGAGCAAAATGCTGTGCGTGGCACTCTGAATGGCCGGGAATGAAACTTGGATATTGATCACACAGTGCAACTGCGTTGGGTTGTGCCTGAGCGAGCGGGCGATTTGATTATGAACAGGTAACATATGGTCTTTTCTTCCCGCGTATGTGTATTGAAAATGTGACTTTTGAAAAGTGACTAATTTTCTTTAAATGGTGCTAATCATGGTTTATCTTTGTTGTTAGGGGGCAAATTTGGTATCAAATTATGCCTAAAAGATTAATCTAAATGCCTATTTAGCCTGTTTGGTCCAACAAAAAAAAATGTTACTCAAAATGACATAAACAAAGTGGTATACTTTCTTTTGTTGAACCCTTTATATAGTATATTAGACCTCAAAAAGAGTTGACTTGCCCTTTCCGACCGATCCAAAAAACTGAAATTTTTTGTTCTTGCGTAATATCTGATGTTTATCCAAAAGTAAAATAAAATAAAATCCCTATCAACCGACCCTGATCTTGGCACTGAAAAGGCAAGTCAACTTGTTTTGTTGGCCTTTTAAGTGAATGTTTTGTTTTAGTACAAATATCAGAAGGCCCTGATGGCAAGGCTACTTGATGGGTTGATGGTTGACCCGATCTGACAAATTGTTATTCTTTACAGGGCAGGTCCCTTTTCCTGCTGGTTTCAGGTTTTAATTCATGTATGTAGGTCTTGTGGTGTTTTTTTGTTTGTTGTTGTTTGATTTTTAGATCTTTTAATACTGACAACTTGGATTTTTTTTGCGCTACATTACTTTTCGCGCTCCAAGATGCTACTGTGAAAATAAAAACATGCAAACATATTTATTTTGTGTATAAGTCAAATGTATGTAATAACTTTAAAGGGGGAAATGTTAATCGCACTGAAATGCCAACCATGGCCTACTCTAGCAAACAGCAGTGTTAATTAGGACCATTTTACATTCATACATTACAAAATGTATAGATGATTGTATTTCTTTACCAATTGAGTACCAGTGCTTTGTGTGTAGCAAGTGGCACGAGTTTGACTTGATGCATCAACCACTGTATACTCCACCAGACCTTCACATATTTAGCAAGCATATGCCCACAGTTGAGATCACTAGCATGCAGCTCACATCAATAAATGACTAAAATAACTTATGTGTATACAAACAAAAATGCAGCACACATTTCAAGACTGACAATGAAATTCCCCACTTTGTAAATGTTAAGGGGGCTGTCAAGTGTCAGAAATAGCCTCCGTAAAACTGCCGTAACTTTGTCATTATTCATATAATCCATATAAAAGTATACATTTAAGGGGGCTGTCAAGTGTCAGAAATAGCCTCCGTAAAACTGCCGTAACTTTGTCATTATTCATATAATCCATATAAAAGTATACATTTAAGGGGGCTGTCAAGTGTCAGAAATAGCCTCCGTAAAACTGCCGTAACTTTGTCATTATTCATATAATCCATATAAAAGTATACATTTTTTTGAAGGGAAGGGTTCGATGAATCCGTTTTTCGTATCAAATTTCACTGAATATCGTGTTTTTTATATTTTTGCCCAAAAATGGCTTTTTTGGGGGGACAATTTTTTTCAAACAATCTAACAAAATAATTTGTGGGTAAAAAATTCTAAAATTTTACAGAAAGCATCTTAATTCAATTATCTAGGATACTTTAAAAAAATTTGCCTTTAACATTTTTAGTTTTGAAATTATTGACCAAAAAGTACAAAAAATGTGAATTTTGAGATAAAAAAATCTTGAAATTCACTTTTTTAGACCTTTTTGGTCAATAATTTCAAAACTAATTTTTTTAGAGGCAAACAAAAAATATGTGTCCTAGATAATTGAATTAAGATGCTTTCACTAACATTTTAGAATTTGTTTACCTAAAAATTATTTTGTTAGGTTGTTTGAAAAATGTAGGCAAAAAGGAGGCATTTTTGGGCAAAAATATAAAAATCACGATTTTCAGTGAAATTTGATACGAAAAATGGATTCCCTGACTCATTTCATTGAAAAAAGTGTATACTTTTATGTACATGTACAACACATAAATAGTTTGAAAGTTACAGTGCTTGAAAAATTCATACAACGACACTTGACAGGCCCTATGTTCCTATCAGTAACACTGTCATTGTTGGCCAACTTTTGGAAAAGTTGCCAAAAATTGCCTATGGCCGACTTGTCATTTTCAAATGGTCATAAATCATAAACTATTGGCGCAATATCATTATCAGTTTTGAACAATTTATAGTTTTATTAAATGAATGTGGTAATCACCAAATTTGTTAGATGACTATATGTACGTGGTTAGATGCCTGCATCAATGTTATATTATTGTACCAATATTCAAAGTTATCAACCTATGATAATGAAGGACATTCCTTTTTTGCTATAGACTTTCTTTCATTTTTTCAGTGTTTTATAAGATATATTTGTTTTTGGTATCATGGTTATATTTGGCCATTCAAGGTTTAAGGGGGTGTGGACCCTCAGCATATATCTTCTGTAGAACTGCTGTAACTCCTTCATTATTCATTTAATCTATATAAAAGTATACATTTTCTTGCACAAAAGGGTTCAATGAATCCAACCATTATTATGAAATTGACCATTTTGGAGAATATTATTAAAAAACCTCCACATTTTGTTTAAAGTTCTCACTTTTTTCTCATTTATAGTTTTTTATTATCATTTCTTTAGCTGAAAAGATCACATACATCATAAAACAATTCAAATATGTGGTGATACAAATTATATTTACCAAGGGGTACATTCATTATAAACAAATGTTATTTAGATTGAACGTATTTTGTAAATAAACAGGTAAATGTATACAGAGACAGTGTATTGTTCCTCGTTCTTATAAACATACATGCAATAACTTTGACAATATAATTTTCTTATTTCTCAAAAAGTGATGTCCATTTATGCCACAACAAAGTTTTCGTCAACTTCGTTACAAAAGGTACTATTATTCATGGTATAGTTTATTGTCATCGCAGCCAGCCGGCTGAATTGGCACAATATTACAAATTACAAAAATACATTAAAAATGCAAGATATACAATAATAGATTTTAAAAACAATAATATCATAAAAGCAAACACCCACCCTTGCATACAAAGTACATTTTGGATTGACCGATTTACCAATTTTAACTAAAAGGGTATTTGTACAAAGTATTCTGTTTAAAAGGCGAAATTGGAACCAACGGTTATACTGACAAATATTCAACCATTCTTTTTTGTTTTGTTTAAAGTTATCTTGCCAGAACCTAAAATGGGTCAAAAAATGGGTTTTTTAAATTGTCTCCAAAATGGTCAATTTCATGTTCATGGTTGGATTCATTGAACCCTTTCCTTCAAGAAAATGTATACTTTTAAGTAGATTAAATGAATAATGAAGAAGTTACGGAAGTTTTACGGAGGCTGTACCTGAGAGTCCATACCCCCAAGATTGGTATGGATTGAAAACTGTCAAACAGAGAGGGCAATGGGATAAACGGACAGTTTTGTGAAGATGAACGGAATGTAGTTAAATAATGACCCGCCATGCCAATACGAAAAATAATGTTTGCTCCGTTGTAATTGCCAACTTAAAGGTATTGAGTATTGACCAATTGATATAGTATGTCAGCGTGTAATTGGTTTCCTCCTAGTAAAACAAACCTATTATGGATAACAATAGGCCACTTCAACTGTTTGTTTGCTTACTTTCCCGTGTTAATTCTGTGTTTCGGGAAATGTGTTTAGCAATGGTCATCGAACGCAATGATGACTCCTTAGTACGGACAGCCAGTGCGTTTAGTCAAAGAGTTGATCGTTTTCAATCCATATGAAATCTGGATGCCGTCCTTAATATCTTGTCCATGTTGATATACTGTCCATTTAAATCTATTGAGCTTGACAAACATTTATGTACAAACAAAAGTTTGTGCATTGTGGCTGCTAAATATATATGTACATCAATATCACAGTGGCCATCTTAGAAATCAATACCAGGTCTGATAACCCTCACCGCCCCCCCCCCCCCCCCCCAGAAAAAGAATTTAAATACAGGTAACATGTTGTCTCGCATACAAAATGATAGGTGGCATGTTTTTAATGTCATCCGGTCCATTTTTGTCTCGCCTGATGTAATCAGAAAGAGACTATGTTATCACTATTTCTGTCCGCCGTCAGCCGTCCGCCGTCAGCCGTGTGCTAAGAAATACCTTTGTGACGCGATATCTGGAGATCCGTAAGGCCTATAGTGATGGGACTTGGTGGAGGGAGGGGGGGTGGTGCGTTATGTTGCTGATTGATTTTTCAAGGTCATCGGGGGTCATACAAGGTCATCGGGATCAAATATGCTTAAAACTTTTGAGACGCGTTGTGACGCGATATCTAGAGATCCGTAAGGCCTATCTTGATGGGACTTGATGTCAGGGAAGGGGGTGGGGTGTTCTTTTGCTGATTAGATTTTCAAGGTCATTGGAGGTCATTCAAGGTCATCGGGGTCAAATATGGGGTCAAATAAGATCCGTAAGGCCGATCTTGATGGGATTTGGTGGAGGGAAGGGGGTGGTGTGTTCTTTTTGCTGATTAAATTTTCAAGGTCATCGGAGGTCATTCAAGGTCATCGGGGGTCAAATATGGGGTCAAATAGATCAGTAAGGCCTATCTTGATGGGATTTGGTGGAGGGAAGGGGGGTGGTGTGTTCTTTTTGTTGATTAATTTTTCGGGGTCATCGGGGGTCAAATAGATCAGTAAGGCCTATCTTGATGGGATTTGGTGGACGGAAGAGGGATGGTGTGTTCTTTTTGTTGATTAATTTATCGGGGTCAAATATGGGGTCAAATAGATCAGTAAGGCCTATCTTGATGGGATTTGGTGGAGGGAAGGGGGGTGGTGTGTTCTTTTGGTTGATTAATTGTTCGGGGTCAAATATGGGGTCAAATAGATCAGTAAGGCCTATCTTGATGGGATTTGGTGGACGGAAGAGGGATGGGGTTGTCTTTTTTGTTTATTATTTTTTCGGGGTCATCGGGGGTCAAATATGGGGTCAAATAGATCAGTAAGGCCTATCTTGATGGGATTTGGTGGAGGGATGGGGGGGTGGTGTGTTCTTTTTGTTGATTAATTTTTCGGGGTCATCGGGGGTCAAATAGATCAGTAAGGCCTATCTTGATGGGATTTGGTGGACGGAAGAGGGATGGTGTGTTCTTTTTGTTGATTAATTTATCGGGGTCAAATATGGGGTCAAATAGATCAGTAAGGCCTATCTTGATGGGATTTGGTGGAGGGAAGGGGGTAGTGTGTTCTTTTTGTTGATTAATTTTTCGGGGTCATCGGGGGTCAAATAGATCAGTAAGGCCTATCTTGATGGGATTTGGTGGACGGAAGAGGGATGGTGTGTTCTTTTTGTTGATTAATGTTTCGGGGTCATCGGGGGTCAAATACATCAGTAAGGCCTATCTTGATGGGATTTGGTGGAGGGAAGGGGGGTGGTGTGTTCTTTTGGTTGATTAATTGTTCGGGGTCAAATATGGGGTCAAATAGATCAGTAAGGCCTATCTTGATGGGATTTGGTGGAGGGAAGGGGGGTGGTGTGTTCTTTTTGTTGATGAATTTTTCGGGGTCATCAGGGGTCAAATATGGGGTCAAATAGATCAGTAAGGCCTATCTTGATTGGAGTTGGTGGAGGGAAGGGGGGGGGGTGGTGTATTCTTTTTGCTGATTAAATTTTCAAGGTCATCTGGGGTCAAATAAGATCCGTAAGGCCTATCTTGATGGGATTTGGTGGACGGAAGAGGGATGGTGTGTTTTTTTTGCTGATTAATTTTTAAGGTCATCTGGGGTCAAATAAGATCTGTAAGGCCTATCTTGATGTGATTTGGTGTAGGGAAGGGGGTTGGTGTGTTTTGTTTTTTTTACATCCCTTGCATTAACTACAATGCATACCTCTGTGACAGTGCTACATTGTATCATATGTTTCATCATCATTTCTTTCAAGTCACTTTTGATGAACAGGCGAGACGCGCCGTTCGAGAACCACCTTGTTAGTGTTTTTTACAATTGGTTTTAGAGATTCAACCATTTCAGCTATGATCTGAATACGCTCAATGTTTCACGCAAGATGGTTTTAGCAACATTTTAGTGACAATTATTATGTGATATGGAAAGACGGCAGGATACAAAGTCTGATATCCCTTACCCCCTAAAAAAGACAGGCTCCCTACACATCCCTTTATTCTCATTCTTAAACACTTTTGATAAAATAAATGGGAAATATATAGAAGTCATTTTAATTAAACTATCAATTAGTTTACTGTAACTGCCTGCAAACTAATCAATCGATGTACAGCATTATCAGACTTGTTGAAGTAGATTTTGGTAGATGCACATATTTTACTATTTCAATGTTTTATTCATTCTAATGGTGGCGCCAGAGTGCATCTGATTGTGCCCAAAACCCAGTTTACGTACCCAGGGGGGTTACTTTTGCCAAAATGGTACGTGGATGTGCCTGCCGGACTTCAAAAAGTTGACTTTCTCTATACCTATTTTCTGGCCAATCTCCCACCCATCAATATACCAATTTTGTTAGAAAAGCACCAAATTTTGCACAAATTGGGTGCTTTTTACAACAAAATACACCCAATTTATGCAAATTGGGCGCTTTAGTCTGTGATAAAAGCACCCCATCGCTATACCAATTTTTGCAAAAAAGCACCCCAAAAGGCAGGCACGGGTACATATACCATCCAATGTGAGAACCCCCCACCCCCCCTCCTCCAGGGCATACGTATGTGGAGTCACAGCCCAATGTTGGCCTTTGTTTTAGTTATCCCAAATAAATAAACATAATTGGCTCCAAAAGGGCAAACAAACAAAAAGAAAAAGAGGGCCAAATACCCAATAAGAAGAAGAAAAAAAAACAGCATTTAGGCCAAATTAAATTAATTGTTTGTCTCAAAGCTCCCGCGCGCGTTAGTTTATTGATGCGCATTAGAAAAACAAAAATCTGAAAAAACTTTTTTTTTTCAATTTTTTTCAACAACAACAAAATTCCAACATTTCACCGATTTTTCAGATTTTCATTGATCACATCATCTTAAATACAAAAGTTCACTTTTACAAGGATTTCAATATTTTATATTTAAAAATAAAAAAAAAAAACTTGAAAAAAACCCGCATTCAGCATTAGTTTTACAACAGGAGAGGAGCTTTGAGACAAACAATTAATTTAATTTGGCCTTAGCATAGCTATTTTTTCTGGAAAATAATGCATATATCGGCATAGCTATAAATTTCATCAAATGTCTGTGAGGCAGACCTTTTTTTGTCTAATGTGCACATGCAACCAAAACCACTCCATGGCACTGATCAGTATGAGAACCCTGCCCCCATAAAAACGGCCTGTCTTGCATACATTTTGAAATATAGCTACAGTATGCAATATGCAATTTAAAATAAAAAAAATGAAAAAATAACAACATGCTAAATGCAGAAAATCTTTTTTTATTGTGTTTTTGGATTACTTTTACCCCCCTTTCTGAGCTAACTAACTAAGCTATGAACAACTATAAGAAAACCCACATGTAGCCCAAATTTGGGCTATACTAATAGGGTTTTGGGGCAACTTGGAGTTACTCCACATACTTAGGCCTAAAAAAAAAGGGTTTGATTGGCGTAACCATTTTTTTTTTTTTTTTTTTTTTTTTTTTTTTAAATTTAAAAAACAAAAAAACAAAAAATTGTGTGTGAGATAAAGACAGTGAAAATGTGTATTTGTGCCATTTGTTTATGTCTGTATGGTATATGTGTGCTGGTATATAAAATTTCATAGACGTTTTACAGATTTAAAAAAAATTAAAATAAAAAGAAATCCGACCTACCTACCCTATTTTTTTCTTCTATGTTACGCCAATCAAACTTCTTTTTTTTTAGGCCTTATTTGAAACATCTTCTTTTTTTGGCCTATTGTGACGTATCACATGGCTAGGATGCATAAAAGTGTAACAATTATTTAGACTGTTTTTATGTTTTTTAATGATTCTATAAAATATGATTGTATGTTATTTTGGATCATATGCACATTTTGGAGAAATACCTTTTTGGCGATGACAAAAACCAACCCTATTTTACAGGGCTAAAATTGCCTCATGAACTTGTGCATAAAAACTGAATTGAAAAGGGTATTGTGGAAGTTCAGCAATGTATAAAAATACTCTGATCACAACAGTGGCGTAACAAGGATTTTTTCAGGGGGGGGGGGGGGGGATTTATAATGGTCCAAAGTACATAGATGAAATTTGTTTACTCGCTACCTGTGCATGTGTCCACAAAATGCAATATTTTTGGTCTAGAGCCTGACATGTAGGATTCACACCACTAAATAAATAATGGAAGAGTCCACGAAAGGCTTGTTGAATTGGTTGGGATGACACTCGTCTAAGTGAAATATATAAAAATGCTTCAAAAGTGGTGTTGTTGGCCAAACTTTTGATCGGATGATTATTAAATGAAGATTATCAAACAATATCAGTGCAAATTTTCTTCTTTGACCATTTTTTTATGATTTTAAAGTCAATTTAGGGACTTCAAATAATTGATTAGAATTGCTTAGACCTAAGCTAGGCCTGGGCAATCTACAAACATGCGTATCTTCGACGGTGCATATCTCGAAAATTTTGCCTTGACCTTATATTTTTTTGTTGTTTACAGGAAACCCAAGACCATAATCTTCACACAGAATGCAAAGTTGAAGCAACCAGTTGCTTTATAAGCGAGAAAATGGCGTATAATTATCGTCCATTTTACACAGTAAGCATAGGAGATTTTATTAGTGGTGTGGACTCTACATGGAAATCCAGTTAATTTATGAAAATCGGGATTTCGTATTGCCCACGCCTATCTCACGGGCTGTCTGGTTGCTATGGTCATACGAACAGATTAAAAAAAAGTTTTCAAATTAATGATACGCTGAATTTCTGTGGCTATTTACCATTTAATGTAAGTTTTCTATTGATTTAGGAACATTTAGTGTAGAAAAAAGCAGCACAAGAAACTGCTTCATTCAGGCTATTCAGCCGCGTAAGAACGTAGGTTTAGTCAACTGTCACTGGTTTAGTAATAGTATACTACTACTTTTCAAAGTCAATTTACACTGCTTTAAAATTGTAATTAAGCTTATTAACAGATAGATCGAACAGTGACCAAGTTGTCTGTTCACACACAGGACTGATAGGGGTATGTAAGACAACTTTGAGAGGATGCAGACAACTCTCAAATAAGCTTACTTTTTTACAAATCAAGTGATATTCAAAATGTAAACATTGGATTGGAATGATACCATGTCTGTCTGCACAAAGTAATAGGTCTCCCTATTCATGTAAGTCCACCATAGAACGATCCCATATTAGATAGAGGTCAAATATTTGTTTCCACAACAACCCCCTCCCTCCCCTTCCCCGAATACACGAAGTAAACAAAGATGAAAAACCCAGCTGTTTAGTCATAGCCGTGGGTTATTATCATGATCATCAGACTCACACTTGACTAGTCAAGGGTGCAGTGTAATAGCCAGTGCCTAGCTAGCGGTGAAGGGGTGGGGAGTAGAGGGTGGGAGGGGATATATACTGTATACAGGGGAAGGGGAGAAAAGGGGTTAGGCCTATCTATACATGTAAACCCTGATTATCATACCATATCTTTTCTTTTTGAAATTCCATTACAGATTGGCTAACCGTGTTACAGTAGGCCTAGGCCTATCCCAGGATTTGATTTGTTTCAAAGATCTTCGTTTAAGGGTTGAGAAGCGTGTAAAGAAGAAGGGATTTGCCAGTTCTATGCAAATGAAGTGTCTCTTGCAGCCTCTGTCATGGAGTCTTACATACAGGACAGGTAACCCCCGGAATTTTTTTCTTCTTCTAATTTGAACTATTCCCATAATTTCATATACAACTAAATGTGTCACTTGCCCCCCCCCCCCCCCCCCCCCCCGGTTACATCTCAGTATACACAAAAAGGATATTATAGACATTCTAAATTTGTAATATGTATTCATTACTATCATTACAACTGGTCAATTCATGCTACAAAGGCATTGAAAGTTCAAGAAATAAAGACAAACTGTGTGACCAACTTTTATCGCGTGCACGTTATTTCACCATTGAAAAGCATGCTATCTTCAGTAGATAGCAAACATAATTCAAACAAACTTTGTCATACAAAAGCCTGTTAAAACTGATTTAAGTGGTTGCAATGCTATCAATGTGTTGCAGTATATTCAACCTAACAGAAAAAAATATAATTTCAAAAATATAAAGTGCTGAAGGATTCACACCACTAAATAAATAATGGAAGAGTCCACGAAAGGCTTGTTGAATTGGTTGGGATGACACTCGTCTAAGTGAAATATATAAAAATGCTTCAAAAGTGGTGTTGTTGGCCAAACTTTTGATCGGATGATTATTAAATGAAGATTATCAAACAATATCAGTGCAAATTTTCTTCTTTGACCATTTTTTTATGATTTTAAAGTCAATTTAGGGACTTCAAATAATTGATTAGAATTGCTTAGACCTAAGCTAGGCCTGGGCAATCTACAAACATGCGTATCTTCGACGGTGCATATCTCGAAAATTTTGCCTTGACCTTATATTTTTTTGTTGTTTACAGGAAACCCAAGACCATAATCTTCACACAGAATGCAAAGTTGAAGCAACCAGTTGCTTTATAAGCGAGAAAATGGCGTATAATTATCGTCCATTTTACACAGTAAGCATAGGAGATTTTATTAGTGGTGTGGACTCTACATGGAAATCCAGTTAATTTATGAAAATCGGGATTTCGTATTGCCCACGCCTATCTCACGGGCTGTCTGGTTGCTATGGTCATACGAACAGATTAAAAAAAAGTTTTCAAATTAATGATACGCTGAATTTCTGTGGCTATTTACCATTTAATGTAAGTTTTCTATTGATTTAGGAACATTTAGTGTAGAAAAAAGCAGCACAAGAAACTGCTTCATTCAGGCTATTCAGCCGCGTAAGAACGTAGGTTTAGTCAACTGTCACTGGTTTAGTAATAGTATACTACTACTTTTCAAAGTCAATTTACACTGCTTTAAAATTGTAATTAAGCTTATTAACAGATAGATCGAACAGTGACCAAGTTGTCTGTTCACACACAGGACTGATAGGGGTATGTAAGACAACTTTGAGAGGATGCAGACAACTCTCAAATAAGCTTACTTTTTTACAAATCAAGTGATATTCAAAATGTAAACATTGGATTGGAATGATACCATGTCTGTCTGCACAAAGTAATAGGTCTCCCTATTCATGTAAGTCCACCATAGAACGATCCCATATTAGATAGAGGTCAAATATTTGTTTCCACAACAACCCCCTCCCTCCCCTTCCCCGAATACACGAAGTAAACAAAGATGAAAAACCCAGCTGTTTAGTCATAGCCGTGGGTTATTATCATGATCATCAGACTCACACTTGACTAGTCAAGGGTGCAGTGTAATAGCCAGTGCCTAGCTAGCGGTGAAGGGGTGGGGAGTAGAGGGTGGGAGGGGATATATACTGTATACAGGGGAAGGGGAGAAAAGGGGTTAGGCCTATCTATACATGTAAACCCTGATTATCATACCATATCTTTTCTTTTTGAAATTCCATTACAGATTGGCTAACCGTGTTACAGTAGGCCTAGGCCTATCCCAGGATTTGATTTGTTTCAAAGATCTTCGTTTAAGGGTTGAGAAGCGTGTAAAGAAGAAGGGATTTGCCAGTTCTATGCAAATGAAGTGTCTCTTGCAGCCTCTGTCATGGAGTCTTACATACAGGACAGGTAACCCCCGGAATTTTTTTCTTCTTCTAATTTGAACTATTCCCATAATTTCATATACAACTAAATGTGTCACTTGCCCCCCCCCCCCCCCCCCCCCCCCGGTTACATCTCAGTATACACAAAAAGGATATTATAGACATTCTAAATTTGTAATATGTATTCATTACTATCATTACAACTGGTCAATTCATGCTACAAAGGCATTGAAAGTTCAAGAAATAAAGACAAACTGTGTGACCAACTTTTATCGCGTGCACGTTATTTCACCATTGAAAAGCATGCTATCTTCAGTAGATAGCAAACATAATTCAAACAAACTTTGTCATACAAAAGCCTGTTAAAACTGATTTAAGTGGTTGCAATGCTATCAATGTGTTGCAGTATATTCAACCTAACAGAAAAAAATATAATTTCAAAAATATAAAGTGCTGAATACATGGAAATCCAGTTAATTTATGAAAATCGGGATTTCGTATTGCCCACGCCTATCTCACGGGCTGTCTGGTTGCTATGGTCATACGAACAGATTAAAAAAAAGTTTTCAAATTAATGATACGCTGAATTTCTGTGGCTATTTACCATTTAATGTAAGTTTTCTATTGATTTAGGAACATTTAGTGTAGAAAAAAGCAGCACAAGAAACTGCTTCATTCAGGCTATTCAGCCGCGTAAGAACGTAGGTTTAGTCAACTGTCACTGGTTTAGTAATAGTATACTACTACTTTTCAAAGTCAATTTACACTGCTTTAAAATTGTAATTAAGCTTATTAACAGATAGATCGAACAGTGACCAAGTTGTCTGTTCACACACAGGACTGATAGGGGTATGTAAGACAACTTTGAGAGGATGCAGACAACTCTCAAATAAGCTTACTTTTTTACAAATCAAGTGATATTCAAAATGTAAACATTGGATTGGAATGATACCATGTCTGTCTGCACAAAGTAATAGGTCTCCCTATTCATGTAAGTCCACCATAGAACGATCCCATATTAGATAGAGGTCAAATATTTGTTTCCACAACAACCCCCTCCCTCCCCTTCCCCGAATACACGAAGTAAACAAAGATGAAAAACCCAGCTGTTTAGTCATAGCCGTGGGTTATTATCATGATCATCAGACTCACACTTGACTAGTCAAGGGTGCAGTGTAATAGCCAGTGCCTAGCTAGCGGTGAAGGGGTGGGGAGTAGAGGGTGGGAGGGGATATATACTGTATACAGGGGAAGGGGAGAAAAGGGGTTAGGCCTATCTATACATGTAAACCCTGATTATCATACCATATCTTTTCTTTTTGAAATTCCATTACAGATTGGCTAACCGTGTTACAGTAGGCCTAGGCCTATCCCAGGATTTGATTTGTTTCAAAGATCTTCGTTTAAGGGTTGAGAAGCGTGTAAAGAAGAAGGGATTTGCCAGTTCTATGCAAATGAAGTGTCTCTTGCAGCCTCTGTCATGGAGTCTTACATACAGGACAGGTAACCCCCGGAATTTTTTTCTTCTTCTAATTTGAACTATTCCCATAATTTCATATACAACTAAATGTGTCACTTGCCCCCCCCCCCCCCCCCCCCCCCCCGGTTACATCTCAGTATACACAAAAAGGATATTATAGACATTCTAAATTTGTAATATGTATTCATTACTATCATTACAACTGGTCAATTCATGCTACAAAGGCATTGAAAGTTCAAGAAATAAAGACAAACTGTGTGACCAACTTTTATCGCGTGCACGTTATTTCACCATTGAAAAGCATGCTATCTTCAGTAGATAGCAAACATAATTCAAACAAACTTTGTCATACAAAAGCCTGTTAAAACTGATTTAAGTGGTTGCAATGCTATCAATGTGTTGCAGTATATTCAACCTAACAGAAAAAAATATAATTTCAAAAATATAAAGTGCTGAATACATGGAAATCCAGTTAATTTATGAAAATCGGGATTTCGTATTGCCCACGCCTATCTCACGGGCTGTCTGGTTGCTATGGTCATACGAACAGATTAAAAAAAAGTTTTCAAATTAATGATACGCTGAATTTCTGTGGCTATTTACCATTTAATGTAAGTTTTCTATTGATTTAGGAACATTTAGTGTAGAAAAAAGCAGCAC
>CM069446.1:25851038-26116055 GCA_035610835.1 Ophiura sarsii | reverse complement strand
GGGGTTTTGCTTCATTTTAGACCAAATGTTCGGGAAAATAGTCCTAATTTTTGCAAATTTTCGCGAAAACAGACCTAATTTTGGCAAATTTTCGCGAAAATAGACAAAAATTTCGCGAAAATAGACCCATTTGTAAAAAGTGACCCCATTATTAGGGATTTCCAGCACAAAATCATACCCCATGTTTAGGGATTTTGTGCCCAAAAAGCTACCCATTAGAGCGGCACACCCCCGTATACCGTCTTGGGTGAGTACCCCTCCCGGGATTCGCGGAAGCAGTATATAATGCAACACGTCATATAGGCCTACAGCCCACACTTTCCATAACCATAACTTCGAAATCCAGCTATCGGTGGAAAACGCAAGAATTAGACATGAGAGCTTCCATGGCACGGTTGGCACCTAAAAGTGTTCAACATTAAAGCCCGGCATTAAACAGTAAAAAAAAAAAAAATCCATTCAAAATTTGGTAATTTTCATCATATATAATCCTAACTCTACTACACCATACGGCAACTGTGCGGAAAAAGTGTTTCTATAACCCGGCGTGCCGGTTCTTTGGCTACAAAACGGACCCATGCTATACGCCATGCTATACCCACGCCGAGTGTCGACTGGGAGCCGTGGTGTAGTGGCTAGGATCTGGAGCTGGAGGTCCGTGGTTCAAATCCCGGGGGGATCGGGGTGACCTTTCTGGTGAATATTGGGTGTCGGAAAAAAATTCTGTTGCCGTGTGGTGAAATAGAGTTAGGGTTATAGAAGACAGTCAAGAGTTGCCACAGGGTGGATTTGTAGTTGAAAAATAATATTAAAACACACACCACTTTTGCCCTTAAAATTGGTAATCAATTGTCAGTTTGGTTAGTTTCCATTTTTCCTTGAAATTTTTCAGATACATACCATTGCTGATATTCTCAAGTATGAAATAACACGTTTTAGATGTCATGATATTGGTAAAAATACATGTCTTTAAAATCAATTCCAAGAAAACTAACTAAGTCTAACATACATTTACATAAGGCCTATATCAAAATTCTGTTTTGTAATAAATAAAAATAAATGATATAATGGTATCATATCTCAGACTGATTATTTATAAGAATTCTTATTATTTCTGATTAATTTTAGTTAAGATAATAATAATATCATACCGTAACCTAATCTGCTATTCCTCGTGAATAAAATTTGAGATTTTTTTTGTACTGAATATCTTGATGAAATAGCAGATCGTCAAAATTCCGGAGCTTTGGTCTTGGAATTCATAACCAGGATTTTAGTCTAAGATAATAATAATATGATACCATAACCATGATAACCTAGTCGGCTATTCCTCGTGAATAAAATGTGAGACTTTTGGTAATACCGTATAGGTTATACCTGACTATCTGTGGTAATTACACTGAATTCACGTGTTTGCAGGGCTCAAATTTCACCAAGGCCATCATTAATCAAGGCCATTTCCGTGCCCTTTTGAGGTTTTGCCTTGGTGCCCTAGACCTTTGTTAACGTTCAAGGTATTCTTGACCATTTGTTGGCCTTTAATAGTGCCCCATCACAAATTTGTTCAGTGGGCTTGAAATTGGGTGCCAGAAATTAAAATTTGAGCCCTGCGTGTTTGTATTTCTAATACATAACGGTTTATTTTCCCGTTTCATAATTATATTATTTCATAAACGATCAAAATATCGATCCAGCAATATGCCACTCGCCTGCATCTCATTATTAGTCGATTGTGATTTAAGAAACAAGATCATGCGATATCCAAGCAACAACGCATGCAATATTCACATTTATTTATTGACCTATAAATATATTATAGTGTAATAACCAACATACGGTAATATTAATAAATAATAAATAACATTGATAGAGTCCCTTCATGAATAACATAATTGACCAATTTATTTTGCTTGGTTTTTGGTGTAAACCCATAGTTTAGTTCGTGAGGGATAAAATTGTCATATTTTCTGCATTGTATTGCTTTTAGCGTTGCGTTGCGTTAGAATTGAAACAAAAAGTCTGCACATTTTTGAATGTTTTGATAATTCTTATTTATTTATTTGTTTCTTTCTTTTTAAATGTTTATTTATAATAGGCGCCTTCCTGTCGTTGATGGGGTAAACATCGATATTGCCTACTGCTTAAACCGAAACCGAGCCGCAATATCTACATTCGTCTCCTTGCTTTCGTTACGCGATATAAATAAAGTAGGCCTAGACCTAATGGCCTATATACATTATGAACATTTTATTTTTTGAGAACCTCCACCCCTTCTCCCAATAATATTTAACTTACCATTTTTTCCAGCTACAGCCATGGGACAGTGAAGCACGTGGTTTGCGTAAGGTGCAAAATATGGCGCCAGTCTAGTGTCAATTTCAAACGAATGGATGATGAAATCATGGCCTCCCGGATACGTTTCGCGAAATAGCTGGACGGTAGACGCCATATTAGCACCGCAATCTAGCAATATCTTTCTAGGTGATACAGATGATGAAGTACTGGCTTGTATTGGATCTGTAGGGCTGTCTTTTCCGGTGTAACGTACCAATCTGAGGAGAAGGACGACGATAGAAATAAAGAGCTTTACATTTTAATTCAATACATTCATATTTCCCAAAAGTACTGTACTGTATAGTAGTACTGAATATAAATGCTGAAAAACCCATACATGTGTCTCTAACCAAATTCGAACCGGCAAGCTTCATGGATAGTATTAGGATGGTGCTCTCAGCAAGGGGTTTTTCGGTTACCTTGGCTATTATGACGGGTGTTTCCATAAGGTGACCCCTTTTTTCTGACACCCCTGACACACTTTTTTCTGACATGCTTTTTTCCTCTCGTGATTTAAGGATTTTTAGTCAATAATTTTGTTGGATAGATTGTTAGATTGATCGATTAATACATTGATAGATAGATAGATTGATAGATTGATAGATTGATAGACTGATAGATTGATAGATAGATAGATAGATAGATAGATAGACTGATATATTGATAGATCGATAGATCGGTCGATCGATAGATAGATTGATAGATTGATATATTGATAGATTGATAGATTGATAGATTGATAGATAGATTCATATTGATAGATAGATTGATAGATTGATAGATCGATAGATTGATAGATCGATAGATTGATAGATCGATAGATAGATTGATATATTGATAGATAGATTGATAGATTGATAGTTTGATAGATAGATTGATAATATATATTTAAAAATAAAAAATAAAATATAGAAAGCAAAAATAAATAAATAAATGAAATAAAACGAAATAAAATAAAATGAAATAAAATAAAACAAAACAAAACAAAACAAAACAAAACAAAACAAAACAAAACAAAACAAAACAAAACAAAACAAAACAAAACAAAACAAAACAAAACAAAACAAAACAAAACAAAACAAAACAAAACAAAACAAAATAAAATAAAATAAAACAAAACAAAACAAAACAAAACAAAACAAAACAAAACAAAACAAAACAAAACAAAACAAAACAAAACAAAACAAAATAAAATAAAATAAAATAAAATAAAATAAAATAAAATAAAATAAAATAAAATAAAATAAAATAAAATAAAATAAAATAAAATAAAATAAAATAAAATAAAATAAAATAAAATAAAATATTGAAATGAAACACAAGAACAATCAATCAGAGTATAATAAGTACCCTTTTTCTTAAAACATGGTCGACAGTGTTGGCAGCTAATCCAAAACACGGAAGGTCTCTATTGGAGAAAATGTTAAACTGCAATAAACCGAGAAGGTAGTGCGTGCATTAATACCTTTGATCGGCGACAGTTAGAGGAGGTGCGTGAACAGGGTGAAAAAGAGACTAAAGAGAGGTTGCAACGTCGGATTAACAATGGCAGCAATCAGAGGAAGATTGGAAGGCAATACTGAGGATTTATTGATTGAAAATCGGTATAATACCTCCTGAAATTGATTTTGATATCTATGGAATGTCTAAGACAAGCACATGAGTTTACATAGGCATACTATGACTCCGCCTTATGAAAATCTACAAGAAGGGCCAAACTAGGATCAAGTTCGACATTGAAAAAACTGAAGGATCCGATGGTAGCAGAGGAATTCCAAGCAATGCTAGAAGGGAAATTTGCTCCACTCATCTTGCTAGATGCGGACGATACTGACATGGACACTTTGATTGACAACTTCAACAAAGCGGTGACTGAAACAGCCAGCGAGATCCTTGGCAAACACCGACCGGTCAAGCAACCATGGGTTACAGCTGACATCCTCAATCTCTGTGACAAACGAAGGGAGCTGAAGAAGACAACAACCGAGAAGTCAAGAAAGGTATGAAGAAGGCAAAACAGAGCTGGATTGAGCAACAGTGCCAAGGGATCGAAAAGAACCTTCGACAGAACAACAGCAAGAAAGCCTACAAGCTTGTAAAAGACCTGACTTCCACAAAGCAAGGACGAACCACCACCATACAAGACAAGGGTGGAAAATGCCTTACTGAAGAGAAGGACATCCTGAAAAGGTGGACTGAGTACTGTTCAGACCTGTATAACCATACAGCCTCAGGTGACCCAGAGGTCTTGAACGTTCCTGCAGCAAATGACACCGAATACTATCCCATTCTTCGGGCGGAGGTGATATCAGCTGTAAACTCACTGAAGAAGAGGAAGTCCGCAGGAGTTGACAACATCCCAGCAGAGCTTGCCCAAGCAGGAGGAGATACCATGGTCGACACCCTTCTAACTATCTGCAACAAGATCTGGCAGACAGGAGAGTGGCCCACACCTTGGACACAGTATTAATGGTCATCACACTTCCCAAGAAAGGCAATCTTCAGCAGTGCTCAAATTACCGCACGATCAGCCTCATCTGTCACCCAAGCAAAGTCATGCTGAAGATCTTACTAAACAGACTGAACCCACAAGCAGAAAAGATCATTGCTGAGGAACAGGCAGGCTTCAGACCAAGACGTAGCACTACAGAGCAGATCCTCAACCTTAGGATAATTTGCGAAAAATACCTTCAACATCAACAAGACCTCTACCATGTATTTTTGGATTTCAAAAAAGCGTTTGACAGGGTTTGGCATGCAGCCCTGTGGTCTACCATGAGGATGTACAATATCAACACCAACCTGATCAGAGCCATTGAGAACCTCTATAACAAGGCCTCCAGTGCAGTATACCTCAACGGCAGCTTAGGGGAATGGTTCAAAACAACAGTCGGGGTTAGACAAGGTTGTTTGCTCTCACCTACTCTATTCAACATCTATTTGGAAAGAATAATGACTGACGCTTTGGAAGACCATCAAGGATCGGTCAGCATCGGAGGCAGAATAATCACCAATCTGCGCTTCGCCGATGATATTGATGGACAAGCCGGGTCAAAGGGAGAATTAGCAAGGCTCGTCGAACGTCTGGACAGGACCTCTTTAGCGTACGGCGTGGAGATTAATGCAAGGGAAACTAAACTGATGACCAACAACACCAACGGCATCAGCACTGACATCAAAGCCAACGGCGAGAAGCTGGAAACAGTCAAAAGCTTCAAGTACCTGGGGTCAATCATCACAGACCAAGGTTCCAAACCTGAAATTCTATCTAGGATCGCACAGACCATAGCATCTCTGACTAAACTGAAGGTCATCTGGAGTGATAAAAACATCTCACTTAAGTCAAAGATCAGACTGATGCACTCCTTGGTCACCACGATACTCCTCTATGCGTGTGAATCGTGGACCCTAACAGCGGACTTAGAGAGAAGAATCCAGGCTGCAGAGATGAGGTGCCTTCGCAAACTCCTTGGTGTTTCCTACAAAGACCACATCACCAACGACGAAGTCAGAAAAAGAATTGTTGCAGCCTTCGGCGCTTACAAAGACCTCCTAACCACAGTGAAAAGACGCAAGCTACAGTGGTATGGGCACGTGTCACGATCAACAGGACTTGCCAAAACGGTATTGCAAGGCACAGTGCCAGGAGGGCGAAAGAGAGGTCGGCAGAGAAGAAGGTGGGAAGACAACATATCTGAATGGACTGACCTGAATGAAGCTCAGTGATACTCTGAGATTGACAGAGAACAGAAAATGTTGGAGAGAGCTGGTGGTCAGGGCATCTGTGGCGCCCCAACGGTCGACAAGACTATGGATGGATGGATGGATGAATGGATGGATGGATGGATGGATAGATGGATGGATGGATGGATGGATGGATGGATGGATGGATGGATGGATGGATGGATGGATGGATGGATGGATGGATGGATGGATGGATGGATGGATGGAGGGAGGGAGGGAGAGAGGGAGAGAGGGAGAGAGGGAGAGAGGGAGAGAGGGAGAGAGGGAGAGGGGGAGAGAGGGAGAGAGGGAGAGAGGGAGAGAGGGAGAGAGGGAGGGAGGGAGGGAGGGATGGATGGATGGATGGATGGATGGATGGATGGATGGATGGATGGATGGATGGATGGATGGATGGATGGATGGATGGATGGATGGATGGATGGATGGATGGATGGATGGATGGATGGATGGATGGATGGATAGTGGAGGCAGCGCCCTCAATTACAAAAATATATGATAACAACTGGGATTTGTTTATTTTTACAATTGTATTACATGTGTGAACTTACACCTATAAGGATTAAGGGGGGGGGGGGGGGGGTCTAGGTTGATTTGACCCAAATTTGGAAACACATTTTCTCAATGTTATCGTGGACTTATCGCTTAGTGTTATATATCAAATTAAAGCTTAGGTCAAGACGTTTCAGAAAATGTGTGTTATTTTGATCTGGTTGCCATGGTTACCATGCAAGGCCTCTGATTGGCTAAACACGGGAGCAAACGTAACTAGAAAACAAAATGTTGCATATACACCATACTTGGGTAGATGATGTATCGGTTGAGTGCGCATGAAACCTTGGATCCGGATTTTTTATATGGTTGCCATGGCAACCGTGAACTGACCAATCAGGTAATTTTGCATCGTAATTCAAATTTGAAAACAGATATTAAAAATCGGGATCCATGGTTTCATAGCCCCTTATGTGCTTAACATCTGGTCTAAATCCCATGGTTATATGAGCTTCCGTTTTTGAGTTACGTTTGCTCCCATATTGCAAGTTTGCGTGTTTTATAGTTTTGAGATATCGTGCAAAACGTATTGGAAAATATTAAAATTGGCGAGAAAAAATAAGTTGACATTTGGGATAAAAACAAATGTTCAATTATGGAAGAGCATGAATTTAGACAAATTTTGAGCCAATTTGGGACAAAATCGCAATTATATTAGAATTGTTATTGATTAAAGATAAATTGCTTAAAAATAGCCAGGTGAGAAAAATAAAGAAATACATAAGAAATTACGTTGACCTTGAAATGTTGATGATTTATGATGTGCAATTATTTATTTCAATATTTTAATAAACATATTCAATCAAATGTTACAATCATTTGATCAAAAAACAATTAAAACTGAAAATGCTAAAAAAGCAGGGTGAGCGTTTTTACATACAAAAGTATACAAAACACCACCGATTTTTTGAGACACCCGAAACTTAATTGACCATAACTTCAGAACCGAAAATCCAATTTACCTCAAACAAAAAGCATTTTAAAGCAGAGACTTAGCAGTTTTCTACTGTGCTAATATCTCATTTTTGTGCGAAGCACTGAATTTTAATATCTGACCAACCTAGACCCCCCACCCCTCCCCCCTTAAGAACCCCTTCATTGGAAACCTTACTATTTAAGCACTTTATTTAGCCTAGATATCAAGCTGTAACAAAAAATGCCGTGATACATTTTTTGAAACGCATTTAATTTATCGCCTTTGGATCGATGGTCTACTGTTACCCGATGCTGTGTTTAAAAAGTGTACGTAGCAAACATGGATCTTTCGGTGAAATGTTTATACAAAATTCAAGTCACAAACGGACGAAATATGGAAATATGGTAACCCTATCATAAATGTGACGTTGTTTGGAGGCATTTTGGAAGTTAATCCAGTTGCCCGGGCGGATCTAGTTAAACGCTTATATCTAGTCCAGTAAGCATGGTAAGCTCACCAGATCATACAATACGGTATTTTAACTCGCGAACTGGATTATTGACAGATTTCATTGACACTGATGCGAAAAGTGATCTTACATGTGCTTCAATCCTAGACAGCTCAGATTTATTCACTTCTAAATCTAACATTGAAGCTTTAAACTGTCTAACAGACAGGTTTAACCAAGACAAAAACACTAACAATAATGGCTAGGGATCACGTCAAAACTCGACCGCCAGGCAACCGCCGGTTACGGCCGGTTCCGCTCGGTTCTCACAAAATGTGTTGTCTGTTATAATATACACAAGTAATGAGGTCAATAGTTACACTCTGGTGAACACGACCGGTTGATTGTGCCTCGTCACAAGCGTGAGTAATACAATCTTGAAGTAATGGGCTCTCAACTCTCAGTTGAGAACCAGTACAATACAGCTATTGGTTTTCGCTGGGGTTGGCTTGTTTATAGCTCAATTAACTTTTTTAAATCAATACCGAAAGTCTATGAATGGTTGTTTTATAGAACGATGGAGAGAGCATAATAATTATTCCAAGGGTGCGCTATTAAGTAACAGATTGATAGTGTAAATTGGTCCGGTTACGGCATTAAGTCAACCGGCGGTTGTTCAGTGTTGCATGCGTGAATATTCATATACCAGTAAAACATCTGACCTGAAAGAACCGGGCGGAACCGACCGTAACTGGCGGTCAACGGGCGGTCGAGTTTTAATGTCTTCCCCTACAGATTAGTTAATGTCTGCAAATCATTTGATCTGAAATTACTCAATGGTCGATTTGGTAATGATAGTAAACTTGGTAACTTTACTTGTGTTAGTAAAACTGGTTCTAGTAGTACTGTCGACTATGCCATTTTGTCATCAACTTTACTTCCAAGAGTAAAGGATTTTGTAGTTGACGTATATGATGTTGGGCAGTGGCGTAGCTAGGATCTTTTTCAGGGGGGGCAAGATTTCTAAAATTTTCGTAAAAGGTTGCCCCAATTTTTTTTTCTAGTCACTTACCTCGTGAATTTCACGTAAATGGGGGGGGGGGGGGCTCAAAAAATTTCGCACAGTCCAAAAATATCGCACAGTCCAAAAATATCGCCCGGTAAATGTACTACATTTACAATTTTGCCTTCTATTTGGCTAATAACCTCGGGTTTTTTTCTCAATTTTTTCCTATTTCTTTTTTTTCTCACTCCTTTTTTTTTTTTTAGAGGGGTGGGGGCGGGGGCACAAATTGGATTTTTTCGTCAGGGGGGGGCATTTTCCCCCCTGCCCCCCCCCCCCCCCCCCACTGAGCTACGCCACTGATGCTGGGCTATCAGATTAGCACAAACCAATAAGTGTTAAACTATGTTTACCAAATAATGACAATGCTAACTTAAATGGCAATACCTATACTGGCTATGATGAAAAATACGACCTACTGCAATGAGGCTGGTCTCAAAACAAAATGGGATAAGAACAAATCTCATGATTACACTCTTAGCTTTGATGATGATGATATAAACAAAGTGTTGGAAAGGTTAAATGATTTGAATTCTGATAATGTTACTGTTAGCCAAGATTGTATGGATGTTTAGTTTAGTTTATTTATTAGAACATGATGTTTGCAAATACGGTATAACAGAATTATGCCGTAACATCTTTACTTCAGCAGCGTTAAGAACAGATATATCCAATTTGAGAATGCAATATAATTTTTCAAAAACCAACAGAATAACCGATACGAAAAAAAGGTGTAATAAGCCCTGGTTTAACAATGAGTGTGCCACCAAAAGAAGGGAGTACTATACCGGTTGAGTGAAGAACACTCTCAAGAAAATACCAAGTACGAATGTCGCTTTAAATTGTGTTAAATTAGAATTTATAAAGTACAAAAAATGTATCAAGAAAGTTAAGAAACAATATTTTGATGATGTTCACACCAAGTTCAGGTTACTCAAATCTACTGACCCAAAACAATATTGGAATATGATCAACAACTCTTGTAAATCTACGACAAAAACCAAAATTAGAAAGAAAATTAAAAAAGAAAAGAAATTACCATCCTTAATTTACCGGCAAATTGAAAACGGCAGTTATTAACGGGTCAATTAATATTAATTCACATTGAAGTTGGTTAAATATTATTGATGAGGAAAAATGGCAAGTTTTCACTATTTTCAAGCATGTCATTTCATTAGAACCATTGTGTACATTTATAAGTTCCAAATAATTGTCTTTTATGTGACCAAATAATTAACAAAGTATTTTGTCTTTTGGTGGTCTTTTGTAAATTATAATTATGTAATTGTTCATTAATTTCCTGTTTGAAAGCCTAAGATTATATGATCCATAATAAGATTTTTGGTAATCGAAGCTGAAATTATGAGAGGTTACTTTCAGGGAAAAGGGACTAAAATCTATAGACTTAAAGAAAAGTGTTATTATTGATAATAATAATAAGTATATTTAACATAGTTTCATGACATTGGTAAACTTTGGTAACAGTTATCAATCTTGTTACAAGGTTCACTCCAGTGCAGTCTGGAGTGAATCTTATAATTATGACATAAACATTCACATTAATCAGGAAGATGTTAAAAATACAAAGAACGATTCTTTGTATTTTTAACACCTTCGTGATTCCTGTGCCACAAGTTTCTGATTATATGACTTGTACAAAACAAACAAAAAAGGAAGCTTTTGCATTTTACCAGGGCATTATCAATATATTGTCAGGAAGTTGTCTGCGAAATTAGGAAGGGCTGGCAACTGTACATACCCAGATACAGTGGAACCTCAGTATACACAGTTGCTTTGGCATGCTTAAAAATAAATATTCTTGAAAGACTTACTAAATTAAAAAATTAAAAAATTAAAAAATTAAAAATTAAAAATATCTTGGTGTTTTGTTCACACCATCTGGCTCTTTTACAAAATCCATTGATAATGTAGATGAAGCTTTAAAGACTTTTTTCAAAATTAAAGAGAATCTATATGGTAGTTCAAGTAAATGTAGTATGAAATTATTCAATACATTAATTAGACCCATTATTTGTTATGGTTGTGAAGTTTGGGCTCCTTTCTTACTTAAGGGTTTAAAGACTGGTAATTTGATTGATATTTGTGATAAATTAAGTGTTGAAAATATTCATATCAAGTCATGTTATGTAAACTCATTTTAGGTGTTAATCGTAAAACAACCAATAATGCTGTTCGAGCCGAATTAGGTAGTTAGGGAAGATGTCAAAACTCGACCGCTCGTTGACCGCCGGTTACGGGCGGTTCCGCCCGGTTCTTTCAGGTCAAATGTTTTACTGGAATGTGAATATTCGCGCATGCAACACTGAACAACCGCCGGTTGACTTAATGCTGTAACCGGACCAATTTACACTATCAATCTGTTACTTTGCGGTCATAATAGCTCTCTCTATAATCGTTCTATAAAAAAAACCATTCATAGACTTTCGGTATTGATTTTAAAAAGTTAATTGAGCTATTAACAGATTGAAAAAGCCAACCCCAGCGAAAATCAATAGCTGTATTGTACTGGTTGTCAACTGAGACTTAAGAGCCCATTACTTCAAGATGTTATTGCTCACGCGTGTGACGAGGCACTATCAACCGGTCGTGTTCACCAGAGTGTAACTATTTGACATCATTATGTGTGTATATTATAACAGACGACACGTTTTGTGAGAACCGGGCGGAACCGGCCGTACCGGCGCTTGCCTGGCGGTCGAGTTTTGACGTGATCCCTTACCCAGTATTGTTGTTCATGCTGGCCCTTGCATTAAAATACTGGTGGAAATTGAATAATGATTGTTTTTTAGGTTCATCATCTCTAGTTGTTCAATCTTTGATTGACAATAGAACGTTCCATAGTAATGATAACTATTTCAGTTGGAGCTCTTGCATTGGAAATATTTGTGAACTGGTTGGTGACATGGAAATTTGGCACAAACCTAATATTCTTAGGAAAAATTCAATAATGTCCATGGTTAGCACAACAATTCAGTCTGTGTATGTTAATGAATGGTCACAGCGTATTTCCAATGCCCAGCCAAAACTTCGTACTTATTGAAATTCAAATCAACTTTCCAATGTGAAAATTATCTCCATATTCTAAATAGGTTTGTATGATTTTGGGTCCGGTTTGGTGGTACATTTTCATGGTTGTTTATGACTTCGTAGACTTATTTGTTATTTGCTCCTGTTGACATGTTATTTGGAAGATATAAATGATTATATAAGCCCCAACATTTAGGTTTCACAAATGTGCAGCAGATTTGTTTATTTTGGAAATATTGACTCTAAGCATTTATTAAATATATTTTGGTACCCCTGCCCTTTATTAATAATAATGATAATAATAATAATAATATTGTGTACCCCTGTCCTGTACCTATCTCTTTATCACTCCCGATACCCAAGTAAAACCTGCCAATTGTTTCATCGCGCGAACATTTAATTGCGCGAAAATTTAATCATGCGAAATGTATAATATTTTATTAAATATTTTGGCACCCTGCTCGGTACCTATCTCTCTTATAGCACCCCCGATATCTCCCTCATAAGATCTGCCAACTGTTTCATCACGCGAACATGTAATCTTATCGCGCGAAAATGTGATTGCCCGAAAATGTTAATCCTGCGAAAATTGAATCACACGAAATGTACAACATTTATTTGTTGAAGTACATGTATTATATTTAATTAAATATTTCAATACCCCTTCCCTGTACCTATCTCTTTTAACACCCATC
The DNA here is from genome assembly GCA_035610835.1 of Ophiura sarsii. Lineage (NCBI taxonomy): Eukaryota > Metazoa > Echinodermata > Ophiuroidea > Amphilepidida > Ophiuridae > Ophiura > Ophiura sarsii. Next base: position 26,103,258 of record CM069446.1, on the reverse strand, counting down.
GATACCCCCCCCCCCCCCCCCCCCCCCTCCCCCTATAAAACCTGCTCATTGTTTCATGACGCGAAAACTGAATTGCCCGAAAATTAAATCACACGAAAAATGTTATTAAATATTTTGGTACCTATCTTTGAAAATTGAATTGCCCGAAAATTAAATCACACGAAAAATGTTATTAAATATTTTGGTACTCCTGCCCGGTATCTATCTCTTATATTACCCCGATATCCCCCCTCATAAAATCAGCCAATTGTTTCATCACGCGAACATGTAATTGCCCGCAAATATTAATCCTGCGAAAATTTAATTACACGAAAAAAGGTACATGTGTATATGTGACCTGGCACCACGAAATGAGCGGAAAGTCGCGGCGAAGATGTTGCTGAATTGAGACAGCATAGCACATTATTGATTTGCCGTTTAAATTGTTGTTGGTATGGACCCATGGTCCCTTCTATTATAGGAGAATTCTAAATAGCAGCATGTATTGTTATGTTAATATGAGTATTACCAGCCATGCCAGGCTATTTATGAAACCTGCTAATTGTTTCATCACACGAAGATGTAATCGCGCGAACATTTGATTGCCCGGAAATTAAATCACACGAAAAATGTTATTAAATATTTTAGTACCCGATATTTCCCCTCATAAAATCTGCCAATTGTTTCATCGCGTGAACATGTAATCCGCGAAAATAGAATTGCCCAAAAATTTTAATCCTGCGAAAATGTAATCATACTAAAATGTAATCACACAAAAATTACAACATTTATTTGGTGAAGTACATGTATTTATGTTATTAAATATTTTGGTACCAACCTCTTTTATTAACACCCCGATACCCCCCACCTCCAATTAAAAAATGATAAGTTTTATTTTGGTAGTACCATGCGTGCCCCCACCTTCCCCCCACCTACTAGCCCCTATTCCTAACCACACAACCTCGATCATCCTATAAACCTCCCTCCCCCTTTTTAGTCGCATTGGCCTGTATAACTATTCTGAACTGTAGCGTGTGCCAGTATGTTCCCTTTTTGGAGCAATTCTTGTACAATCAAGGTCGGAACCGGAGCAGAGCGTGAATCGCCATTGTTTAGTCGCGTATTATATCATAACAAGGTCATCCGGACAATCTCCATTTTGCGTAATTTTCTGAAAATAGTATGTGAATAAAAGCCGTGGCGCTGACTGCTGTCCTCAGACTTATTACAAATAACCATAGTTTTGATCAAGTTTAATAATGTAGGAAGATTTCTTGTGCACAAAGTGTTTGCTACGAAGCCTTAAAATAGGTAAAATGACGATGTTTCGATCATTTTGAAAATGCATCTTTGTTGCCTCGAAAATAATGGGGATTTTTTTTATTTATTAAAACGGAAAACTTATCCTGAAATAATAGGACTTTCTCTTCAAAATAAGCTTAAATTTATTATGATTGGTGTAAGCAATCCACCACAATCGCGAGTTGCAAATGACCCGATTTATTTTTTCTTAAAATTTCGGTGTACGTGCGGGCCCGGGCGCACAAACAAAGCCGTTATCATGCTTGCCATCTGACTGCATTGTCACAACAATCTCGAATTAACTGCAAGTTCATAAGTGGCCCGTGGGTACCCATATGTTTAGCCATTATATTCGTGAGCCTCGTAATACCTGGCGTTTTTTTCGTCAAGACTTGATGAGCTGAAACTATTACTGTGTCTCTTTCAGGATCCAATAATCACAATAGTACATTTAACAAGGCAATTAGTAAGCAGATTTCCCAAGCCAGAGGTGCAATGTTCAGCCTTATTGCTAAAGCAGCCAAACTGTGTTTACCACTTGATATTACATGTGAACTTTTCGACAGATTGGTATTGCCTATAACTCTTTGGTAATGAAGTTTGATAACTTAAACCAAATTGATGTCTTTTACAGGAAATTCCTTAAGCGATTACTAAAAGTCAATAATACTATCAATTGTTCTATATATGGTGAAGTGGGTAAATGTTGTTTAAATAGTACCATTTCAAAAAGAATGATTAACTTTTGGGCAAAAATCATCTCTGGCAATGTAAATAAATTAACTCACCGCATATATAATCTCATTAAATGTATGTATGTAAGTGATATATTATAAATAAATAAATAAATAAATAATCTGAAGATTGCCACCACCCTGTGTGGTTGGTGTGCATGAAACTGCCAGTTACTATGTATAAATAATTCTTAATTTACTGCTTGTTTTCATCATAAGTGATATATTAAACGGCTTAACAATAGTATTAGTTCTAGATTAAATGATATTGATAGACAAAACTGGCACACTGATGTATCTAACAGTAGCCAAAGTATTTTATATAGGATAATTAAAACAGAGTTTCAGTTTGAACCTTACCTATAATAATAAGACACTAACGATAGAATTAGTCTTTGTAAATTTAGATGTAGAAACCATAAATTACCTTGTATATTAGGTACATTTGATACAAGTCTATAGCAAATGAAAATACTGACAAGTGCTGCAAATTATGTAGACATAATATTATTGGTGATGAGTTTCATTACCTGTTTGAATGTGACTTTTTCAATAACAATAGGACAAAATACCTGTCTTCATACTTCAAAAACCGATACTTCAGAAACCGTCCAAACACTTTTAAAATGAACCAACTGTTTAACTCCAACCACTTCCTGGTGCTAAAAAAACTTGGTCACTTAGTAAGAAATATTATGCTCAAATTTGTGTAACTAGCTTTTCTATGTTCCTGTTTATGTACATGTATATATATATATATACATTCTGTTTTATCCATTGTATTTTTGTTATGATGTTATTGTTGTATCTCTGTTACCTGATGGGGTCTAACGATATTAATAAAAAACTATAAACTATACAAGTATTATATATCCAGAGCTAACACAGGTAGCCTCGCCTAACTGCATTTGACAATTCTCTATATAATAGTGTACAGTGTATCTCTAGCGCACCGTAAACTATTATACGAGTATACATTATACATATACTAATTATTATGAATTGTATCTTGATTCCATGGCAACTCAGTTTGGAGATGAATGAAGACTAATTAAAAAAACGGCATCTCGCATTTTGGTTTTCAAACCACCTACCGGAAACAAACTTGTTTTTGTTTTTTGCCTAATGCGTTTAGTGTAAGAAACAAAAATAGAATGTTAGTAGAAATGTAACTTTATTAATATTGATTGATGCTTTTCAAATCATTTTACCAGTGTGCCCTACAATTTCTCCTTTGCACACTTTGTTTATACATTCAGATATGTCACTTTTAGCTTGTTATAGCTACATAGGCTAATATACAATTGTAAGCAAGTTTGCGACCTCTTTGATTTTAACAATCCCATAGTGCATTTCGTTAAAACAGTTTTTCAACTATACGTATCACGTGATAACCACGATCGTTTTCGCAAGATATCGCAAAATGGCGCGGTACCCCCCCACCCCTACGTAACCCATTTGAGCCACAATAAATTAAATACCTGTATACAGTGAACGCACGACCACTCTGGGGACGAGATTCGCAGAGTATAGAGGGGTGACAGGTGACGTCACCCCGGGCAAAACGTGGCTTGTTGCTATTGTACTTTGCCTGGAGGTTTGCGCGCGCATTCTGTTTTGTTTAGGACCCGTGCTTTTAAAACTAGCGCCAAAGCATTATAAGGGCAATACAGCATAATGGACAGTGTTATGGTCATATGCTGTTCCTTTGAGCATGTATCGACCGTTCAGTCCCTTCGACCGTTGCGGTTGTTGATAAACATGGGATGTAAACAACGGTCACCTCATCAGCTGGTTTTGTTGAACACGTCGTTTATTATGAGATGACTACAGTCTCGAATACTGTGTTTGGTAGCATGATTCTGATTTCAGCCATTTTTAGGGGGTTTTGTCCGTATGTGTTGTGTTATCACGGACCAGTTACTGCCTTATATCGTGGTTCGTTTGTGGCACAAAAATCTTAAAAAGTAAGGGTGTAGGTTGGTCGAAAATTTGATATGTTGTGTATTATATTCATACCTACTGCATGAGCATATTTTTGAGGTCCAGAATTAGGCGTTACTAAGATGTTTTTGGGCCGTAACCAAGGCACGTTCTCTGTTTCACATTTAGGTATGTGTTAGGATGTACAGTGATGCGCCCCTACGATAGTTTCTACGCATAAAGAAGTAGACCCCCGAATTACATGGAATTAAAATGTGGTTTGTGTTTGTATTTATTGTATTTCATCAATCATTTTCCTCTCATTCTTCTCACTGGCATAATATGTTGGTGTTTGTTGTCATTTATACGCTATTTATAAGGTTATTTGCCTACGTTAATGAATGCGGATAGTTATAGTCAATTATAATTCAAGCAAATCGGCTGGCGTGAGTTCATTGATACCATGAGCTCACGTAGTCCTTTTCAGTACTTCTTCAGGCAAATGAATAAGGGGGAACCATACCAAAAAGACAAGGCTATCATGTGACTAATTTTAACATAATAATTAATGTCTAAATTCGGTTTTTCACGGACATATCGGACAGTTTACTTGCTAGTCATAAATAAAAAGATCCAATGCGACTTTTCTGAACACTTTTGCTAGCTCTTAGTTTCATAGCAATGTCATGAATTCGAAAGAGAACATTTAAGGACAAGTTTGAGTCTCCAAAAAGGTGAGTGAGTCCATGGTGGGACCAAGTGGGATATAAAAATGATTCCCTTCCAACATTGTACTTTTACCCGATACCCAAATTATAGATTTGGTACCAATCTATCGAAACTAGAGCTTACATCAGTTACGAAAATGAAAATACCCGGCGAAGAATCACATTTTAGCGAAAGAGTACAAATAATGCACAGATTAAATACAAAATAAATCAATTTCAAATGAATCTCCACATTAAATGTGCATTAAATAATCGTGATTTAGCCGACAATTTTTTTAAAATAAGCTTATTAAATTATTATTTTTTATTATTTTTATTTTGATGAATGAAATGATGGATAATTCCAGAATCAAATAAATGTTTAGAGACATTTCGGGAATCTCGGGTCCCAAAATGGACCCCGGGATATCGACTTAGTCAAAAAAATGATGGATACCATGATAAAATGTGTCCCGATGTGATTTTTTGGATGATTTCACATTTTGAGCTATATTATATAAAGTCTGTGTACTGTATTCCCTTTACGAAAATACAATCACCAAAATGTGATTGCAGCACTAGTGGTACCAGGTTGCACAAGGTTGTCGCACGGTTGCATAAGTTTGTCGCAAGGTTGCGCAAGGTTGCACAAGGTTGTGGATGATTGCTTCAAGGTTGCGCAACCTTCTCAGAACAACCAAACTGGTTGCGCAAGGTTGTATTTTTCCAAATTTAACCTTGTGCAAGGTTGCAGAATTGATTGCGATTTTCATAAGGGATGGGCAAACTGCAACACATTTGACGCTGAAAAAAATGTCCAGCAATTTACCCTAAAAAAATGAATGGACACCATAAAATGTGTACCGATTTGAATTTTTGGGATTTTATTTCACATTTTGAGCTACGTATGAAGTTTGTGTAGCTAACCGGTCAAACCGCAACATATTTGACGGAGAAGAAACAAATCTGACAATTTAGCCTAAAAAATGACAGACACCATAAAATGTGTCCTGATTTGATTTTTTGGATATGATTTCACATTTTGAGCTACGTATAAAGTCTGTGTAGCTAGCCGGTCATACTGCAACACATTTTGACGGAGAAAAAAAAATCCGACAATTTAGCCTAAAAAATGACAGACACCATAAAATGTGTCCTGATTTGATTTTTTGGATATGATTTCACATTTTGAGCTACGTATAAAGTCTGTGTAGCTAGCCGGTCATACTGCAACACATTTAACGGAGAAAAAAAAATCCGACAATTTAGCCTAAAAAATGACAGACACCATAAAATGTGTCCTGATTTGATTTTTTGGACATGATTTCACATTTTGAGCTGCGTATCAAGTCTGTGTAGCTAACGGGTCAAACCGCAACACATTTGACGGAGAAAAAAACATTCCGGCAATTTAGCCTAAAAAATGGCGGACACCTTGAAATGTGTCCCAATTTGATTTTTTGGATATGATTTCACATTTTGAGCTACGTTTGAAGTCTGTGTAGCTAGCCGGTCATACTGCAACACATTTGATGGAGAAAAACAAATCCGGCAATTTAGCCTAAAAAATGACGGACACCATCAAATGTGTCCCGATTTGATTGTTTGGATATGATTTCACATTTTGAGCTACGTATGAAGTCTGTGTAGCTAGCCGGTCATACTGCAACACATTTGATGGAGAAAAAAAAAATCCGACAATTTAGCCTAAAAAATGACAGACACCATAAAATGTGTCCTGATTTGATTTTTTGGACATTATTTCACATTTTGAGCTGCGTATCAAGTCTGTGTAGCTAACGGGTCAAACCGCAACACATTTGACGGAGAAAAAACATTCCGGCAATTTAGCCTAAAAAATGGCAGACACCATGAAATGTGTCCCGATTTGATTTTTTGGATATGATTTCACATTTTGAGCTACGTATAAAGTCTGTGTAGCTAGCCGGTCATACTGCAACACATTTGACGGAGAAGAAAAAAATCAGACAATTTAGCCTAAAAAATGACAGACACCATAAAATGTGTCCTGATTTGATTTTTTGGACATGATTTCACATTTTGAGCTGCGTATAAAGTCTGTGTAGCTAACGGGTCAAACCGCAACACATTTGACGGAGAAAAAAAAAATCCGGCAATTTAGCCTAAAAAATGGCGGACACCTTGAAATGTGTCCCAATTTAATTTTTTGGATATGATTTCACATTTTGAGCTACGTTTAAAGTCTGTGTAGCTAGCCGGTCATACTGCAACACATTTGACGAAGAAGAAAAAAATCAGACAATTTAGCCTAAAAAATGACATACACCATAAAATGTGTCCTGATTTGATTTTTTGGACATGATTTCACATTTTGAGCTGCGTATAAAGTCTGTGTAGCTAACGGGTCAAACCGCAACACATTTGACGGAGAAAAAAAAAATCCGGCAATTTAGCCTAAAAAATGGCGGACACCTTGAAATGTGTCCCAATTTAATTTTTTGAATATGATTTCACATTTTGAGCTACGTTTAAAATCTGTGTAGCTAGCCGGTCATACTGCAACACATTTGATGGAGAAAAAAAAAATCTGGCAATTTAGCCTAAAAAATGACGGACACCATAAAATGTGTCCCGATTTGATTGTTTGGATATGATTTCACTTTTTGAGCTACGTATAAAGTCTGTGTAGCTAACCGGTCAAACCGCAACATATTTGACGGAGAAAACAAATCCGGCAATTTAGCCTAAAAAATGAGTGACACCATAAAATGTGTCCCGATTTGATTTTTTAGATATGATTTCACATTTTGAGCTACGTATGAAGTCTGTGTAGCTAGCCGGTCATACTGCAACACATTTGACGAAGAAGAAAAAAAATGACAGACACCATAAAATGTGTCCTGATTTGACTTTTTGGACATGATTTCACATTTTGAGCTGCATATAAAGTCTGTGTAGCTAACGGGTCAAACCGCAACACATTTGACGGAGAAAAAAACATTCTGGCAATTTAGCCTAAAAAATGACGGACACCATAAAATGTGTCCCGATTTGATTTTTTGGATATGATTTCACTTTTTGAGCTACGTATAAAGTCTGTGTAGCTAACCGGTCAAACCGCAACATATTTGACGGAGAAAACAAATCCGGCAATTTAGCCTAAAAAATGAGTGACACCATAAAATGTGTCCCGATTTGATTTTTTAGATATGATTTCACATTTTGAGCGTATAAAGTCTCTGTAGCTAGCCGGTCATACTGAAACATATTTGTGACGCGATCAAGAGGAATGAGTCGGATGTCGACCCTGGTCGAAAATTAGTTTTTAATACAGTTTTAATGAAGACACCTAGAGCTTTCAGAAACTGAAAACCCCATGTCGATACGACGTTTTGTTCCAAAGTTATGTCAAATTGTATACATGAATTTCCATCAAAACTTATGTAAGCCGCCATTTTGAATTGGCCATATCTCAATTTGGGATTCCCCGACATCCGACTCATTACTCTTGATCGCGTCACATTTGATGGAGAAAAAAATTCCGGCAATTTAGCCTAACTAAAAAATGACGGACACCATATTCTATACAGACCAACAATCATTTGTTGTCACCTTTGTCTGGCGTCTCTGAAATCGTTATAATCTCAACCACTTAATGCTACTGGCACACGCGATGTTTAAATAGTGATCACATGATATTGTTATATTGATACTAGCGTGATCGATACCGTTATCAGGCATGGCAGGATCCGATTATTAGTGTCAAAGCGAGCCGCCCTCTATTCTAAATTGGTTTTTAAATAAGTTGCCTCCCGTGAAAATAAACTTTCAATAAGTTCCTTTTTTTAATTTGTATTTAATACTTACGGTGTTTATTAATAGTGCTATATTTGTGCAACGGATACATTATATCACTTCAAGGTTGGTGTTTTAAGGTTCCAATTGAAGGAATTCTAATATTTGGGTAAATTTTAAAGGAATGTTCTTTGTTATGGTGGCTCTGAAAATTTATATTAAAGTATGGTATGGTGGCTTATTAAACAATGTCTTATTAAAGCCGTGGATAGGTTTATTTGTATTTGGAGGTAATCAGATATATCTCAAATGAACATGTCAAATGAACATGTGTTTTGTGCCTACAACTTCTTTTGAATGATTTCAAATTAATAATTTCTTGTTTAGTTATTTTCGTTTAAACAACATTTGTAGGCCTACACGTAATTCTATGAATTTTACTATTTTTTTAATCTCAAATGAACATGTGTTTTGTGCCTAAAATCTCTTGTTCAGTGACTTAAAATTAAAATTACGTATTTTCCTGAATAATGAAGGGAATAACGGCAACCAATGTCCTTCGATATTATAAAATGACTTTTTAATTTTCTAGGCATTTTAGGTCTATAACAATGTGGTCTATATGTATATGAAAATCAAATCCGTATACGATATTTAATAGTATAGTGTTACAATCCGCTTAAATTACGTAGTATGTGCGTATCATTCATATTAAATGAAATAAAAAGTAGTGAAATTCATTCATTCATTCATTCATAAAAGGTTTATTAAAAAATTGCGGCCAGTATACAATAATACAACAATATCATTATCAACAATATCAACAATGTACACAAAATATATGCAGATAGAAAAAAATAAACATTAAACACACCATACTATATGCACAAAGTAACCACGCCAACTTAAAAACCACAGAAATGTAATCTAAATTAAAAATATTGCACGTGAGATATTAAAAAGCATTTAATTTTAGAGTAAATGACATATTGGATATAAAATGCGCTACTATACTACTCAAGGCCCTTGCTAGTCCATAGATCAGTCATGTATACCATCGGGCTGTTTTTGTAATAAAGCTTGTGAAGATTTCATTTCAAATGACTTTGAAATCCACGGCCCTAACACAGACATTATATTTTTTATATATAGAATCCAGCTCCCCTTGAGTTGGAAATGACGTCATCACATTATTAGTGGCACGAGTCAAGTCCACTGGTGTGTGTGTCTACCCATGGAATTCTAATAATTCCATGGTCTACCAGACAGCGCGCTGCAATACAGACAAGTCGATCGATCGATTGGTAATCGATGACTTGATGATTGGTTTGCTAGAGAGTAGTTGAAGTGGAGTGTGTGCATTGTCTGACAACAAATGATTGTTGGTCTGTAAAGAATCTATTGTTATAACAAAGCGACGTTCAGCCGGGTTTGAACGTCTTGTATAAAATGTGTCCCGATTTGATTTTTTTAGATATGATTTCACTTTTTGAGCTATGTGTAAAGTATGTGTATAATGAACTGATCAAACCGCAACACATTTGACGTATCAAATGATGTTCGCATTTCAAATTTTATCTCCAATATAAGTTTACAATAAATAATCGTGATTTAGCCGAAAAGGTGTTTTTTAAGTAAGCTTATTTTTAGTATTTTTGTTTATTATTTTGATGAATGAAATGATGGATACTTTTCATCAAATGTTTAGAGACATTTCGAGAATCAAACTATCCATTATAACAACACATCGCTAACAATGTGAGTGTGACAGTCATCGAATCTGGTTCCGCTGGGATCCTGAAGTACCAACCACAAATTAAACATGTCTACCGAAACCGCTCAACCAAAAACCATGCAACCCGATAACCGCAAAACCCGCGAACCGCGAAGCCCGAGAACCGCTCTAGTAAGATCTACACTCGTGTTTAATCTAGACACGAGTTTAATTAGAGCGTGTTTCTACTGGGGAAGAAACCGCTAATAAACGCTAAGTTTTCCCAGTAGAAACAGGCAGAACCCGATAAGAATCGGTATTTTTGGTAATCCCAAAAACCTTCATAAACCAGGTTTGGAACCAGCAATAATCGGCTATAAACCCAATAGAAACAGAAAGGCGACTAATCTTAGCGGTTTGCGCCGTGAACCGTGGTTTATACACATTGCGAGGCAATCTTTTTCAGGTGCGGTGGCATTGTTTGGTATTACAAAAGGTCAAATGTCGTGGCCCATCAACTAAGATCGATAAACTTAGCGGTAACTTTTCGCGAATAGAAACAGGGGGATTAAAAACTTACCGATTAAATCTTAGCGTTTATTAATGTTTACTTTTTGCAGTGCCACAGTAGAAGCACGCTGTCACGGAAGGCTAAAACCGCGTTTAGTACGAGAATACGGCCCATGAAATTTATCAGTATAATTTTGTTGATCTAACTTCGCTAAAATACCCTTTTTATACAAGAATGGATCCTCTTGAAGGGGTTGCAATAAACCGCGCATGTTTATTTCCATTAATAGATTTCTGCATATGGGGTTTCCCCAAGGAACACTAAACTATACCGTGATCATGCACGAACCACCCAGACTCCGGCCGCGGCGGCCGGGCTCGATTGGTGACTGGGGTAGTAGATTTAGTAATATGGCTCAACAGTGAGCTACAGTGGCTAGGGTCAATGGTGTGACCTTATATTTAAGGACATTATTGTAAAGTGTCATGACTGGCATACTAAAAGGTAATTAGCAAAAATAAGATGGAAGATGAAAATGACTAACAAGAGAGACTTCAAGCAAGTCTACACCGAAACCAGATTTCTACTATTTCTTTTTATGTAGTGCCTATATGTTAGCTCCCACAAATTCACTATATGTGATTCGATGGAAGCAAATAGTGTTGGCCATATTGAAATTAACCCTTTAGTAATGATTTCGTATATCTTACAACAATGTTAATTTAGCATGCAGTGAAAAATCCATTATTCATACATAAATCATGCTATTTCAATGTTTTAGGTAATTTTTCAACAAATAATTATAACATTACCGGCCATTTTCAAATCACTGTAATTTCCCCAAGTGGGATTTTGTGGGACTTTTTATTCGATGTTCCTCATGAAATTCCGCTTCTTTTGACATCAAAACCAGCTCCTTACTTATTTACTACGGGTAGCAGCTATATTATACCTTTCACGACTATTATCATGATTATAGTAGATATTCGGCACACAATTTAGCGTTGACACAAACATTGTTAAACTTTATTCCGTCTTGGACTTGTTTGACGTCAACCATCATTTTCGTGAATGTATGTTGCAATTGCATTCACCTCGGATCCTTTTTGGACTTGGTGTCTGTTAAATTTTTCATAACATTTGATACGTAGAGTGTGAAATATTTCATCATAATATCATCATCATCATTATCGTGAAATTTGAGCCAACTAGACTGGAACCACCAACCCCTCTGAGAACTATGCAACGATTGGTTATAAATATGGAGTCATCATTTATTTGACCAATCAGATGTATTGTAAGAATGATTATATCCGGGTGAAAAAATGAGAGGCTTTATTTTAATAGGTCATTCAAATACAAGTAACATGTTATAAAATTTATTTAAATGACTGGTAGTATTCAGAGGATTAACACTTTCCTCGGTGCAGGCGTCTGCAGACGACATTTCAATATTTCACAAAATGTTTCAAAAATGTCAACATTATTGAATTTCATCACCATATTTGAAATTACCATGAGAATTACATTACAATAAGGCCAAAATTTTTTTTTTGTTATATTGGCGTAACCCGCCCGACCCTAAAAATACGCCCGACCCTACACTTTTTTTTTTTTTTTCAGTGAAAAAAAAAAAAAAAAACCAACCGACCGACCCTAAAAAATAAAAAAATAAAAAAAATAAATGTTTTTTCTCGAACGAAATACGACGGTGCTCCTCGAATAAACGGAAATTCCTTCCGAAAATATGGTTTATTGTGTTTTATTTGTATATAGACTTGTACTGAGGGGTACTTCTAACAAACAATAGGGAATGTTTAAACTCGGTTAACATTGTTCAAAAACAGCTGCTAAAAATAAAAAAAATAAAAAATAAAAAAAATAAAAAAATCCCTACCTACCTACCCTATTTTTGTTCAGCCCGTTACGCCAATATAACAATTTTTTTTTTTTGGCCTAAGTGCAAACATGCCTAGAATTGGTTAAGCAATTTTTGAGATACACTTTAAAAGTTGAGAAAAGTATCTGGGAAAAAAATGGTTTTGAATGGTAAAACTAAATACATGTCCCTAAAAAAACTGTGCACATGTTTGCGCAACTTGTTGACCATGAAGTCCTAAAGTTTGGTGTAATATGTTTATACACACGGAGAGGGAAAACACTCAGCTTTCAGATGCCGTTTATTTTATCTGATTTGGATTTGTCAATCCTGAGATATACCCCGTTTATCAAAGCTACCCAAATCGACGTTGTGCCACTTTTACAGAATAAATGATTATGAGCGTCAAAACGATACTAACATTGGTCCATCCATGGGCATCAATCGTCTTGAAACATTGAGGTGGGCATTTGACCAGAATTGTTTAAAAGAGGCTGAGGAACAAAAATGTTGTCCTTGGAATATGTGGTAAGGGATTTCTACGAGCAGTTATTCTGGGATCCCTCTGAACTGCACGCCGCACGTTATTAATGTGTTACTGTGTCCTGCCACTTTTCATATCTTATATTAGTCTTCCAGAATGTTCTTTATTCATATTGGTGCTTGTACTATACCATCTACCAAGCATTTCCAATACTCCTTTGTATACAGGTGTATTCCTAGATGGTACGTGAGTGTTTGAGAAATGAATGGCAAACTATCTGGTGACTCTTCTGCTGGACTTCTCGTTTCGTGATGTTTTAAGACCATGAACAACACCCTCTTCTATCAATCATGTCTATTGAAAATTGAGGCCGCACCCAGCCATATGGACGTCTGTCTTGTTTTGAAAATGTAGGCCCAATAAACATTTTGTGAAACCTCGTCAAAAGGATTGGTTCGAATCATGTAACAAACATCTTTATATTCAGTTCTGCTTGGATACACAGGCACTCATTCTATTATTTAAACCTATTCATTCTCAATACAAAAATGTTATTTTGCATAACACTGGTGAAGGGCAATCGTTCAAGTAGAAGTTGTATCTTAGGAGTAACCTTTGAAACTGTAAAGTGGCACAACATCGATTCTGGGTAGCTCTAGTTAATTGTCCATATCTCCGGATTGGCAAATCCAAATCAGATAAAATAAACGGCATCTGAAAACTGAGTGTTTTTCCTTTCCGTGTGTATAAACATATTACATCATGGTCAACAAGTTGCGCAAACATGTGCACAATTTTTTTAGGGACACCCTGTAGCCGCGTGGAAAGTGTTAAGCTGAATAAGCTATCTGTCATTATTACATCTTGAAATGTTGAAAGTATATGTTACAATTACAAGTAGGACTGACCGAAAATGAACCGCTCATCCGAGCTGGATAATGCTGTAAACGTATCGGATTCAAAGGTCACGCAAGGGTCATTAGATGCCATATAGTAACAAGCTTATTAATTTTAGTTTTCCTTCTCTTGTCAATACTATTGTTGTTGTTAACCCACATACATTATACATGTTTATAATATTTGCCATTAGTTGTTTGGAACTACTAGTACTACTATCAAAGCTTGACAATTGTTAATGAACAACAGTATGACATCTTATGCTAGGTCTTTCAAATGATGTTCTTACTGCAAGTGATGATTTTCACTTACTTCATATATTTGATGTGTTTTGTAAATCATATTTGAAACGTGCATGGACCGCACGTAGCATTAACCTTGCATGAATCTATGTTACCATGTAAATATTTGTATATAATATTTCCCTTTTTGTATTAAACATTGTGTTATGTTTATGGACGCATTAGTCGAGAAGACTTTTGCCACTGTTCCAAAAGTGTATGTCCGAATAAATAAATAAATAAATAAATAAAATACATATTCTTCTGGATATTAGCAAACATGTCTATCTACATGATCTATTACAGTTAATAACGCATGTATATCTCACGCAATTATATACATTATAATGTAATACGGTACCCCATATAGCTTTGCAGACAAAATTAAAAGCTAGACATTATGAAAGGCGAGATTGCATCGCCAAATTGATCTAGCATAGAATGCTGTGGGTTTATAGCACTTCTTGTGTCTATATACCGTATTCATATTAATGTAGGCCAAAATTAGGTGAATTATTGCCAAAGGTTGTGGTTAACCACCCAGCCAGTTTATTTATGAACTACTCACTAGCAAACTTCACTTCACTTTGTGTTTCTAAAATAAGTAGGCCTACCATTGGAGTTTAATATGCAACTCAAACTTTGGAATATGACTATATTAAGGATAACCCTTATCTAGAATAGAAAACATCATGTTGAAAATCGGATCAGCAATGGGAACCTACCTTCAATGTGATGTGAAATGAGTCAGAGAATCCATTTTTGGTATAAAATTTCACTAAAACACCAAACAATTATCCCCATTGAATGCGTGCCCTATTTCTAGACACCTTTTCTACACTCCGGTGACATTTGTGGAATAGGCCTACTTATCACCTTTTTAGCTAGTGCAAACGATGGGATGTATGTGTTAGACCACTATACTCTATTTGGCTTCCTCTGGACGGTGACGTAACTTAACAGGCGCAGCTTTTACGCACGCGTATGTATCTTCCTCCTTTCAACGCTCGTCTGTATACGCCAGCGCCGCGAGTAGGCGCACGAGTTATGTGCTGCAATTAGTAAAATACGCGGTTACGTCACTGTCTCGTGATGGCCATATAGACTATAGTAACTCATATCTAGTATTTTTGCTTTATTAACATAGTTAGAAATCCAAAATGGCTGCTAAAATGACCCCCAAAATGGGTCCCAAAGTGGTTGCAAAAATTGTCAAATTCCATAAAATGGGATAATATCAACCTAAATAAAATATAGTTTTAATGATGGGAAAAACAATGTTTACGTTTTATTATAATTAGGCCCTTATTTGGACATCGTCCGTTCCCTGTAAATGGGCGAGGGAACTTCTGAATGGGCTGGGTTACAAAAGGTAAACATTAGAGAAGACAAGTTATTTCGCAAGTAATTGTGAAATTGAAAATATTTTGTAAATAGCATTTTATTCACACACCACCTTTAACATTGAGAGAAAAATTATATCAAGAATGCGTTTAATTTACATAACACATTTTGATACATGTTTATGGAATATTTGTATCAAATCAAAACACACCCCTCCATTTCAATAGTGGTACGGTCCATGAGAGATGAAAGGGAACTCATTTTACCGCGCGATGATGCAAAATGGCGATTCTCTTGCGCTGGGTAGCAACCGTTCGGGCTAAACTTGTGGCTTAAGTGAGCCGTGTCATATGACCCTCGCCAAAAATATTTTCCTCAGGGATATATAGCTATACATTTCGGTATATAAAGCTGTTTGCTAACTTTAAGGACTGCATGGCGAAATGCATTTATACGCCGAAAAAATGAACACATTTTGCAATTTTTTTTTGTTTGTTTACAATATTACGTCGATGCATAATGCCTTAGTAGTTTCCAAATAAGGTTCGCCATCCAAGTAATTTGCATATGAATAGTGGGTTTATCTTAAATCAACAACGCTTTGTTACTGTACTTAAATTATGGGGGGTTGTTGAATACATCACATTCACCAAATAGTATGTTCTAAGCTGCTAAACTATTGCTTTTAGATATAAGGCCCACCTCTGTGACAATTTTGATTCTGTATCACTCTCCAAAATGGCTTCCAAAATGGTTAAGTTGATGTTAAATGACCTAAAATAATGGTTTTGTATTGTAATTGACCATACTATGTACCATTACCCCCAAATTTAATAGACAGCATTCAACGTATGTCTATGATAAAGCCATGGGGCTGTAGATCTAGTTTTAGTATTTTAAAATATCCAAGATGTCTGCAAAAGGTAAAAATAACTGAAAACAGTTAGTTTATTGTTAGATGTTACATTAGATATGACCAAAAGATTATATCTATAGATTTTGAGCACACATTGTACTTTTAGCAACTATTAAAATGAGGTATTCCTCCACTCAATGTGTGCTCATTCCAGCTTTACAACACCTGCGTAGTTATAGCCCCGTTCTAGTGTTGCTGTGAACACGTACATTATGTGTGCCAAAAATCGTTTCGATGGATAACTCATTTTAAAAATAGCAGGCATAATCTAAAGGGGAACTTATTTTTTGTTGAACTGTGTATTCCATATCGTTGATTAACCGCGTTGCCAGAATTTGCGCGGTATGATCGGTAAGATATAACGTATAAAGCGATTGCTTGGTGCGTATGTGTAAGAGTTGCTTAAACTTCGACACGTAAATAATAATCAAAAAATGATTCTAGAGTATTTTGTTAAACTATTTCAGCCTATTGTCAGATAAATGCTGATTTTCATTATTATTATTAAAGCATATTAACATTTATTATATTATTTTAATGAACACATTCAATTACCCTCTGTCAGAAGTTTGTCCTTTTTAAAGACTGTTCTTGTTTGCACTCTGTCGAAGTCACTATGTCTTACACATTAGGGAGCGTTCATAAATGCTTTGGTGGGGGTGGGTGGGCAAATTGGCATCCCGGGCATTAAAAAAAAATATGATCCCCCCTTCGAGAAAGTCTTATTTTTATTAATCCCCCCTTTCAGGGTCTGACATTTATTTTGACCCCCCCCCCCCCCCCCCCATATATGCCAAACCACACTTCTGTTACATTTGTAGGTTTGGTGGGGGTAATAACGACAGAGTTATGACTGAGTTGTTTTGAATATCTTAACTTCCATCAGCCTTTAAACATAGGCGTAGCCAGAAGGCTTGTTGCCCGGGGGGCACTGACCAAATCGGCGTAGCCTAAGGTCCAGGGGCCTGCTTAAGGGCCCTGTTGGCATCCAGGGGCCAAGGCCCGGCGGGGTTAAGGGAGCAGCGGCCCCTTAGAGCTGTAGGTTTTCTGACCTGATATCTTAACCGACGCGCGCAGCGCAAGAAAAATTTGCTACTTTTAGGCTCAGATTACTTTATAAAGCTGAAGTAAATGTATGGAGGCCCATGCAAAATTTGCTATTTTATACTTATTTTTTCATAGAGCTAAAGTTATTGTTTGAAGGCACATGTTTTATGTTGGATAATTTACATGTGACTATATTTTTATAAAGTTAATGGTGCAAAATTGTTTTTTTTACACTAATTCTGTCATGATTGGGATACATTTTGGCTTTAAACTAATTCCCGAAAGCTAATTGCAGTTTGGGGAACACGCGCGCATAGCGCGCAAATTTTTTGCGGCGTTTTTACATTAGAAATTTGTTTGATCCCCCCTTATCGGCAACTTATTTTGTTTGATCCCCCCTTTTTGAGGCTTATAATTTTTTTTATCCCCCCCTACCAGAGTATTTATGAACGCTCCCTTAGTATGTATCGTCAGTTTGATGAGTTCGATATTCAAGATCTAAGCTTTTGATGAAAGGGTACAAATATATGTCAAGGATGTTGGGGTAACAACGAACCTAATCTCAATGATATTCATGATAAAAACAAATAATAAACGTTGGGCATCGATGGGTACTAATTTCGGACAGCCTGTGGAAAGGGGTTATTTTAACCACATGTTTTGAAGTGTGTACCTTTAATATCGTGCTATCTTTAATTCTTCCACGTTTCTTTTCGTTATTCAATAGCATTATCAAAATCCGGGTTCATACCAATGTGGCGAATTCATACCAAAATAAGTCAATTTGTTTAGTGATTATCCAACCATGAACTTATAATAAATAAGTCCATGGTCCAACTTATGAGGCACTGGCGAGTGAGTACATTTCTTTATTTTTTTCTAAAACCTACTATTTTGATAATTTATAGTGCTGACACTATATGAAATGAAATGAAAACGATATGAATACTATATCCGAAAGTAGCTATCAATACCAAATTGTGTACACAAACATTGACTATACTTTCATTGCAACCTACAGTGCAACAGAGCATAAATTTCCAAAAGTGCATGTTATTGAAATTACGCTCTAATTCAAAAAGTAACATATGGCCAATTCCACCGTTACGGACGTTACAGATACATGCAACTTGCAACTTTTAATTGAATAGCACATCTGTTTGCTGATAAGATAACACTTTATTTCTTAGTATGCTAGTAGTAAACACTCTAATGTTCAATATAATGAAGCAATTTTGTTTTAGCTTTCTTAGTTAATTAGCAACAAAAATTAGAAACGAGCGTTACGGACGTTACCTTGAAAGGAAGTGCCTTTTTGACTATGCTACATATCCTTAAATCTCTGTTCAGTTCCCTGTTTTATTTTTTTCTGTCAACTATATTGAGCAAGCCCTGACTCCATTCTATGTTAAAACATGAAAAGCAAGTTTGAAATTAGTACTCCCGTATCGTCCAACGCTGTTGATTTAGTGTTACGGACGTTACATTTTGAAGCGTTACGGACGTTTCAGGTATTAAAATCAATAATAAAACAAGATTTATAATATCAAAATGGGACATTTTGTCCCTAATTTGTCATAAAATCCATGTGTTTTTCTTGTGTTACTTTGATGTTAGGGACCGTTCATTATTTATGGTGTGGGGGGGGGGGTAAACTATAGGGGGATCATGTAACTTTCATATGTTAAAATAGGGGGGGGCTATGTAACTTTTTATTCTTGAACAGGGGGGGGGGGGGGGCTTCGCCCATATTTTCTTAAAACCTATCGACTTCAAAAACTTTACTATCAGACGACTTCTGGACAGCAAATCGACGATATGGTGGAAAAAACATCTATATAATCAACAACGGTCGAGACATTAGAGCCACAGGGTGTATAATGTTACAAAATCCAATTTCAGGGTGCACTACACTAAATGGGGTATCCCCTACCCTTAAGGACGGTGTTTAAAGCTAGAATCGGAAAGTATGCATTACAAAATCCTCAATTTAAAAAGACTTGACAGTAATACAATAGCGTAAATGCCTATGATTTTTGATTAATTGTGATTAATGGGACATCACTTACATGCACCCTGACTATAAACTGTGAATATCATCTAGGTAAATGTTGAGAGATCTTTCAAATTTGTGCTTTTTACTGGAAACATTGGCGATTACGGCGACATTTCCAAGCTCGTCAGAAAGGTAGTCAACTCCATGGGCATATTTTAGAAAATCGAGCAGGTCAACCTACCTATTTTTTTCACTTTTTGGTGGGGAAATGTGATAATCTTTAAGAAAAAATTACACTATAGGGTCTAATTTCGTAATTTAGTGGTCTAAAACAGAGTTTTATATCGGTGTTTTTGTACAAATCCCTATGGAGCTCTATTTAGTGGTGTGACCCCTTCATGATTTAAAAATGTGATTTGTTGCATGCTTTTCACCTCATTTCTGCTTTGCACCAATGCTCACAAAAGTAGAACGTTTCACTGGATTATACGTTTCTGCTCAGAATGTTCTAACTTGTTTGGGTTATAAAGACTCACAAAACCATCCAAAATGTATAAATATGAGGAAAAAAATTCCAGCTCGCTACGCTCGCCATTACTAATTTCACACAATAAAAAGAAGGGGCATCATAAAATTATTGGCTGTTCAGATAGGGCACAAACAAAATTGGACAACGTAGGTTATGCATGAACAAAATTCCAAAGTTAAAGACAGCCCCTAAGTATATGACAAATTGATTTTCGGGGAGGGGGGGGTTGTGTATAAAGCTACTGGTTAGCAGGGGGGTCATGTAATTTTCAGTTTCAGCTGTGGGGGGGGGGTAGGTAATTTTAACATACGAGTCTCGAATTTGTCCCAACCGCCCCCTCCACCATAAATAATGAACGGTCCCTTAGTTGGTTAAAGTTGTAAAATAATGGAAGGGTAGTCTGAAAACATCTATTTATGTTTCATGGCATATTTACTACAGAGTATGCTAATTTTTTCATTCACACAAAGCTTGTTTGTGTTTAGGTATCTAAATTAAAGGTTATTAACACTACCCACTCTAACACTATCAAGTATATCTCTACCACTGAAAATGGAAAAAATGTAATTTTTTCTTATGAAAAACACTTGTTTTTCGTCACTTTATAGGGCAAAAGTTTTCATACACAAAAGATGTAACTGTCACAGAACTGTTTAACATATTTTAAACAATGCTTATCAGAAACTACTCTGGAAGTTTCAAGTTCATACCATAATATGTGGCAAGAAAACACAGTATTAAAGAATTACATAGTGTTACACTCCTGACTTGTCAACTTTGCAAATGTCAACAGTACTTTTTCCTCAATTGGGCTACACTGACTATGTAGCAGTGCACAAGTCTAAACCATTGTTGAAGAAAATGGTCTAATTTGTCAAATTATACCACATTTTTGACAAATTAATATTTTCAGTGTTACAGCTCACAAAGGTGTGTCATTTAGAAGCTCTTCAAAGCCTTGAGTAAAAGCTGTAACGTCCGTAACGATTTATGTAACGTCCGTAACGATTTATGTAATGTCCGTAACGCTCGTTAAGGTATTTCTAATTATAGATTTATTTATTTTTGCTCAATGATTGAACCCATCACAAACTAACAGTGAATGTGTGATGTTATTAAAATCAGCCAATTAGTTTTCTCCCAGAGGAAAAAAAAGATAAAAAATGTTACGGACGTTACGCGATCCAATGGAAAAAAATGAACGTAAAAATGATAACTCGCATTGCGCCTTTCGCAAGTGATATCACTTTTTTGCTTTTTACTTTCATTGGAAGCTTTATTTAGAATAACTAAATCACAAATAGCATTTAAAAAGCAATACTTTATATTACAAAAATAATACACTTTCTTAACTAGCTTTTTTCAAGCCAAATTAAAAAAGCATTATCCTTTTTGCGCACCTATTTTCAAAAGATGATGTAATGACCAAAACGAACAAATTGAGGTGAGATCATATCAGACTTGATAAATAGAGATATACCCCATACCAACAATAGAGGAGAAAAACTTATAAAACCAATTTGAAATTTTGGCTGTTTTTCACATTTGGCATGGAATTGGCCATATGTAAGACAAGGAGACAATATCATATTATAGAATACAGCTTGGTGATTTAATGTCATAGAAGAAAAAAAATGGTTTGACCTTATTTGCATATGATTAGCATATTATAAAGAAATACATTAACATTTTGCTTTTTGGAATTTCCAGCAAAAACTATAAATGCTATTAACACCAGGAAACAGGACAGGAAATGAAGTTCCCATCATTGCCAACGATACTGTCTGAGAAAAAGTTCACATTTATCTTTACTTTTAACAAAAACCCAAAATCTGTCTTTAATTAAGCTTAATTAATGACCAAACTCGTTGAAATAATTAAGTAATACTGTGTATCCAAACCAGACTTGCATGGTATCAAATTAAAGGTAAAAATGTGCTTAAAAGAATGGTCTGAGCAGATAATTCAATTTCCCTTTAGTATTCAAAATATCGTCCTCCAAACATTTAGTATACTTAAAAAGAGAAAAAAACACATGTAACCACTATTTCATACAACTGTACACAGACTTGGCAAAAGTCTATTACTGCACGCAAACAATGGAAGGAATATTCAAGGACATGCTCATGCTAAAGGAAGTGGTTTGAAATTCGCGCTACAGGAAATTTGAAATGCAATTCGCCAGTGTGCAGTCATAATGAAGTATGTTACTTTTAGGTGACCGTGTGCTGACATGCATGGGTGTACAAACAGGTATCGTGTTAAAGGCCAGCACTGAGTCTAAATAAAAAAGAAATGTTTAAATAGTCAAGGCCATGAAAGGAAGTATGCAGTAGCTGGTTGGATTAGCGTGTATGGATAATCAAGTATTGGCCAATCCGAAATCAGGTTTAATAAAAAATGTAACAATGCTGATAATCATACAAGGACACGAAATAGTACTTTAAAACAAAGCTGTTTTAATTATATATGATACACATACTTAGGATCGAAATGTTCATTGTTGTACAACAATCAGGAGGCACTATATTTATAATTCAATATTTGGAAATTTATGCTCTGTTGCACTGTAATAATAATAATAATAATAATAATAATAATAATAATAGTAATAATAATTAGTATTTATATAGCGCCTTTCCAAAGTGATCAAAGCGCTGTAATTTCGCTGCTGGTGAATCATCAGAATCAGGTCGCATCAACTAGGGTGCTGCCAATTTCTAGCGCAAACCTGTAGCGTTAATTTCACTCACAAAACAAGTGTAAACATAATCAATTACAATGTCTACTTTCCACGCGGCTCTAGTTTTACTAGGCCCTATATACAAAATATAGTTTCAGAAACACTTCCCAACTTTCAAGGGCATGTGCTTTTAAAATTGGCGCTCAGTGATGTGTGTTTTGCTTTCGAATAGTATGTATGCAGTAGTCATGGACTAGTACCTGGTCACAGGTCACTAATAGGTATATCAAATAAGGTGGAGCCGTTTCAAAAAATCCTTAAAATCGTGATACGTGTCTCTATTTTAAATAGAAGTTGTCAAAAAAACATAACATTTTTGGTATCATATTAAAGACAATTTATCCAGCTACCGAATAAAAAAGGATTAAAGCCACATGTTTAGCAACAGTGAAGTTATCAATCTAAACGTCGAGTGAGTCAAGGGTGGAGCCGGTGAATGAGGCGCCGGTGGATGAGGCGCCCATAGGTTTCTACACAAAATAGCGGAAAACTAGAACTTTTGAAATTGATGCCATTTTAAAAGTATACATAGGAAAGTTTACAAACTTCTCATATGTGTTAATAACATGTGCCTGCTACTATGAATAATAATATTAAATTGTTATCTAGACATTCTCTACTAGAATATGATGTTCAATTCAGGGAGTGTTTTAACGTAAAAAAATACACAGTCTTATTCATTTTATTGATTAAACAATGGCCAAATCGCGGTCTCTCTATTTCATTTGTGTGACTCTTCGGTCCTTTTCTACCCTGGGTAGTAAAACATTTAACTAAAAAACCCAGAAGTGTTTCCTCACAGAATTGTTCATAGATTCATGAAAAATTTGCTATTTAGACCTATTTTGGACCACCCTGTATTCAAAATAAAAGGAACTTTAATGATATTCATGTAGTTCATTTTGATAACCATTTTCCTTTAAATTAAATAGCCATGCTAACTAAATTTCATAGAATATTATATACAAACCTTCATTTTATGCATTATTTCATCATAATTTTAGATACCCTGTACTTTTCCTGTGTACATTTTGGGCAGGTGATTCTTAGCAAATTTGGTAGCACCTTCTGCGGTTGTTCTGATTTTGGTGACTATCTTCAGCTAAACCCTAATTGTACAAACTATCAAAATATTCTGTGAGGAGCAAAAACGATCAACTTTTTCATGTTCCACCATGTAAAAATGTTACACACCCTGTATAATTTGATTATTTTCTGCAAAAATGAAAAACCTTGAATCATAAGCTTTCCAACAATATATAGTTTGTGGGTCATTAAGTATGTAAAACTTAAGTTTTGTTCCGTTTAATCAGAATTGGTGCATTTCTCAACATTATTAGAAGTGAAACATATTTTTGGACCAGTTTGTGACTTCTGACCCTCTAGCATGTCTTTAGACCAGGCGCTAATCAATTTGTAAACACTACTGATGTAAACAACGGTCACCTCATCTATACTACCATCGAATCTTTTGCTCCTTGATCTACTTGATTGTAACGAATAAATATAAATCAATAACATATTAATCAAATGTTATTTTAGGATTGGCAAGATATTTGATCACAGATAATACTATAACGTACTTAAGTACAATGTACACATATGGAACACTTTTTCATGACAAGTAAGCCAATGGAAGAGAATTTGATAAGAAATTCGACACATTTTAACCAAGAAGGTATTTTACCGATTTGTTTTTTTGAAAAGAGGACCTGGATATTATTTTCATTACACCTGTCAAACAATGCGTGACGATGTTGTTATTTTTTGGGACATTACATTCCGGGAAAGTCCCGAATCTTTACCGCCCAACCACCTTGTCATTATATTGATAAATGTTCAAAGAAAAAAAGAATTATAAAAAGAAATAAATCACTCTGGGCGTTTACAATACTATTAAAATTGTAATAAATATTGTGTATGAAAAAAAGACATAGTAAAGGCTTTCGATAGGATGTAAAGCAAAACTTGGATCTATCTGCAATATCCCGTATACTTCTGGAATAATACTGAATGGGAATGGAAGAAAATACTTATTAGCAAAGTGTTGACTTCAAACACTTTCCACGCGGCAGGCGGCTGCATGCAGACGACATTCCAAAATTTCACAAAATGTTTCAAAAATGTCAAAATTATTGAATTTCATTACCATATTTGGAATCACCATGAGTAATGCTTTCAAATAAGTACAAATATGCCTAGTATTGGTTCGGTAATCCTCGAGATTGACCTTGAAAGTTGGGAAGTGTTTCTGAAACTATATTTTGTATATAGGGCCTAGAAAACTAGGGCCGCGTGGAAAGTGGACATTGTAATTGATTATGTTTACACTTGTTTTGTGAGTGAAATTAACGCTAGGTTGATATGTTAAGTGCAATGAAGTATAGTCAATGTTTGTGTACACAATTTGGTATTGATAGCTACTTTCGGATATAAAGGGTTCAACAAAAGAAAGTATACCACTTTGTTTATGTCATTTTGAGTAACTTTCAATTTGTTTTGTCCAAACAGACTAGATAGGCATTTAGGTGAATCTTTTAGGCATAATTTGATACCAAATTTGCCCCCTAACAACAAAGATAAACCATGATTAGCACCATTTAAAGGAAAATATCCCATTTTCAAAAGTCGCATTTCCAATACACAGCGCGAGAAGAATAGGCCAATTGTTAACACACACATATGCCGTATTTATCCCGTACTGATCACCGCGCATATCCCTCAATGCGCGGGCTGATTCAAATGTAAACTGATGCATGGGTGAAGGATTTGAATGTAAAGGAATGTTATGGATGGGGAGAATATGAACAGATTAACCAAATCTTTTCGTGCTGTGTATTGGAAATGCGACTTTTGAAAATGGGATATTTTCCTTTAAATGGTGCTAATCATGGTTTATTTTTTGTTGTTAGGGGGCAAATTTGGTATCAAATTATGCCTAAAAGATTGATCTAAATGCCTATCTAGCCTGTTTGGTCTAAAACAAATTGAAAGTTACTTAAAATGACATAAACAAAGTGGTATACTTTCTTTTGTTGAACCCTTTAGTATTCATATCGTTTTCATTGCAGGTGTGTCAGCACTATAAATTATCAAAATAGTAGGTTTTAGAAGAAGAAAAAAAAGGTTTAATGTTGTGGTTTTAAATCACCGATTTAAATTAACTCTTTCTTCTACATCTTGATTAATTTGATTGAAATGTGTTCTTCAATTGTCTTGTTTATACTCATACTCCTTCATTTGATCTATTTCCAATAGTTTCATTCACCTTAAACTTGAAGGTGCAAATTGCCTTCATAAAAAGTACGATTTAGACAATAATTCGTAGCCTTAAAGTCAATTTGTTTCTTTCATATTTTCTTGTTTTTATTTGTGCAACAGGTTCCTTTATACACAGACCTACATACAAAATTAATATAATTTATTCGCGCATTTTTATATTAATTTGCTCTTACTGATTTTAGCGCGAAAAGTTGAATGTATCATGACAATTTCCACTGTTTTACAGTAATCAATTTTAAGTAAAGCCTTTCAATGTTAAGTAAAGCCTAATACCTATTCAAACATGATCTAATATAACTTATATAAACAGACAACTGTATGAATGAAGTATACTTCGGCCTACTATATATAAATTTGGTTCTAATAGAACCTCCAAAGGACTGCCCCTTGACCAATGGAAATAACGTAGAGACTGCCCCTTGTCTACTACAGACTACAAAAGTCTAATGCACAGTAGTGCGGTCACTGATCTGTAAAGATCGTTTGACGCTGTAACGAACTTGAGCAGGGTATATAATAGTTCATTGCGGACCTGGCTGAAAAAATTACAAGACTGTTATCGATTGGCGGGATTGATTGATACTGTAGGAAATAGAGAGCGCCACATGCGGCTGATATCTTTGCCGTCATTTCTATTGATTGTAGATGATTCATTGATTCTGATCTCTAGAGCTTCACGAACAAGCCGCATACTAAGATTGGAAACCTGTGCAATGCTTTTGGATTGGTTCCAGAGTGGTTCATGACCTTCTTCACACGCATGTTCAGCTAGTGCCGAGCTATCTTTCTTGCCTTGTAATGTAGCTCTTTTGTGTTCAGACAATCTGACCTTTAAAGGCCTTTTGGTTTGACCAATATATTGTTCACCACAACTACATGGTATGCTATACACGCAAGGTGAACGACCCTTGGGCATAGGATCTTTAGGTTTGCTGACAATATCTCTGAGTTTGGTCGATTTGGTGAAGTAAGTTTTAACACCGGCACGATTTAAGAATCGGCAAATTTTGTCTGAGACACCTTTGACAAATGGCATGAACGTGATACCTTTGTAGTCATCTTCCACTATCTTTTCCTGGCTTACATTAGCACTTTGTCTTCTAATAGCTTTGTGTACGAGTTTCGAGGGATAGCCATTCTTATTCAATGCTTTTTCAATGTGTTTTAACTCATTATTGCGATGTTCATTGTCGCATAGATTCAGAGCTCTGTATACCAACGTGTTGGCGACGCTATGTTTTGCCGATAGGTGATGATTGGATGTAAAATGGAGATACTGATCAGTGTGTGTGGGTTTTTTGTAGATCGAGAAGCTCAAACCAGATTCAATTCGCTGTACTTTGACTCTCACAATTTAAATCTATAAGCTTCTACAAGTCAATATAATCTCTAATCTGCTGGAGTAAACAGGCAAAGGTCGGGCTGTCACCAACCGCTTGTGTTGGTACTTTAGGATCCCAGCGGAACCAGATTCGATTCATTTTTTAGGCTAAATTGCCGGAATGGTTTTTTCTCCGTCAATGTGTTGCGGTTTGCCCCGTTAGCTACACAGATTTTATGTACCTCAAATGTGAAATCATATCCAAAAAATCAAAATCGGGACACATTTTATGGTGTCCGGTCCTTTTTTTGGCTAAATTGCCGGCATTTTTTTTTGCTCTTCCAAATGTTTTGCAGTATGACCGGCTAGCTACACAAACTTTATACGAAGCTCAAAATGTAAAATCATATCCAAAAAAATCAAAATCGGGACACATTTTATGGTGTCCGTCATTTTTTAAGCTAAATTGCCGGATTTTTTTTCTTCTTTCGTCAAATGTGTTGCAGTTTGACCCGTTAGCTATACAGACTTGATACAAAACTCAAAATCGGGGCGCATTTTATGGTGTCCGTCATTTTTAAGGCTAAAATGTTAACAAATGTCCGAAAATGTTAACAATTTTCAAAGTTAGAAAACTTGAAATAATGGGTCAGTTGGACCTTACCTATTTGTTGGCATCTTTGTTTTCAGAGGTTCAGTGTTGTAAAATGCAATCATAATATGCGTGACAAATCGCTCTGTTACAGAGCTGTATGACACGACTTTTTCGTATCAGAGAGCTTCACATCATAAAGAGATCGGTATGATACGGAAATATCCTCTGGCTAATTAACCAATGAAATAACAGTATTCATGTCTACTGAATGATAAGATATGACATGCCAAACCATAGGTATTTTCCGTATTGTGTGAACATGCAGGGACACCTAGTAGTATATATTGTGTGAACATGCAGGGACACCTAGTAGTATTGTGTGAACATGCAGGGACACCTAGTAGTATTGTGTGAACATGCAGGGACACCTAGTAGTATTGTGTGAACATGCAGGGACACCTAGTAGTATATATTGTGTGAACTTGCAGGGGATAACTAATATAATTTTAATTGTCAAATTTTTAATGTTCACAATTTTAATGTTCAAATTTTAAGTTCAATTTTTTTATTTTCACATTTTTTTATTGTCACATTTTTTTCTTCTTCAAATTTGAATTTTCAATTTATTTTTCAATTTTTGTTTTCTCGATAAAGATTTTCTTTTTCTCAATGAAGATTTTTGTGACATTTTTTTTTTCTCGGTGAAGATTTTTTTCCTTCTCGATGACATTTATTTTCTCGGTGAAGATTTTTGCTTTCTCGATGCGTTTATTCTTTCTCAATGAATATTGTCCCACACGGCGTGCCATACTCATTGTTGCCCGGCACCAAAGTATCCGGGTTTTAATTTGAGCTAAATTCAAGTCCAATGTTGTTTGTATTGTATTGTTTTCATCCATTGCGCCATAAATCAATAGAGTTCGTGAAAGGCGATACCTTAATTAGTTAGCGGTATTAGATTGCTAGTCTATAATATGTAGATATACCATACAATTTGTATGAATGGACGAACGATCGATAATATTGGTCGAATAACATAGTCAATAGTCGCGGTTAAATTATTATTATGAAGTTTAATATTCGATATTAATAATGTATGTAATGCATAAAAAAGTGCAAAAACAAAATATTTAAATATAATAAATTGATGGTGCTACATTTGACAAACTGTGGATTAAGGAGACCAGAATAATGTTATTATATAATTAGTATTATACTAATTTGTAATTTACGCTCCTTGATTTTTTTCTTCTTCAGTTGAGCACTCTCTGATTATCTTTTGATGTGTATTGACCACTTCGGGAATATTATGCTGCTCTGATCGCTGATCAAAAACACCATTGATTGTGTATTCGCATTATCATATGTGTGCTAGATCTGCGATCAGAGAAGCATCTATTCGCCTGACGATTGGACAAAATGACCGTATGGGATTGTCCATGAAACTCAGAGTAGCGATAGTATTCCGGAAGGTCTATACCTCTGAATTTTTATACGCTCTACCGTTTACGGTATTGAGCACTCTATTCAAATGTCGTAGTCTAACCAGAAATGGTTGTCAATAATAATTATAATTAGTATTATTAATTATATATAAAAAATACAAAGGAAGATGATGTTACCTATGAGGTTTAATATAGACAAAAAACCCACTATGATTCCAAAGACTAATCCCTTGTAATGGAGGGATTGGATGTGTTAATTAGAAACCAGGTTGAAGTACCAGTACATGTAGTAATTTCAGGTTAGATAGAGGCGGCAAAGTCTGCACGGTTCTCGGCACGGCTGTGTAGCCCGTTGCATGTCATTTATAAATGCGTTAAGATGCAGTCTACAAACAGATTTGGAATTGTCTGCGCTATATGGGGCTATCGTTTCGGTAACCAATGAATGGCAAGCATAAAAAAGCAAAAATCAAGCTTTTGCTTTAATATGCCTTTGCACGCAGCACGCCGAATATCTAAACTTTCTAAAGCTTTATGCACGATAGACTTCAGAATGTCTAGCTTAGGGAGCGTTTATAAATAAAGGGTTCAACAAAAGAAAGTATACCAATTTGTTTATGTCATTTTGAGTAACTTTCAATTTGTTTTTGTCCAAACAGATACAGCACGAGAAGAAAGGGCCAATTGTTAACACACACATATGCCGTATTTATCCCGTACTGATCACCGCGTATATCCCTCAATGCGCGGGCTAATTCAAATGTAAACTGATGCATGGGTGAAGGATTTGAATGTAAAGGAATGTTAATGGATAGGGAGAACATGGACAGATTAACCAAATCTTCTCGTGCTGTGTATTGGAAATGCGACTTTTGAAAATGGGATATTTTCCTTTAAATGGTGCTAATCATGGTTTATCTTTGTTGTTAGGGGGCAAATTTGGTATCAAATTATGCCTAAAAGATTCATCCAAATGCCTATCTAGCCTGTTTGGTCAAAAACAAATTGAAAATTACTCAAAATGACATAAACAAAGTGGTATACTTTCTTTTGTTGAACCCTTTACCTTGGTGGGCGGGCTGGCGGGCTGGCAAATGTGAGGGTGGTGGTGGTAAAAAAAAGTGTTGAACCTCAAAAAAAGGGGGGTGGGGGTTTAACACTCATTAATTTCCAAAACTTTCTGGTTCGCCCCCAGACCCCTGCTTACCTATGGAGATTATTTATTCTTAGTTCAGTCAAATTTAACATTTCAAACAATGTCATGTCAGCATACAAAGGGGAGAGAGGTATCCCCCATATCTGTACAGGTATGGTGCCGGCATTTTAGGTCAATGGTGCCGGGCGGATAGGCAGCAAGCAGCCATACATGTAATTGCTATTCAGTTCAGGCCATTACCACAATAACTAAATGATCACCACCAATACATACCTTTTGCATTCGAATAAAAACACGCTTTATTTTTTCATTTTCATTCAAAATTCATTATTGGTACCTACAAAGCCCCAAGCAAAAATATATGTAGCCTATCTTTATAGAATTATAATGCATAACCTAATATCGTACACACAGTCTTACCTTTGATGGTCTGGTGAAACATTAGCGACGCTACTGCTCACTCCATTGGACTGAAACATACATATCTCACTATGCAAATTAAAGTAAGCGAATGATAATAAAATTCCAAAGAGAAAAGGAACGACAGAAGACAAAATCGAGCCCAAACGACTTATTACTGGTTGGCGTGGCATTTTTGTGTCTCGTGTGTGGGGATGGTTTAATAACATGTGTCATGAAGATCACATTAACAGATATAATATAAGCCGTACTGGTTGCACTTCACTTTTTATACCCATTGGGTAGTGTGAAAATGAATCCGGCTGACTGGATGCATTGAAGTGAGACCTCAACGATACAATTTTAGCAATATTGGTTTTACGATTCGTTTCATTTAAAAGTGAAAAATATTAAATGTTGAAATATTTTTGGACAATTGATGGCCTGTTTTCTCTGAGCAAAGCTGTCAGCTAAACATGTCAAAAATGCTCCAACACAGGGCCAACATTTTGTGCAAAACAGCCTCCAAAACGACTTATTATTCTTGCGCGCAAAGACAGAAAAATAAGAATATCTATTTTGATTAATAATAATAAAAAAATTATGTTAATATATTAACGTGTACTTCGTACATAGCAAACTGACATTAATGTCGATCCACTTGATTAACTGTTCTGCTTCGGTTCACCTTCTTGGATCTGCTGAATGTCTGTGCTCCTTTATTATTAATCATAATTTGCTCCTTTCAAAGCCAATTGTGCAGATGCTGTATATTCATTTCATCATTGATGATGCTACTGATGACCTACACGAGTACACTAAAAACCATAGACACGGTGGGGGAATACTCGAAACCTTTATATTGTATTATCTGCAATTGCTATAGTCGATTCGCAGACATTGGCCGATTTTAGCGATTTACCATTTCAGTAAAGAGGTAACAGAAGCAAAAGAGGGGGAGGCACTCGAATTTAATCGTAATATGCAAGGTTAATACCGTATCTTCGTGTGCATGTATTACTGTGATGTAGTCACCACTATGTACCTAGTGACAGGGAACTTGCGGTTGGATTATCGGCATAACGATAAAGAAATTTATTGTTATTCAGATAAATTGATAAAGGTATTCAGGTGGTCTCATAGCTAGAAATACTTAAAGTAACGTTTATAATCCGTATCTTGGTTGATATAACTTTTTTTTTAAATTAGGACAAATGGTTTTGTACCTAGGTACATGTATATAAAAAAATGATTATTGAATTATTTTCCGGTTTTTTCTCGCAAATAAATGCGTAGAACTGTTATTTTCATTTTAATGTTTCCTTTATTCCACGTGCATAATAAAAACAGAAAATAATAAAAAGTATCCACTAAATTATGAATAAGTAAAATGACATACATAATATTTTTCTTTCGAAACTTGTATACGGTCGATGATAGTCGATTTGTTTTTATTGTGGTAACCGCTTCCAAAGGGATAATGGTCACAGGTCACTAATAGGTATATCAAATAAGGTGGGATCGTTTCAAAAAATCCTTAAAATCGTGATACGTGTCTCTAATTTAAATAGAAGTTGTCAAAAAAACATAACATTTTTGGTATCATATTAAAGACAATTTATCCAGCTACCGAATAAAAAAAGAATTAAAGCCACATGTTTAGCAACAGTGAAGTTATCAATCTGAACGTCGAGTGAGTCAAGGGTGGGAGCGGTGGACGAGGAGCCGGTGGACGAGGAGCCCATAGGTTTGTACACAAAATAGCGGAAAACTAGAACTTTTGAAATTGATGCCATTTTAAAAGTATACATAGGAAAGTTTTCAAACTTCTCATATGTGTTAATAACATGTGCCTGCTACTATGAATACTAATATTGAATGGTTATCTAGACATTCTCTACTAGAATATGATGTTCAATTCAGGGAGTGTTTTAATGTAAAAAATACACAGTTTTATTCATTTTATTGATTAAACAATGGCCAAATCGCAGTCTCTCTATTTCATTTGTGTGACTCTTCAGTCCTTTTCTACCCTGGGTAGTAAAACATTTAACTAAAAAAGCCAGAAGTGTTTCTTCACAGAATTGTTCATAGATTTATGAAAAATTTGCTATTTAGACCTATTTTGGACCACCCTGTATTCAAAATAAAAGGAACTTTAACGATATTCATGTAGTTCATTTTGATAATCATTTTCTTTTAAATTAAATGGTCCATGCTAACTAAATTTCATAGAATATTATATACAAACATTAATTTTATGCATTATTTCATCATAATTTTAGACACCCTGTACTTTTCCTGTGTACATTTTGGGCAAATGATTCTTAGCAAATTTGGTAGCACCTTCTGCGGTTGTTCTGATTTTGGTGACTATTTTCAGCTAAACCCTAATTGTACAAACTATCAAACTATTTTGTGAGGAGCAAAAACGATCACATTTGTTATGTTCCACCCTGTAAAAATTGTACACACCCTGTATAATTTGATTCTTTTTTGCAAAAATAAAAACCCTTGAATCTTAAGCTTTCCAACAATATATAGTTTGTGGGTCATTAAGTATGTAAAACTTAAGTTTTGTCCCGTTTAATCAAAATTGGTGCATTTCTCAACATTATTAGAAGTGAAACTTTTTTTTGGACCAGTTTGTGACTTCTGACCTAATACATTTGAAGCTGCTGGATTAAGTTTTTGGTTGTCGTGATTGTAAAGCTACATGATCAGCCCTATTCATAAAACCACACTATCATGAATAGCATTTGATTATGGAGCGCAAATAATCATGATAATAACATCTATAAATGTACCGCTGTTTCATCAATTGGTCAAAATGGGTTCCTCTAACGCCCAATGGACGAGGTCCAAAATCGATACCGATGCGCCAGAGTTTATGAATCTACTATAAGATGAACAGTGAATTATTTGTATCAAGTGAACCATGTCCTTATTTCCCCCAAACAATTAACTTGAAGCGTTAGTAAGCCAAACCTAATCATGTAGCAGGTGTCTACAGGATATATCTATACGCAGCAATGGTAATACCACATGTCTTTCCACCCGGGGTAGGCAGTCCCGGGTTGGACCGACCCTGGGTGGACTAAAAAACACCTTGGAAACTATATTAATTATAAATTATATAAATGTCCACCCCGGGACTGTCCACCCACCGGGACTGTTTCTAACCACCGGGACTGTTTCTAAACACCGGGACTGTTTCTAACCACCGGGACTGTTTCTAACCCTATCGCTCCACACCGGGACTGTTCCCCCGGGAACTATAATGATGATATATAATCATTCATTTGACCAATCAGACACATTGTAAAATTGATCGAATCCCTGATGACGATTCGGGTGAAAATGTAAGAGATATATTTCAATTGGTCATTCATATCAGAATATCGTATAATAAACTAATTCTCGCGCAGACGATGCAGGACATCGGCTCGTTTACGAATATTCAAGGTTAAATTATGCGTCCGAGGATACGTGATCAAGCGAAAGAAGAAAAAACGAACGACGGATTCTAAAAACGATACTGACACTGGAGTTGGTTATCCAACTCCAGTAGTTTTAGGATGTAATAATTTTTCCAACGTGTGATGAATTTTCTAGTGTTATATAAGCAAAATCCATTTTATTTTGAAACCAACTGAGAATTTACAGCCATTCGCGTCCACCGTCGTCTGTCTCGCGATTCACGATAAGATCCGCCGCCAGCGGTTGAAATTAATTAATTTCTTTACATTTCATGCACTACAGAGAACATCCTGAATCATTATTTAACACGGGTTCCAATGAGAACAGTCTGACGGTGATTGTAATATTGTTACGGTATAAAAATATACATGAATGTTCATATTGACAGATGTTTATATCGACAAATGTCAATATTGCAGGTGTACACCCGCTACATGATTAGGTTCGGCTCACAATTTTATTTTCATATCTATAGTATTTGGAACCATTAGCGCAATAAAGTTAGACGCAATTTTAACCATGACAGACCTGTCCCTTCATTATGGATTACATGCAATTGTTTGACCATTTCATTTGATGGTTTTAATCTCGTTATGATAAAATAGAAAATATATGTATATATCTTTTACAATGCAATGGCTGGTATCAAACAAAATTTGCCAAGTCACAACTTAATAAATTCCGTTAAACATTGGATATCGTACACACCTTAACCGGGCACCTTAATTGCAATGAAAATCGGGATGAATTCTCTTCTTTCACTAAAATGGTTAAACCCCTTGAAAACTATGTCAATTGGTTATTAAGATGGATACATCACTCATTGGACCAATCAGATCCATTGTAAGCAATGATTGTATACATGTGAAAGACTTTGTTGAATCTGTTATTCTAATTGGTTATTTCAATAACCATCATATAATTGACCAATCACAAATATTGTAAAAAGGCAAGTAGTGCTTCAGGTGGTTACCCTAAATCTTATGCAGTTTTATACATTCATCTTACTAAATTCACGCAGACATGAATACTGTTATTTCATTGGTTAATTAGCCAAAGAGGATATTTCCGTATCATACCGATCTCTTTATGATGTGAAACTCTCTGTATGATACGAAATCATTGCCATATGATACGAAAAGTCGTATCATACAGCTCTGTAACAGAGCGATTTGTCACGCTTATTAAGATTGCATTGTACAACACTAAACCTCTGAAAACAATGATCCAACTGACCCATTATCATTATTTTATTTTGTTTCTCTTTGGCTAATCCGTATAATAAAAAGTGTGAGGCCTTTTTGTTCCACTTCTCCCTTCCTTTCTTTTTCTTTTCCTTTCCTTACCATTTCCTTCCCTCTTTTCCTTTGGTCAAAACCTAATTGGAATCCACTCTTTAGGACATAAACAAAGTGTATGACTTTCTTTTGTTGAGGTCTTTATACAGACACGCGGAATGACGCCCATACTTCGGACGTGCACCGCTATTAAGTAGGGCCTACCAAATAGAACACCTACAAAATGAAACAACACATAAATCTTCAAAAATTGATCATGAAATTGGTATGAATACATTTATGAGTTATCAAGGCCAAGGAAAGTACATTGTTAGTTTCCCATCACATTTTTGGGGGTCAGGGACGAGGCGACTATTTTATTATTCATTATTCGTTATTTTTGAAACATTCATTTTTTTTTAAATATTCGATTTATGTGCCGAAATACGTGTAGCGTATAGAACCTAGAGTGTAGAATTGAATTCCAGACCATTTTGCATACCAAGTCTTGTTTATTTTGAAACTGTCTTCCCTTAATGCTTTTCAGAAGATTTTTCATAACACACACACACACACACCCCCCCCCCCCCCCCCCCCCCCACCCCCGAGGAAAAACTCTTTCAAGATCCATTGAAATACAGCTGTTTGAAGCTTTTTATAGATTAAATATAATTTTCATATACCCGATTTGCGTTCTCTCGTCGCTATCAAACGGTGTGAACGAATTAGGAACAAGAGTTGTAGCAGAGACCACTGTTTTCAAAGTATAGTTCACGTACGCTATAGCGGGGTTAAATATGCTTGTATTTTCGTTTTTGGTTGGCGGGCCAAGCCCGCCAACCTTATAGCATCAGATTGCATATTCTTGGACATTTAGGTCTTTCTACATATACATGGAGGCTGCCATTTTGTTTTTAGTATATGGAAAATTGTCTAAATTATTTTGTAGTCTTTGTAAATTACATGTACCTATGCAGTTTATTTTAACAGTCCCGCAGTCTGTGATGGAGTCAAAGCTATATTTATTTAGCCTTGATGATTCAATCAGAGAGATGTTATTAGACTCCCAACAGAGAGACATAATAGCTTATCTTGTTTGACTAAAGAAAAATGTCCCAACTGTCCAGATGTTATACACATTACAATTGTGGTCTCAGATACTACTGAAAAGCTCAGAGTGTCTGGCTAGGATTGGTGAAATTGTCATGCTCACAAGCTTTTAGTATTCTTATTAGACATTATTAGAAAGGTGTACATTTGTAAACATTTCATGATGAAAAATGTGGGTTCTTCAGCATCACGAACATTAAATGCCGCGAAAAAATTGTGCTTGCTTTAGAATAAACCTACCGTATGTGTCCTTGTTGAAGTTGTTGGGTAGCACTGCATTACATAATGATATGGTGAACTGTCACTACAAATTACTCTGTACACATCATGTTCTGGTGATCACTCCATTTCCATGGGAAACCGAGGATTTTTTAGTTGGGGCTTTAATGAGTTGCGGATGTCATATATACCTAGATTGTTCTTCAGCTGGTACCTCCCCCCTCCATGCACAAACATCAACTTTATTGGTTTCCTGTACTATTTTTAGACTGTTGTGTTTTGATTTGGGGTGTTTTTTTTGTTTGAAAGATACATACACCATATCCCTGGTATTTTGGTATGCAACAGAATGAACAGATGCTTCAGAAAATGGTTACAAAACATGATTCTTTCTCTTGGATCGCCCCCATTCCATTTCAATGGAATATTTTCTATAATAAACAAATAAATTCTACTTCAACCATAGTTTTACTAACGAATATTGGCCATATTAAATTGAATATAATTCTAATCAAATTAATTGAATATATATGACATATTTAAAACTTAAATTGAATGTAAAATTTATTCATTTGTATATTTCTATATTTACTTATTTACTTTTTATATTATCTGAGACTAAAATTTAGTCTCAGATATTATTAATTATCTACATAATTATTCATTTATTTATTTAATCATTTTTTATTTATTAATGTTTTCTCATGTTTATTTGTTTTAATTTCTTTATTTTATAAGTAATTTTTAATATTTTAATTTTTAATATGCGTGTATTTATGTATTGATTCATTAGTTTATTGATTCATTTATTTTCGATTAAAAATTTAATTTTCGATTTATATTATTATTTATTAACAAAATGATTCAACTATTTATTTAAAAGTATTTAAAAAAACCTCATTTATTTATTTCTACATTTATTTATGTATTGATCAAATAAATTGAATACATATGACATATATTTAAAACTTAAATTGAATGTTAAAACCGTGTTTTTCACTAAACTATGGCTGTAATTTATATTGCTTTCTAGTAATGCCATGCACAACTATCATCTATGCGCTTGCTTCTTCTGCCACATAATTTTAGCAACTAAAAGCCGTATTTACAAATGTTGCTATTTTTGCTCTTTCTATTTGCCTTATATCGCAATTTCCTTTTGACCGCCAACTTTCCATTTTAATGGAATTTTTATTTAATGTTGAAATGTAAAAGAAAATAATTTACCCGTAATAATTAAATATAATTATTTACACATTTTTGTATTTCCTTTAATATTTATGTGTGCAAATATGTATATTTGGACTTATTGATTGTACATATTTAGTGTATTTTACTTCAATGATACGGTATATTTATATGCATGTTGTAAATATATGGTGCTTGGTGGTTTGTGGATCTGTTGCGATCACGAATCGGAAGTACTGCTCCATGTAAATGGATTGATGGAAATCAGCGAACGCGGAGGCAATAATTAAATATCTTTGTGGTGTATGAGCCTGCTGTAAAAGTTGTATGGCTTCGAAAAGTGCCTCGAAATCGCTAAAAATGAAAAAAAGATTGTAATATGTACGAGTGGGTATGTCGAGTATTCGCTTTACATCATATTTGTACTTATTTATTGATGAAATACGAAATAATTGTAGTCAAACTTGGCTTATTTCTTTTAAACAAACAAATAATGAAATATTTACCAAATAATGAAATATTTACCAAATAATGAAATATTTACCAAATAATGAAATATTTACCAAATAATGAAATATTTACCAAATAATGAAATATTTACCAAATAATGAAATATTTACCAAATAATAAAAATTCACGCGGGGACCAAAATGTGAGTCGGTCGGGCGACGGGAAACTAACAATTTACTTTACTTGGCCTAATATATAATTCATCAGCCTATTTTCTGACCTGAAATTGAATATTTGCCGTCATTACCCCATATCCATACACACTACTAAATGACACCTGTGATGACAATCCAACAGTGAAATATGGAAACTTTATCACAGCAAATCAAGAAACTGCCGAGAAACTACTACCAAAAATATGTAAGAAGAGGCAAAAGGCATTGTTGCGTTATAGTAGAAAAGAAGAAACTGCCAGAAAGAAGCTAAGGCAGACATATGAAAAACATGTCACAGACGACAGTAAAGAGTCTGTACAAGAGTTTGAAGCAGGTAAACGAGAACTCGACCAAGCCTATGATGAGGTCAATTCTGAATACCTGGACAAGAAATTAAAAGAAGTGGAAAAGGCAACCCTAAAAACATGCAACACAGATTATCTTGGGAGCTCATTAACGAAGTAAGTGGAAGGAAAACCTCTAAGAATGGTATCCTCAAAGGAAAAACAAAGGAAGAACGTGTCAATAATTGGTACTGCCACTTCCAACAACTCCTAGGAAATCCACCGGTAGTGACTGATAAAGATGAAGACATCCCCAAGATTTTCGAAGAACTACAAATTAAGTGTAGGCCTACTGCCTTCAATAACCAGAAAGCCAAGAAATCTATCAAGGAGGTGAAAAGTTTTGGAGAGGACAACATTCCACCTGAACTACTGACAAGATGCAATCTTCACTGGACATCTGTAATAAGGCCCTCCTAGAAAAACAACAACCTGACCAGTGGGCAATATTGAACCTGATACCAGTCCCAAAATCTGGTGCCCTAAGTCAAGCAGGAAACTACAGAGGCATATGTCTGAACTCTATTGTGGCCAAGACATATAACAGAATGATTCTCAACAGAATAAGACCTCACCTAGATGAATTACTTCGAACTAACCAGAATGGCTTCCGCGAGGGAAGAGGCACTACCTCACACATTCTGGGGCTCAGGTGAATCATCGAAGGTATACATTCCAATAATCTCTCTGCAGTCATAACATTCATTGACTTCAAAAAGGCATTCGACACCATACATCGTGGGGAAATGATCAAGATACTCAAAGCATACGGTGTCCCACAGGTTATAACAGATGCAATTGATGAAACTTACAGAAACACAAGAGCCAAAGTCATATCACCTGATGGCGACACGGAACTGTTCGACATCCTAGCAGGAGTACTCCAAGGAGATACCCTTGCCCCCTACCTATTCATAACCATCCTTGATTACTGCTTAAGAATAGCTATCAGTGGGAGAGAAGAGGAACTAGGATTCACCATCAAGCCTAGACAAAGTCGAAGAATAGGGCCAAAGAACGTCACTGATCTTGACTTTGCAGATGACATAGCGTTACTTTCTGACACTAAGGAGCAGGCACAGAAGTTTCTGAAATATGTTGAGGAAGCAGCACTCAAAACTGGGCTCCACATGAATGCCAAGAAAACCAAATGCATAGCATTCCACCAAGCACAAGCGGTACAGCATAAAACCTCTGATGGAAGTAACCTAGACAACGTAGAGGACTTCAAGTACCTGGGAGCTTGGGTTGGTAGTAGCCAGCATGACATAAAAGTACGTAAAGCACTTGCTTGGAAGGCCTGCAATGCTCTGAACAAAGTGTGGAAATCCAGCCTCTGTCGAAAAATCAAAATCAGACTTTGTAGAAACAGTCTGAAAAAGACAGGAATTTTCCGGTTTTTTGCTCAAATCTTGGTCAATTCTGTACGTTTTTCAGCTATAGCTTTATATAACATTTCCATTATAATATTATTAGTTATCCCGGTCGGTCGCCAACCCTAGAGGCGCGGGAGAAATGTTCACAATTTTTTTCTAGAATTTTCATTATTTTTCTCTAACATTTTGGAAAGAAGAAAAAATATCCTCAAAAATGTCCAAATTTTTTTTTACAAATTTCTAGAATTTTCATTTTTTTTCTCCAAAAATTTGAAAAAACAAAATTTGAAAAAAATCCTCAAAAATGTCCAAAACAAACCAATTCTAGAATTTTCATTTTGTTTCTCCAAAAATGTCCGAAAATGTTAACAATTTTGTTGTTGATTTTCTTTAGAAAATTTAAAAACAATGGGTCAGTTGGACCTTTGGAATAAATGGAATAAAATAATATTTTTGGGCATGCACATATTTGTCTTTGAAATATATTTGCAAATGCCTAAAGTAATAAAAAGTATCAAAATTTAATAAATAAAATATGTTCCGCAATATTGCACTTCTTTCAGTTTGCACCTGGTATTCATAACACGAGGGCATCAAATACTATGTCACGTTTGCTGTAACCTTACTGACCCTAATAATATATATGCAATTATTTCAAGCATTATTTTTAGTGTCATGGAAATTAGAGGCCAATGTATTTTCTATGTTATAGGCATCATATCCACTGCCATATTAACAACCTTTAGCATCAGAGGAGATTAAAAACAAAGCCCAAATTGGTAACAGATTACAGTAAACAATGTCAATGTTTATGCTTTAAGCATACATATCAATTTATACATACAATCAGATATGAA
This sequence comes from Ophiura sarsii, assembly GCA_035610835.1. Lineage (NCBI taxonomy): Eukaryota > Metazoa > Echinodermata > Ophiuroidea > Amphilepidida > Ophiuridae > Ophiura > Ophiura sarsii. Next base: position 26,061,781 of record CM069446.1, on the reverse strand, counting down.
ATGTAAGATCTGAAGGGTTGCGATATATTTCTATGACCTAGTGAAGCTGCCCCCCTAATTTGAATCCTAACCTTAACACTTTCAACGCGGCTATTATATTTACCATACACAAAACAGATTTTTCCGAAACCATTCACAATTTTCAAAGTCTATCTTAAGGATTACTGAACCAATAATAGGCATGTTTGTACTTATGTCAATGCAATTAATGTGGTGTTTCCAAATATGGTTATGAAATTTAACAATTTTGACATTTTTGAAACATTTTTTGACATTTTGGAATGTCGTCTGCAGCTGCCTGCCGCGTGGAAAGTGTTAAGTCCCTAAACCCTAACCCAAATCCTATACCCTAACATGTGTTACCGTCCCTCACTAGGTTACGAAAAAAATAACGCTGAGAGGTCAAATAGGATTAGAGGAGTATAAATAGGTTTTTTTATAAATAGGGAATAGTACATAACTTTTAAGTCGCATACAAATTGCTAACAGTTGGTCTTGATTATAGACATCAACATTTTCTCAATTTGAACCTATAATTGGCATAGGGAAGGAAATAGTAAGGAAAGGAAAAGAAAAAGAAAGGAAGGGAGAAGTGGAACAAAAAGGCCTCACACTTTTTACGGATTAGCCAAATAAATAATTATAAAAAAAGGATTTTCAATAGACGTATAAAAAGTAAAATAATTTAGATATCTAAATGATTTTTTCTTTATTCAAATTAGATCATAATTTGATACTTATTACTCAAGCGTGCGCGATTATTGTACGCGAGAAGTTTGGTCGTAAAATTGTAAAAGTTAACCGATAGAAACAATTTAACTTACAAACACTGTTTAGATTTATTTGCTTTATTCACGCAAACAGCTTTCTAAATAAAACCATTAAATACGCAAGAGCTTCGTAAATTTCAGGGGAAAATCCAGTAAAACGATTACTACGTTCCACATAAGTATATCTATGCGAGCCATGCACATCCCAACGAAAGGGAAACATATTTTGAAACCTCCAGTTGGGTACATAACAAAAGTGAAACAAAATCGTTGGTATCTCGTTGGCGCGTCACATTACGCTGACCTTGAACCCTGGAAGAAACAGAGTCCTCATGCAGTTTTAAGACCTTATAGCAGGCGTTCTCAACCCCGTTCTCAATAGATTTACTGATGCGCCACATTTTAGTAACCAACTTGGTGAAGCTCCACTTGGTCAGATTTTTTTAGAATTTACAATGGCAAAATTCCCTTAATAACATTAATTTCAAAATATTTTAACACTATGTAGGCAGCATAATAACTAATATTACTGTTTTGAGGGCAAATACGCGCGTAGCGCGAGAAAAATTGCTGTATTTATACATCTGACTGTCATATGCCTATGGAATTTGGCTATATCATGATATGCTTTATTTTTTTTAAACAAATTGTAACCACTCTCGCGCCACTTAGGATGCCTTGATGCGCCACAAGTGGCGCGCGCGCCACCATTTGAGAATGCCTGCCTTATAGTTTGATGCGCCAACAAGATCCCCTTTAATAAGCAAGTTCATATGAAAGAACTCAGAGCCGTTCACAAATTCAAAAGGAAACATTGTTGGGACCTCCTTGGCGCACGGAGATAATCAAGGTCAAAGGTCAAATGTTACCATTTTGAGCCATTTTCGCACCTCCGTAAATCTTTGCGCCATCTTTAAAACACCTTGAAAATGAATTTTAAATATGTGCTTTTGGTCAACTTACATTGTTCAAGCTCTTAAAAAAACAGTGTGCCAACTAGATCCCATCAATTTTGTGGTTTGTTTGCTTAGTTTGACTGCCATTTAATACTAGAAAAACTTTGGGATTTTGATGGTGGTTAATTCTACATGAGCGCAAATTTAAGGTGTCATCAGCTTTATTCTCAAGCCTTTTTGAGCCATTTAAGAAGTCCAAGGATATCATATTACTTTGGTGAATTTTGACATATCATATAGTACATTGTTTTCTATGCATATTAGACTATTCTGAACATATTATACACCCAATCAAATATGTAAGTTCCCCCTAGCATATACTAGAATATTTCCAAACATATTTGATGGATTTAAATATTTTCACCTAGAAAGATGCACGCAATTGTTAGGCACATTTGGACACCAAATTTGTTGGCCTTGAGACAATGCAACGATAAGAAATTGTGCCATTTATCAACTTTTACAGAAGAAAGTGGCACTAAATCTCACTGGCTATGGCTTGTTTTGTCCATAAAATTGATCTTTCTTTGTGTATTATGTGTCATTGTGCTACCGTGTCTTGGTGCACAAGATTATGATCTGCTTATTGATTATTAACTAGCCATAGCCAGTGAGATTTAGTGCCACTTTTTTTTCTGTATACAAATTGAGAAATGGCACAATTTCTTTGTGGTACAATATTGGATATAATATTGGATAACTTGAGGGCGATACAGTGAAAATTGGTTAAGCCTTGAAAAAAAATCGGACGAGCCGCAGGTGAGTCCGATTTTCACTCTATTGCCCGAAAAAAGGAATCCAATATTTAAATTATTATGTTTTGAGAATCTGACTCGAATCAAAGATGGGACATATAGCTATGCTTGTTAAATACATTTGTCAAAAATCCTATGAAGTATAGTCTAGGCCTAGTCACGCATATCATCACCTAGGGCTCTCTTTTAAATTCAAAGTGGGGTGACTGCTGCAGTTTTGCATCTGTGTTACATTGCAATATACCCAAAAGTAACGTTAACGCATCGATAAACATGATAAATAAGACACTGGATTATTTTGAATGGTAAATCGTGAGCCTAGACTTAGACCTGCACTCATATTAGAAATAAGCTTATTTAGGGTGTATTTTGTTCTGGAACTACAACAAGAAAACACGGTCAATATGTGTTTTAAATGACTTACTATATCATTGTTATTTGATTTTTTTATTGGAATGTGTAAACATCATGGAAATATTGAGGGAATATAGCTCTAAAGATGCCAGCACAAAAATCGGAAATAAAAATAAAAGGTTTACTTTAGGCCTAGTAAAAAGGCTATAAATTCTCCTTAAACCCACTATCAAAATACCAAAAGTACAATATTTGTAGGCAAAGAGTATTTCACACTGTTTGTATTAATTAACCTTGTCCATGTTTATTGTAACCCTTTTCATGAGACATCTGATGGAAACTTCTCTCCACACAAAATGTTACCCCAGGTGTCGGCCATCTTGTTAAGTTGTTGTTTACTTTTTTCACAGGATGTATGGACTATTCCATTGTGTTAAATAGGGGGTTATATTATATTGACGGTATGGGCTAATTGACTAGTGAAGAAGATAGGTTTTCAACATCCAAACATACCAAAATTATCATTCTAGGCTCGTGTTAAAATATATTAATCATCATATTTTTGTTTCTTTATAGAAAATATACAAATATGGCAATTATTTATCCGGCGTCAGTTATGAAAAGTTCCAACTACAAATTACAGTTTCACACCCTTCAAATGTATGGGTCAATCCAGCAAAAAAATATTGAACCAATCAAAAGCTCTTATTCCAAACAGTCCAATACAGTAAAAAAAAAAATCGGTTGACCGATTTTTAAACTTACAAATACAGTCCAATACAGTACAGATACAGTGATTAACTCGAGTTCAAAACGCTGTGTAAATGAATAGGACGTAAGATTCTCAAAACATAATAATGGATAATATTGGATTGGAAACATAATGATGATACAATTGGATGATTTACGCCCAATATGTATTGGTCTCGCTATGAGTTTTAAAATATTTTTGAAAGCTCATATCTCGACCAATACATATGGGCTCAATCTATCCAATTTTATATCAATATTGGTACATTTCATTATTCAAGTATCCGCAGTGGCGTAGCTAGGGGGGGGGGGGGGGGGGGGGCGAGGGGGGGATCGCCCCCCCCCCCCCCCCCCCCCCCCCCCCCCCAATATTGACGTCGTGTCGGTTGAGATTGGCACTGTCGGTTCATTTGACCAAAAGAATCATGGAATTATGATGGTCAAAAGTACACATAAATGCAATATTCGTTGGTACAAGCTTGTTTAGAGCCAAAATGTACCTCAATCGTGACAAAAATAGTATAAAGTCAAAAAAATTCTTGACTCAAAACAATCTTGTCGGTTCATTTTCAGTTCTCGCCCCCCCCCCCCCATATCAATAACCTGGCTACGCCACTGAAGTATCCGTGATACTGTAGCATGAGTACCCCCCCCCCCCCCCACCCCCCCCCCCCCCCCCCCCCCCCCCCTGCTCTAAATTTTTGACTCACGGCGGCAATTTAAAAAAAATAACAGCATGGTAAAAGTCCACCGGGAAAAATACTCTTTTACTGACTTTTACTGACCTTAAGTTGACACAAGAATAATCAGTGTGTCCAACCTGCTGTCATGGATTAAATGGATCAATGCGAACATTTATGAAAAACGAGAATCATCTACTACGAAAAAACCCTGTTCTACGGGCCCAACCCGACACATTTGGATTCGAACTAAAAGTAATTTGCTTATAGTGATATATTGACCTAAAAAAAAAAAATCAATTTTCTTTCAAATCATACACACATGGTAATATTCTGGCTACTCAACCATGCCAACCTATTGAATGGGTGGATGTTTGGGGGTTTCATGGAAAGAAAATCATAAAGCGATGATTTTGGACCCAAAATGACCTTAACAAGTGACTTTACACGACATGGCATGTGTGGCGCAGTGGGTAGAGCACTGGATTCATGATCTAAAGGTTGTGGGTTCAAGTCCCGCTGTGGTCAACATGTTGTGCTCTTGAGTAAGGCACTTTACCGCAATTACTCCTCTCTACCAGGTGTATTTGAATGGGTACCGCATTCTTTAGTGCTGGGAAGGTAACAGACTCGCTGTGGAGGTGTAGCGAGCCCCACACAGCAACATAATAAAAAAGGAGTGAGTCTTGCCCTATTACTTTGAAAGAGAGATGGGCACTCCGCTCCTGGTATTACGAGATCGACCGCCTTTACCTACACGACATGCACAATATTCTTCAAATCAAAATCAAATTCTCAGACCCAAACTCCTGACAATTATTGGTACAGTTTTCAAACTACACTAAACATCTGTGTCTGATGGCGGCCATATTGGATTCACCAATATGGTCGTCTCATAGGGCGCCGAATCTGGACCAAATATTGTGGTTTTGAAAGAATCTGAACCAAACAGCCCCAATAGCGCCCGAAGCCCAACTATTAAACGTCGAAAGCAGACAACAGTGGGAACATAAAACCACCAATTTGTTCAACCACCGATAATGGGGATGTTTCATTACAGAACAAAACTGGACAAACGTTTCATTTCAACTTATACTGGAACATATTACGTGTTCCAGTATTGGGGAATACAGGAATAAAATGTTCCAGTAGCGGGCAATACTGGGATAAACACGTTCCAGTATCCATGGTATCGGGCAATACTGGGATAAAAACGTTCCAGTATCGGACAATACTAGGATAAAAACGTTCCAGTGTCCTTAAGACTGATGTTAAGACTCTATTACGGAATAAAGCTGTCTAATCCAGCATTGGAACCAGTATTGGAAATGTGTAGTTTGGATTTCAAAATATGCCTGACTAAAGAGTGATACGGTATGTTAGAAACATGAACAACAATTTGACGGAATTGACAGCAGCAGTTTGAGCAGCCCACTTTATCACTCGATATCGTGCCTTCATGGGAATGCAAGAGAGTCGTCTTATTAAAGTGACATTTTTGGCCAAATTAAGCCATTAGTTATTTATAGAAATAATCCTAGGCAAATCCACACATTTTTACCAGGTTTGAAAATGGAATTAATTGATTTTAATCAAATAAATTAAGCTTCATAAAACAATAATTAATTCACAAAATTGAGCACAAAAATGCGTCTCCCTCAAAATAACCAAAATGTCACTTACATCGTTTTTACGCACCCACGACGCTATTACCACAATATATATATCCATTGATCTACGAGAAATCTTTTAATGAATATTAATGAAATAAAACGATTGATTACTGAACCGCCACTGTGGGCAATAGAGAAAAGGCTTGGAGTCAGTACTGCCATACTTTTTTTGCACGTCGGTCGTTTGATCTAAATTGAATCATTCAGCCCGCCTATAATGAACAGATTATGGCATCTGTTTGATAACCCTAACCCCGGTTTAGGATTTTTGACCGGGATCACAATTTTCGAGGAAAAAACACCAACTAAATCTCCGGGAACCTGCCGGGATTCGATCCGGGGACCCTCCGTTCTCAAGCCCCACCTTCCCACCACTAAGCCAAGGCCCTCAGCTACACATTCGTGCAGTATACTGCACTCATTATATAGGCTCGGTTGACTACGTCATCGAAAACCGACGGCGCATGCGTTTGGAGAGGGACTTTGGATTAGCATTTTTTAGCACTCAGGGGGGTTAGGGTTAATAGAAGCTAGTGAAAACACGTGTTGACAATGCAATTCATCGTACAAACTATCACCGATCGAACCAAAGAAGATATCATGTGCAGTCTAGCATACTTAGCACTGCACTACTACAGTACCCCTAACTAACAGTGCGGAACATGTGTTTTAGTAATTAACAGCATAACTTAAGAAAAGAAGTTGAATCCCAACTAAACATGCATGTGTGTTTATCAAAAAGTATAGGTTCTTAAAAAAACCAAAAGAGGACTGACATGAAAATAAATTGCCCGCTTAGGAGCGCTATAAATTCGGTCTGGTAAACCTATTGTTACTACGAGAGGATTGTCTGGTTGTATATTTAAATTCGGGGCGTTTACGAGCGGTACTTCTTGCTAACCCTAAACCTAACCCTAACCCTAACCCTAACCCTAACCCTAACCCTAACCCTAACTCTAACTCTAACCTTAACCCTAACCTAACCCTAACCCTACACTGTTAGAAAAAGGATGCTTCAGGGGTTCTTGGCTGTCCCGTATATGGAACCCTAAGGTCCGTATGCACAAAAGAGTTAAACCGGGTCTAAAGTTAGACCTGGTCTAAGGGGATTTTAGTTTTTGTGAAAGCACACCTTTAATTACATTTTCTTCTCAAATAAGCTAACAAATTATAAAGATTCGGATGCAAAGTTCAAAAATAGCACAAAATATCTCATGAAAATGCAGAGGAAAACAGATTTTGAGGCATGAATAAATTTCACTTAAACCAGGTCTAACTTTAGACCCGGTCTAACTCTTTTGTGCATACGGACCTAAGGGTTTAAAGGTTTTTTGATTTCAAAGGACCAAAAGAGGTTCTGTAGAGAACCTTTAGAGGTTCTAAATACCTATTTTTGCCCATTTTTTGCCCATTTTTAACCTTAAAATAGTTCTTTTTGGAACCTTTTGGAAACGTTTAAGGTGCTATAAAGGGTTCCATAATCGGGACAGCCAAGAACCCCTGAAGCACCCTTTTTTCTAAGAGTGTAACCCTAACCCTAATCCTAATCCTAACCCTAACCCTAATCCTAACCCTAACCCTAACCCTAATTGTTGGTCAAAACAAGTGATCAGATAGACAATGGTGGTCAGGTTATGGAAACACCCCCTTTCATTTCAATAGACACTGGTGACACAAACATGGTCATTTGATCAAAGTGAAGCACGCTAGACTGCACAAGAAACCTTCTTTGACATCGTAATGACCATGTGTTGACAATTAATAGTTGAAAAAAACTCAACAAATAAAACTTGCACGGGGGTTGATTTTCCATCTCAAACGGTTTTAGATAACACTTAGTTTTAACACGACATGTTTCTAAGAGGTGTGTCAACAAATTGTCCGATGGAGAACAAAATTAACGGAAAATACATCCCATGTTTGTTTGTGTTTCAAAACATTGACAGTCTGTAAGCCCTATTAGTTATCTATCAAATACGAAGAAAGAATTGGACTCTAAACTTTAAAAAAACCAGCATTTGTCATTCTAATGATGATTATAGGATATGTCAATGTTTTGTTTAAATTACAACTTAAATTCTAATATTCTGTGGTTTATCATGAATGATAACATTTATAAAAAGTAGATTCATAAACTCTGGCGCATCGGTATCGATTTTGGACCTCGTCCATTGGGCGTTAGAGGAACCCATTTTGACCAATGATGGAACAGCGGTACTTTTATAGATATTATTATCATGATTATTTGCGCTCCATAATCAAATGCTATTCATGATAGTGTGGCTTTATGAATAGGGCTGATCATATCTAAGTTACAATCACGACAACCAAAAACTTAATCCAGCAGCTTCAAATGTGTTATCCCTTTGGAAGCGGTTACCACAATAAAAACAAATCGACCATCATCGACCGTATACAGGTTTCGAAAGAAAAATATTATGTATGTCATTTTACCTGTTCATAATTTAGTGGATACTTTTTATTATTTTCCGGGTTTTTTATGCACGTGGAATAAAGGAAACATTAAAATGAAAATAACAGTTCTACGTATTTATTTGCGAGAAAAAACCGGAAAATAATTCAATAATAATTTTTTTATAATACATGTACCTAGGTACAAAACCATTTGTCCTAATTAAATGGAAAAACAGTTATATCAACCAAGATACGGATTATAAACGTTACTTTAAGTATTTCTGGCTATGAGACCACCTAAATACCTTTATCAATTTATCTGAATAACAATACATTTCTTTATCGTTATGCCGATAATCCAACCACAAGTTCCCTGCCACTAGTGGTGACTACATGCACACGAAGACACGGTATTAACCTTGCATATTACGATTAAATTCGAGTGCCTCCCCCTCTTTTTCTTCTGTTACCTATTTACTGAAATGGTAAATCGTTAAAATCGGCCAATGTCTGCGAATCGACTATAGTAGGTATATAGATTATTATTGATTTTAGTGATGATGTTCAATGACGATTATAATAAATGAGTTCTCTGCCCATGAAAAGTGGCCAAAGCTGAATTTGACATGCCTGAGCAGATTTGCTTTAATTTGACTAACAAAAGCTCCAAAATGGATAGATTTTTTTTAAATTACATTAAAGATTTCTAAACATGATTCTTAATACTTAGTACTTAAATACATATTTTTCATGGCTAGAACAAACATGTTTCACATGGAACACTGTTTTTTGACACACCCTCTATCTGGAATTGAATGATTGAGATCCACCATCCACAGATACCAGGGGTAGCACTGGCTCAAAAATGTGAGGAGTCCCATTTGCATTTTTCAGGACCCTTTAAGGACTGCAAAAACTAAATTTAAGGAATATTAGGGGTCCTGAAGTTTGAGCCTTTGAAAATGGTCAAATTTTTTTTAGAGACAAACAGTCGCTAACACAGATACGCACACTAGCGTAAGATCATGTAACTCATATACCTATGTCGTGTCCATGTTAATCAGTAGAAAATACTTATATATAGAATGTTTTGGAAATCGCTTGAAACTTTTGCGGAAGCAATTCGGAAGCGATTTAGTGTGTTTAACAACTTTTAAAAATACAGGATTTGCATTGTATTTATCTTTTACGGACATTAATAAATTTAAAATGTAGGCACAGGATGGAGATTGACAATTTTCAGCCTAATGTCTTAAGGTTTCCACGTCCATACATCGTCAGATTTAAGGGGCCCCTTTATTTTCGATTGGGACCCGTTAGTGAAGTTCAATATGTAAACTTACGCGTCCATTATCGTCCAATTAGAAAATAAGGGGTCCTAGGACGCGAGGACGCGCAAGAACGCGAGCCCTGCACGATACGTGCTAAACCAATACGAGTGGCAGATTAGGACAATTCATTTTGCGATATTTTGCGAAAACGATCGTGGTTATCACGTGATACGTATCGTTGAAAAAATAATTTACACTGTTTTAACGAAATGCACTGTGGGATTGTGTTACCAGCCTAAAATCAAAGAGGGTCGCAAACTTGCTTAGAATTGTATATTATTAGCCTAGCTATAACAAGCTAAAAGTAACATCTCTGAATGTATAAAGAAAGTGTGCAAAGGAGAAATTGTTGGGCACACTGGTAAAATGGTTTTACAACAGGTTTTGCTATCATTATCAAACTGAACTCAATATAATTGTTTACGCATTTCAATTGTTTATTTAGATACAAAGTTTAATAAAGCAAGAGTTAAATGATAGATAAATAAAAAAAAAAGGAAACTATAAACGCATGGGCGGCCTTTATAATTTACAAAAATTAACATAACAATGATGTTACATTAATTCACCATCAAGTTTAAAAAATAGAAAAATAAAAGGAAAACAAGGATTACTCGGAACCCGTGATTGCCGATTACCAACCACACGGCCAACGTATGCACGCCACAGAGAACGACGATGATAGTTTTATTAATTATCCATATCCATTTATTTATAACGAACGGATTTTTATCGTGCCATTTTTGCCAAAATTGTGTGTTTCTCTCGCACAAAATGTGTTTGTAATGTTATTATACTCCTTAATTTTTGAAAGAACGGTAAAAAACGTTGACATTTTCGAACACAAAAACGGCGTCATTTATACGGTCCACAATCATTGGTAGCGGTATGGTGTAGAAGTCCCAAGTATGCAAATGAGCTCACTGAATACAATGTCATGCTCTACCGTACCACACATCTACCCAGTACTCAACAACGGAATAAATCTCATTATCCTCATTTGCATACTTGGGACTTATACACCATACCCTTACCCAATCACTGCTCGACTGAATCATACGATGTGTCGTGACGGATGACGTGACGTGTTGCATTATTCATGTTATAATCTGTTATAATACACAGCGAACATGCACCGGGGTCATGGGTTAATGCGCTGTGTATAAATTCTATATTCCCGGCAGACATTCTGTTCAAAGGCACAAAAAGTGGGCTTGTTTAAAGCATTTTTTAGCAATTCTGAGATGTGCAGTTCGATTTTCTTTCTCGAATTGGTTAGAAAATCATCCATTTTAGAACATCTGAAATTTAAAATGAACTGCACACCTGGGAAAGTATGATGCCGAGGGCATATATTTTGCACGTAAATCAAATACAAGAGTTCTAAAAATCGACAGAAATATGACGTCATAACCATTGCTTCGGGACAAAATGGCGCGGTACCGCCCCCCGCCCCCCCTACACCGTCATCGGGTTTAGAAATTACGCCCTCTGTAGACGACTTAGTTTCAATCAACGGATACTTAAAAGACAAAACGTCCCGTAGTATGCAGTACTCCGGAGGAGTTTGATACAACTCTATATAATATTTGATTGGGGGAAAGTAGAAGAAATTTGCCATTCGTATGACGCTTCCTGGATGTGTAGCACTACTATCCACAATGATTAAACGCTAGGGCATCTTTTGAGTCAGCGATGCTCCTAGTCATAATTTCCTCAATATTCGATGGTCGTATGATAACATTTGGCGCGTCGATTTGGATGTTAGCAATTAATGTAAGCTATGTGCTGACCAATTAACAACTTATGCGACTTAGAAATCTGGAAGTATGTTTAAGAGATACACTCTGTTGTGTTTCTTAACTACGTGTCATCTGGTAGCTGTTGCTGCGTCGATACCCGGGAAAACAATCTATATCGGGGCCTTCTATGGATCTTCTGTTGCAAACAAATCTCTGTCAAGTGCAAATACAGCGGTTAAACACATCAATAAATTAGACGGGATTTTAGATGGGTATCACCTAAAAATTCGATGGCATGAATTTCCGGTAAGTTTTATGTTATTTTAAGTGTTTTGGGGCTGTTAATTACACTGTGCCTAAGGTTTGACATTTCAAAAATCTTTAGTTACACGTGTTGGAGTCGATGATAGTCTTATCAAATGTCCGTATTGTAAGGCAATGACTTTTAAAAACACCTGTGGCCAACGTTTTCTGATTTTCGCAGATATTTTAGGGAGATCGACTTTTATATAGGTTGGGTAAATCTTGCACTCCCGACTGCACATTCTATGTATTTCCAGGGGAAGTACGCCATCATTTATTGAATATACTCAATTGAAATACTGCCCTTCTATTGCGTGCACTATGTCCACCAGTTATCAGAAAGGCCAAATACTGAACTTTGTTTGTCATACGCTGATTCACATTAATCATGTTAGTGTTGAACACTGTTCGTGTTGTATCATCTGCCCAGTTATTGATTAAGCTTTTTAAAAAGATTGGCATGATTTTATTAAAACAACAATGTTTTCTGCATGTGTGGCACTATAGTGTTTTTAAACTTTATATGTTATGTTTACAATTGCCAAAAACAAACCAAAAGCTGGGGTGAATAGATTTTATTTTAAATCTTCAAATCAACAACAAACAAAATAAATTTGAAACTTCATGTTTGACTTTCAATTGTTTTAATGTTTCAATGTTTTGGATGGAAAAGTGCTTACGACATAAGATTGCTGAACATGGTTATTAGTGTTTTGCGACCACAGTTTTCATAGTTTTCATGGCCACAAATCATGTTTTGCATAAGACACTTTTTACACGCCCTGTATTTTATTCATTTTTTTAGAATTGTGTAATACGAGGTATGAAGGCAATTCTGACGTCATATCAATATTTTAGACACAAAATTATGAGTACTTAGTAAATATGAACGGATTTGCTTACAGCGGTGCAATATAATCCTCTTACAACCATACCAACTTAAAATACCATGAATATTTTAAGTCGAGTCACTAGCCTTGATAAAATTGATATGTTATTTATTCTTCTTCAAATTCTTTGTGGCATCATTAGTCCAGTTGTCAAACTGACGCTGGGGAATGAGATCCATCCACATCCATACAAAATAAAAGAACCTTCCATATAAACATCTATTTGCTTACCAAACGACAGATAAACAGGTCAAAGTATCTCATAATATGTCATAACAACGATATTGACATTTTTCGATGATTCTCAATCCTTGTGGTATTGTGTGTTTTAGGTTCCATGTCTGCTAAAATAGATCGCCTTGTTTATATACGTCCTTGTCCTTTTTCTAATTTTCGTAATTGTCCTTGCAGTGATATTCTGTAACAAACAAGTTGTGTATTTTGTTATCTAAGTATCTAGAGACACCTGCCAACATGACACATTAACAAGTTGTTTTATCTTCACAATTCACTTTAAAAAAAACCACACATTGCTTACAAATCTAATGATGCCAATTTCGTGACCAAGTAATTAATTGACGGACATGAAGGCAGAATAATTTGATGTGACTGGTCACGTTACAATTGTCCTTGCAGTTACATTCAGTGACACGTAATTATGTATCTAAAGACAAACCCGATCGCATGACACTTTATTTAATAAGTTGTTTTTCTTCATAATTCACTTACAAAAAACAGACACATTGGTTACAAATCTAATGATGCCAATTTCGTGATCAAATAATCAATTGACGGACATAAAGGACAAATAACTCCTCTAGATAATCAATAGCTATGTTCATACGGGCAGGTTTTTTCTCGAAAATAAAGGGGCATTGAGAGATGCGTATGGGAGTGCGCCCTCAATTATCCTGGAAATCAGGGTTTTTTGCATCAAAGTAATACTTAGGCATATACTAACTACCATCTGAAACAGTTTACCAACATTCACCGTTTTACTCACGGACTTTCGCGGCAAATCTCAACCCGGAAGTGCCGTTATTTAGTTTGGCATGAAGGCGATGTCGGAATTGTATGATATTTTGGATTTTGGCTATGTTGATGATTATCTTTACGTTATTTGCTCATTTAGTATATCGATACATCTCTCAACGCCCCTTTAACATATGACGGTCCACACGAAGATTTTTTATCTTCGACCAACAATTAACGAGCTTGGTTGAAACCGTATATGCGGCGCCTTTTACGACCGTACGGAGTTCTACCGACACCGTCCATAACACACAATCAATCAATTAAACACGAACTCTAAACATGCTAAGTCCAACAAAATCCAACAGAAGCACCGCGCCTGTGGACCATTCTCATTACGCAATTAAGCAAAGGTACATATAGGCTCCAAAAAGTTATTATTTGAAAAGCGACTCCCTTAGCGAGATGCACGATCACCTGAACTTCGGCCGCGGAGGCCCATTGCGGCCCACCCCATTTTTGTGTCATTGTTTGTCCCAAAACACCCGAATTTGGAATTGCTTAGAGTTATTATAATTATATACAGAAAAGTTAAAAGGATACTTTTAAACAATTACCGTATTCGATTAAACGTGAACGATTCACACAAGATGCGTCTCAATATGATGGCGCGCATCTGTTACTAAAGAATGCTTAGCTCTAGAAATTGCACTTGCCCTAAAATCCAAAATGGCCCCCAAATCCAAAATCCGACGCGATTTGTTATTGTGATATTCCACTCAATTAAAAATGCAACGCAAGCCCTTGCGTTGTGCCATGCGATTTGCGTTTGGGTCTGACTGCGCCAGAATTGCATATATTCGGTAACGCTACAGATGCGCGCCATTAGAAAGAGACGCATCGATCGTTATTATGTGCGTTGAAACGATGCGTGAAAATATTATAATGAGACGCAATAACGCTGTGCGCCTTGACGACAAAATAGAACAATACTGCAAAATTCCCCAGAAACTCGTTATTGCTCAGCCTGTGATTTGCAATCGCGGAGCAGCCCCACCAAAACGTAAAACGCATGGCACAAACCAGCCAAGTTTTTACTGATTCTATGAAAAACTAATTAACAATGCAAAACACTTTCATTTTATTTAAAAAGAATGCATAACTTTGATACTACGAGTACATTATATCTTAGGTACATAAAATGTGAAAATTAAAATATACATAGATAAAACATTTTGTAAAATATTTTACCACTATAGTCTATTCCAAACTGATGAGCGTGATAATAATAACGATTGTGTGTGGAACGTCACAATAACAAATCGAGTCGTTGGATTTGGGGCCTGTGTAATACGCTTTGGCAAATACATTCTTGGCGCGCGCACCGAGATTATAATGTAATTGCGTTTTTCTGAAAGACCCTCAACTTTTTGAATGAAACAGATTTGATTATTTGCCTTAAACAAATTGGATCAGCTCATCAGTTTGGAATAGACTATAGTGGTAAAATATTTTACAAAATGTTTTATCTATGTATATTTTAATTTTCACATTTTATGTACCTAAGATATAATGTACTCGTAGTATCAAAGTTACGCATTCTTTTTAAATAAAATGAAAGTGTTTTGCATTCTTAATTAGTTTTTCATAGAATGCAGTAAAATATCCCTTTGTACAAGTAAGAAAAAGTGAGAGCAAATATTCGTTTTCATGGTGACCCATTTCAGACGACCTATATCAATGGTGTATGAATGAATGACCGCTGATTCAGATCTGCCAGATGACGTCACGGAATGTATTATCGCCTTTAGCTTTAGCAAGTAACACGTCACGCTATGTCAAGAACTCGTATCACTTAGCTGATGAAATAACAGAAATGTTCATTGTACAGTGGCGTAGCTAGGTTATTGATATTGGGGGGAGGCGAGAAATATACATTTTGGCTCTAAAGAAGCTTGTTCCAGCGAATATTGCATTTTGGGGTAACATATGCGCGCGTAGCGCGCGAAAATCTTTCATCTGTATACTTTTGACCATCATAATTCCATGATTCCTCTGGTCAAATGACCGACAGTGCCAATCTCAACCGACACGACGTCAATATTGGGGGGGGGGTCGCCCCCTCGCCCCCCTACGCCACTGTCATTGCATAGAGGATAACATGTTTGTCTCGCATGATGTGGTGTCTCTGTTTACTAATCTGGAAAATTTTCAAATTTTCGTTGTAATTGTGGAGAGAAAAAAGTGAAAATTTGAAGAAAAAACACGATTTTGTCGAAATGACATGAAAACAGAAATGCCCGACCGAACGACCTACCGGAGAGGTCCGTAACTTGGGGGGGGGGGGGGGGGGGGTCATCGCATTATCAAACGAAGACTTACCGATGATGACATTCTCAAATCGCGAACAGTCGATGATATTGTTGAGCTAACAGATTTTATTCTCACCACCACTTAGTACACATCACGAGAGACAAAATTGACTGTTACAAATTCGGTACAGCGATGAGCAGCCGGTATATATCCCCATGATAGCCAACATCGTCATTCAACACTTAGAGGACATAGCTCCGCTTGAACATGTTGACCGTAAAAGCCTAGACTGTTCAAACGGTATGTGGATGATATCTTTGGAATTATACTCAAAGACATCGAAGACAAGTTGACACAGGCAGCTTCAAGTGTACATACCAGAAAGAGCAGGAGGGCAGAATCGTGTTCTTTTACACCCTTAGCTTACACAAACCAAACCAGGCGGCAGTGTAAAACTTCTATTTACAGGAAACCTATTCACACAAACCAATTTGAACTTTCAATCTGCCCACCCAATGATGGGGCAGCCACCAGCCCAGCAAACCAAGGTGGTACCTCTGGTCCCGGAGGGGAAAGTAACGGGCACCCTAATCAGTCCAGCTCCTCGACGCTCAATTCAGAGTTGACGGGAAGGCGAAGGAAATGGGCTACAAACGTAGACATAAATGTAGACTTATTACCCGAATTGGTACATGGAACGTACGGACACTACTTAAACCAGTCACTCTCAATTTACTGATAAGAGAATTTGCACGCTGCAAACTGCAACTGCTTGGAATATCTGAGGTCCGCTGGTCTGGGAAAAGTCACTTTACAACTGATGATGGCCAAATCATCTACTTTTCTGGTAATGAGAAAGATGGCAGCAGTGGTGTGGCATTTATAGCTAGTCCTTTCATGAGCAAGAGAGTGTTGGGCTATAATCCAGTTAGTGACAGAATAATATCCATTAGACTGCAGGCAAGACCTGTAAACATCAGTGTTGTTCAGGTTTATGCACCCACGTCAGCTGCATCAGATGAAGACATTAACTCCTTCTACGATCAACTTCAGGATGTCATAGATGGACTCCCTAAGAAAGATGTTATTATGGTCATTGGCGACTTCAATGCGAAGATAGGAAAAGGAATCCAGCATGATGAGGAGGCCCAAATTATTGGACATCAAGGTCTAGGAAAAAGAAATGAGAGAGGAAATATGTTAGTTGATTTCTGCATAGAGAACGACTTTTCTGTTGCCAACACCATGTTCTCCCAACATCCTAGAAGACTTTACACATGGCAAAGCCCAGGAAATCCTGCTGTTCGCAACCAGATTGACTTTATCCTCATCAAGAAGCGCTGGAAATCCTCAATCAAAATAGCCAAAACTCTGCTAGGCGCTGACATTGGAAGTGACCACCAGCTTCTTATTGCGGATGTAAGAGTTAAATTAAAATGTATTCATAACTCACAGAAGGTTATGAGGTATGACTTGCAGAACATCAGTAAGCAATTCTGGACAGAAACTAGTAACAGATTCGAGAAGTTGATGCTCCATGAAGCCGAAATGACACCAGATGAGCTATGGCTAGGCATCAAGGATTCAATTCAACAAACTGCCAAAAAGCATGTCCCAAAGAAGCCCAAGAGAAGTGCATCCCATTGGCTGTCTCAAGAGGTAATAGACCTTGCAGATGAAAGACGTCATCTTAAAGAAGCTGGCTTACAACATAGCAACCTATACCGCAAGTTCTCTAAAACAGTCACATCAGCAAGTTGTGCAGTGAATTGGAATATCACAGTGCCCAGAATAACAGCAGAGATCTGTTCTGTGGAATCAAGAATCTGACCAATAAAACTACAGCCAAACTTGCAGTAATCAAGGATGAGAATGGCAAAGTTCTGACAGAGGGGGCAGACATCAAAGAGCGGTGGAAAAACTACTGCAAGGGGCTTTATGCATCTCAAGAGGTCACTGGCATACAAGCAGATATCGAGTGCAATGAGGAGGAGCCTGATATCCTTGTATCTGAAGTCAAGAATGCCATCAAGAAGCTTAAACCCAACAAAGCACCTGGCATAGACGATATTCCCGGCGAGCTACTCAAAAACACTGACGAACATGGAGTTTCAATCCTGCTACAGCTCTGCAACAAGATATGGCACACTCGGATATGGCCTGAAGACTGGAAAAAAAATCTGTTTTCCTCACCCTACCCAAAAAAGGAGATGTCAGTGAATGTAAGAACAACAGAACGATAGCTCTTATCCCACATGCCAGCAAAATTCTACTGCACATCCTTAATGAAAGATTGAGACCACATCTCGAAAGAGAGCTTCCTCCAGAACAGGCTGGTTTTCGAAGAGGCCGTGGCACCAGAGACCATATAGCTAATATTCGCCACATCATTGAAAAATGCAAGGAATACAAGCGAAAGGCATACCTCTGCTTTATAGATTATGCCAAAGCCTTTGACTGCGTGAGATATGGTCCTCTCTGGATTGCGCTACAAGCTCTAGGAGTCCCCAACCATCTAGTTCAACTACTAAAAAGCCTCTATGATGGCCAATTTGCTTGTGTGCGCACTGCTCAGGGAGACAGCGACTGGTTCAATCTCGGCCAAGGTGTGCGTCAAGGATGCATCCTCTCACCTACTCTGTTCAATTTGTATGCCGAGCACATCATGAGACATGTCCTTGATGGATGGGCTGGCGGCATATCAGTAGGTGGCTGGCAGCTTCACAACTTACGCTATGCAGATGACACCACACTATTAGCCACAAGCCAGGAAGAGTTAGGCATCTTGCTGAAGAAGGTCAAGAATGAAAGTGAGAGCTTGGGCCTACGTCTCAATGTTGCCAAAACAAAGTTCATGGTCATCGGCGATGATGGAAACATTACCCCTCTTCTAGTTGACGGTCAAAATGTGGATCAGATCCAACAGTTCAATTTCCTCGGATCTCTCATCACTCAAGAAGGAGGATGTTATACAGAAATCAGGCGTCGTTTGGCTATGGCTAGATCTGCAATGACACAGCTCTCAAAAATATGGGCTGACAGAGGCATCACTATATCAACCAAGGTACGCCTGGTCAAAGCACTCATTTTCCCTATTTCAACCTACAGGTGTGAATCCTGGACACTGACAACTGCAAGCTGTAACAAAATTAATGCATTTGAAATGTGGTGTTGGCGCCGGATGTTAAGGATCACTTGGGTCATGAAGAGAACCAATGTGAGTGTGCTTCAGGAGGTTGGTGTGAAGACAAGGCTACTTGGGCTGATAAATTCCCAAACTCTCTCTTACTTCGGTCATATTGCCAGGCGCCAAGGAAACTGTCTAGAGAAGGTGATCATGCAAGGCAAGATTGAGGGTGCACGCGGACGAGGCCGGCCAAGGTCAAGATGGTTCGACAGAATAAAATCTCTGGTTGGGCATCCTACTTCAGTCATTTATCGACTGGCTGCTGACCGACGGAAGTGGCGTGTCATCACCAAAGTCACGAGCTGTCAGTCATGACAGAAAATCGTACCAACCACAACCACAATCTGCCCACCCGTTGCACCCAAAGTTAGGGGTGATCAGAACATTGCTAGACAGGAAAGACAACGTTGTCACAGACCCAGCTAATAAAAGCACGGAGGAAGAAACGGTCAAGTAATATGGTTACCCAAAGTGGTCGATTGATAAAGTCAACAAAGCGCGACAACGGCAGAAGAAAAAGAACAGTAAAGAGACAGAGAGTAAGCAAAACACTAACACATGTCACTCTACCAAGGGTGCAAAATATCCAACGAATCTTCATAAAACACAATAATGGTTCGGCGGTCAAACCACACTCTAGCCTCCGCAATATCTTAGTACATGTAAAGGACAAACAGGATAATGATTAGAAAAAAGAGTGGTTTGCGAGATACCTTGCTATAACTGTGATAAGAACTTCTATAGAGGTGAGACAGGTCGACGTTTTGACACGTACAATTGAACACAAAACAAAAACAAAAGCCGGAAATTCACTCGCGTGGCATAAAGGACTCTCAGAACACAGATATGTTGCTACTGAGAACCATCTAATGAAGTGGGACAATACCAACATACCAGCGACGAGCGTCAGACGACGCTTGAAATACGAGATGAAAGGGAATCCATTTAGATCCATCGCAAAGCCAATAATGAAACGTACCTTATGAATTGCGACTAGGGGGCTACCAACTTAGTCGCCTGTATGATCCATTGTTCCAATACGTCACGTCATCAAATACAGCCCGTGACGTCACCAGAAATTTAACATTTCCTGGCAACTCTGGATCAGTGGTCATACACCATAAAGACATCCGACCGGGCGTCGAATCTATCTGGAACAGTAAGTTCACCTTGACATTGGTCTATGAAATTTTCTATATAATTAGAGTGCATTAGTTATCATGATTTAACAAAGTTGCATGACCATATTCCAATTATACGTTTCCATAATAAGTAACATACTGACACTCAAAAAAATAAAATCATTTTACAAAAGATAGATTACATGCGTAAGAACATTATTAAATTCGTATATTCATATACTCCAATTCAGCGATTTTATTAACTAACAACATAAAGTCAACATTTCATCAATATCCTTTCTGTGCATATCTAGCACAGTACGTGGTAACGATATTCCTAAACGACTAAAGGATTACCGATACTGACCCAATATGGGAATATTCCATTTGGAATCGATACACAGGTGCGGATCCAGGAATTGTTTAGGGGTGGGGGCCATGATATGGATATTTTCCTAAGTCTCACCAAAGCGAGCGCGGACAGGGGAGTTCGAGGGGATGTGCCCCTCTCGCACGCAAGTGGAACATTTTTCAATTTTCGAACTCATTTGGTGCGATTTCGTGTATACTTTTGACCAACATTTTATTCAAAAGCCACCTCTTCATTTCCAATCAATGTATTGTTTTTTATCAATGCAAGAAAGAAATTGAGCATAATACAGGCTGTCCCAAAATGATTAGTACCCATCGATGCCCAAAGTTCAATAATTGTTTTCATCATCAAAATCAATGAAATTAGATCCGTTGTTTTTCTATCATATTTGCTATACTGTACCCTTTCATTCGAATTTTAGATCATGAATATCGGACTTATTTTAATGAAGTTACACTCCATTGTGTAAGACATGGTGATTTCACCTTTTTGGCAAATTGCCAAAAAAAAGTGTTTTTAAACAGCTTGTTTGAAAGAAACTAATACATTCTCTTAATCTCTTGTCTGCTAATATCTTTGGTTCCTTTCTATTTTAAACTGCTGTTGTATCATATTATCATGATTATTGTTCAAACCATTAATACACCTTCATTTTGATTCAATTTGAAGAGTAAAAATGGATCGTCACGCATGAGCGACCCCAAGCCTTGTTTCTATAATGAGCTAGTTTTGAGGCTAGACTTGAGGGACATTTAAGCAGGTAAAGACGTAGTCATGGGTAATTAGCAGTGGCTTAGACTTCTTTTTTATATTGGGGATGCAATTTCCTACAAACTTGGTAAAATGATATAGTCCCTACTCCCTTAGTGTTTAACCTCACGAAATCCATTCTCCAATGTGAAAATGAAATCTAAACCACTAGTGATTCACCAAATACCACTTCATGTAGAAGTCCCTAAACACTTGTCAAAAACAATGCATGGGGTCACTCAAGTGTGACAAACTTCTTTTACCCGTTGAATTGAATTAAGTAGAAGAATTATTAATGATTTGAACACCCATAACTAATAACAGTTACAACAGAAAGACACACAAGATTATATTGAGTAGACAAGAGATTATGAGAATACACAAGTTTCTTTCAAACAAGCTGTAATAGCACACACATTTTTTAGCACGTTGACAAGAAGGTGAAATCACCATGTTTACATAATGGAGTGTATCTTGAGTTTGATAAATCCGATATTCATGATCTAAA
This sequence comes from Ophiura sarsii, assembly GCA_035610835.1. NCBI lineage: Eukaryota > Metazoa > Echinodermata > Ophiuroidea > Amphilepidida > Ophiuridae > Ophiura > Ophiura sarsii. Next base: position 26,039,938 of record CM069446.1, on the reverse strand, counting down.
ATTCTAATAAAAAAGTAATGTATGACAAAGATGATGTAAAACAACGCACCTAATCCTATCGATTTTTACGATGACAAAATGAATGAACTTTGGGCATCGATGGGTACTAATCATTTTGGGACAGCCTGTATACTGATATTTTCTTGATTTAAGTATAGATGGTTTAAAAGCTCGAACAGGGGGCAGTCTGAGGGGGATGTGCCCCCATCCGAATTGGATTTCTTTTCAATTTTCGAACTCATTTGGTGCGATCTGGTGTATGCTTTTAACCAAAATTTGATTGGAAAGCCACCTCTTCATTTCCAATCAATATTTTTGTTTTTTATCAATGCAAGAAAGAAGTTGAGCATATACTGATATTTTCTTGATTTAAATATAGATGGTATAAAGCGTGAACAGGGAGGAGTCTGAGGGGGGATGTGCCTCCCTCAGAGTATGATTTTTTTCTTCAATTTTCGAACTCATTTGGTACGATCTGGTGTAAATTTTTGACCAACATTTTATCGAAAAGCCACCTCTTCATTTCCAATGAATAGTTTGATTTTATCAATGCAAGAAAAAGCTGAACATATACTGATATTTTCTTGATTTGAGTATAGATGGTTTAAAAGCGCGGACAGAGGGGAGTCAGATTTTTTCTTCTTCAATTTTCGAACCCATTTGGTGCGATTTGGTGTGTACCTTTGACCGATATTTTATTGAAAAGCAATCAATATTGGCTTTTTATATAAGCCTATGCCAGAAAGAAGTTGTGCATACTGATATATATATATATTCTTGATTTAAAATTGTTATGTTGAAAAAAATTAGGTTTAAAAAAGCATATCGATAGTTATATTTATTACCTCCAAAATATCACAGATTTCTCGTTAACGTACGCTATATCCCGACCACCGTCCACTAACTCCAAACGTTCTTATGTCATTCACATGCCTCCCCGCCCACCTTTTCATACCCTCACCCTTTTCTTTTCTTTTTCGTTTGTCCCCTCTCCTTCCTTACTAATTTCCTTTATTTTCTTTCCTTTTTTTCTTTCCCCCCCCCCTTTTTCCTTTCCTTTCCCCCTTTTTTCACGGGGGGGGGGGGAGGCCCCGGGCCCCCTGGACCCGCCACTGCCGATACACCCCCTACGGAAAACATCATAGTGACCTTAAATTTTATCCCAATGGGGCGTGTATTTCAAATGGAGACACCCATGCAGGTAACCCCATTTGAAATTCACACTCCCTGCGTGGAAGATTAACACCTTCCATAGGAAAAGAGAAAACAAAACTCTTTCACAGAAAAAATATAGCAAATATTTCTGGAACTAGATAAAATATGAGAACCAGCCAATTGCAATATGAAGCCTAAACCAGAGACATTATTTTGTAGAGTATCATGATTATTTGCGTGATAAATTGTTTTGAGAACCCAAGAAGGACCCTATCTTCCAATTGCTAAACAATGAAAATCAATTAATAATAAACACATATTAAACATTTGATAACAGTAAAATTGTAACAATTGTACATTGAACTACGTTCAATTGGAAGAAATATAACAAATTGGTAATGATATACGGATTTAATTTCAATCATTTTTACGATGGCGTGGTGGATTACAGAGATAACAAAGAGGTATCAATACATTTTGTATTGAGAAATTGACATCTCAGTTTCCAAATTCTAGATTGAGATTGAGATTGAGATTGAGATTGTCGTGTAATATAATACGTTCGTGAAAACCAGGTAAAGACCTTGTCATTCATATCATGCTTATTACCAAAATTACATGTCATCCTTCCCAGTTAAGCTATTCTATACAGTGTTTGTTAAGGCCAAACAAAAAAATAGGTTTGTCTCAAAGCTTGCGCGCGCATTGGTTTTGAAATGCCAAAATACCGCGTCTGAAATGCAGGAAATTGTAAAATCAATTTTTATTTTCCCTACAAATTTTTATTTCAAGTTTTTATCAAAAATATCGGCAGATTTTCCTTTTCTCAAACTTTTACATAACTCAGTTCTTCAAAAAACGCTGCAAAATTGTTCTTTACACAACTACATCACAATATTCATTTCAAATAGAAAAAAAACAATATCAGAAAGTGTCAACGGTTGCAAATAGTAAGAGTACACAAATAAAAAAAATTGTAAAAAAAAAAAAAAGGAAGACAAAAAACCGCGCGCGTTACCCGATTTTGAAGCCTTCGCAAGCTTTGAGACAAACTTCTTTTTTTTTTTTGCCTAACCATATGACAAAACATCGCTTTGATCATTGACAGATTGTCGATTAAATTGTCGGTAATAGGTGACCTGATTGCCCGATTGTATTTACGCACCTGCGGTAAATACTGTGATTTAGCATTTTAGGATTGTTTGTTTTTTGTCCCTCAGGATATCAATATTTCACCAGAAAAAATTGTTATGTTTTGGCAACTCAGTTGGCATGTATCTCATTGAGTATGTTTCTACTGGGGTTTTTACGGTAATTACCGCACGTTGCCCAGTTGAAACAGACAGATAACGCTAATTGACGCTTAGTTTTGTAACCGCCAAAACCTTCACAAATCAGGTTTGTTAATGGTCATTAACGTTAACTTACCCGGTAGAAACAGCCACCCGTTAAATATTAAAACGATAAGTTCCTGTGACCCGGAAGTATACACGTGTTTTTGTTGTTAACATGCAATATTGAAAGACAAGGAATGCGAAGGCAGTCTTTTTCGGGTGGGCGGCATTGTTGTTATAACAAAAGGTCAAATGTCGTGGCCCATCGATTAGGACGCTTATAAGCTTAGAAGTAACTTTTCGCGATTAGAAACGGGTGGGATTAAAAAGTCCGCAACCTTGGAGTGATGTTTGACAGCGGTTAAACAATGGAGAAACAAGTGTCTACTGTGTCAAGGGGTGTATGTGCGTCAATAATGAACATTAGACGTGTCCGTAAACATCTTACATGTGATGCAGCGAAAACCTTTGTAAATGACAGATCATTTCTAGGATTGACCCTTGCAACTCTCTCTTATTTGGTATTTCTGATTTCTTATTATCTCGACTTCATCGGTTACAAAATATGTCAGCTAGACTAATCACACTTACGCTGAAATTTGACCACATCTCCCCTGTGTTAGCTGATTTACATTGGCTACCTGTGGAGCAACGCATTGTCTTCAAATACTCTTTACTCATCTACAAAATACAACTTGGTAAAGAACCCGTATATCTTGCTGACTCTGTTCAACCATATACTCCTCGGCGTGCTCCTCGTTCGTCAGAGCAAGGTCTCTTAAAATTAAATCGTACAAAAACGCAGTGGGTCAACAGAGCCTTTGGGATTGCAGCGGCAAGAATATGGAACAATTTACCTGCTGTCATCCGATTAAACAGCAATATAAACAGTTTCAAAAGGGACTTTAAGGATTTAAAGTGGCTTTTACTCATATTTTGTTTGTTTTTGTGGTCATCTGATATGTTTTGTGCTCTATTGACTGTATAGCTTGTTTGTAAATGCATAAGCGCCAAGAGCGACATTTATGGCGGATACCGGCGCTTTATAAGTTTTCATTATTATTATTATTTTACCGAACATCAACATTCGGGTAAAGTATTTCAATTCGTCCTTTGATATTAGTGCAGTTTAATTTCGTACCCATTATTAAAATAAAGATAGTTTAATTTCTAGTTATTTCCACAAAGTGTGGGCGACCGAGTACGTGCTACGTGTAGCATTGAAATTCATTCCACATATCTCCTAGAATAAACAACCACTCTTTAAGTAAACAGATCCGTCGTGAATATTATTGTTAATGCTATTGAACCATTTTTATTTTACACTCAAACCACATTTTTGCAGAGAGATCCGGGCAAGCCTCTTCATGCATTATACAAGTATGTAACAGTTGGTGCACCCATAGTTGCAGCGGTTGGACCGCTGTTATCGTCTCAAGCCACAGAAGTGTGCCAAGTTGCTGCGCAGTATAACATCATTCAAGTAAGTGCTAACGTCCCGGGGGTCTCACATTGAGATGGTATACGTAGATGTGCCTGCCTTTTGGGGTGCTTTTTCGCACAAATTGGTATAGCGATTGGGTGCTTTTATCACAGCGTCCAATTGGCATAAATTGGTGTGTATTTTGAGGCATTTTTTATTAAAAAGCACCCAATGTATGCAACATTTGGTGCTTTTCTAACAAAATTGGTATATTGATGGGGTGGGAAATTGGCCCGAAAATAGGTCTAGAGAAAGTCATATTTTCGAAGTCCGGCAGGCACATCCATGTACGATTTTGGCGAAAGTACCCCCCCCCCCCCCCCCCCCCGGGGGCTAACGTATTCACTAATAATAATGTTTCCTTCACCAATAATAATGGTGTCTTCATAAATAATAATGTCGTCTTTCATGAATAATAATGTTTTCTCTGGATTGTTGTATGTCATGATGGACTTTCGTTCTCCTCAAAATTTGTATTTTAATATCAGAAGAGAAGAAAACACATTTATTTTAACATGTAAAATGTATGTGTGTAACGCCACAACAAATTAATACGAGCCATCAATGGTCAGGCTATAATTTACATGCTTAATGATTGGTCCACGCATAATTAAGGTGCACAACCAAGCGGTTAAACGCTCGGCTTATTTGAAAGGGTTTTTTTTAATTTGTCAACCCACCGTATATTGGCCGTAGACCTTAAATCTCCCCGGAATTTCAATATTCAAATACGTCGGATACTGAAATCCAAATCTGTGGGGCTAATGATTCCACTCTCTCCTTCTCAGGAAGAGTTTAGCAGAGTTTCCTTACTGTCTAAACGTAATAGAATGAAATACTCACTCTCCAAAAGGGCGAAAAGAGTAAAGATCACTCTACAAAGAGTGAAAATTACTCCAAAACGAGTATTAATTACTCTTAAAAGAGTAAAAATCACTAAAATAAGAGTGAAAATCACTTCAAATAGAGTAAAAATCACTAAAATAAGAGTGAAAATCACTTCAAAAAGAGTAAAAATCACTCAAATAAGAGTGAAAATCACTTCAAAAAGAGTAAAAATCACTCAAGTGTCCACTTTTTGAAAGAGTCATATAAGTGACCACTCAAAAAGTGTTTTCACTCTTTGTGGAGTAATTTTCATTTTTTTTCACTTTAACATGACACCATGTTGCTTTGTTTCTCGTTCTTCTTACAGTTGACTACAGCCACGGATGTTTCGTTGAAAGACCGCAAACGTTATCCATTGACATTACAGGCAGCGCATGATGCAAGTCAAGTGATACCGGCTAGAATTAAATTCTTAAAGCTTATGGGTTGGAAGCGGGTGGCTCTCGTTTACGAAGCAATTGACGTGTTCAGAGAGGTTGGTATACACCATAAGAGCATTTACAAATACATTTACTTCCTCCGTGACGACATGTTTTATAAACGAATACAAGCTTAAAGGTATTCCGGAAATTTGATCATAGGTATCCAACTTGTATGCTATATTTAAAAGATATGACTGCAAATAGTATAAATTACGTACCAGTCTTCTTTAAACATTTCAGTAAGTTATGCTTCATCTAATTCTAATAACACAGAATAATGTGAATGTCACTCATGTATGAAAAGTATCGCTGTCTACATACATGCCCATTCATGTTACAATTGTCCAAGAGGGGATCCTGTTTATATAATAATTTATTTCTTATTTTCTTTGTAGAGGGAAATTCAGAATTCAGTTACTTTCAGAAAATATTTACTAATTGTCCCGAATACTAAGTAACTTATATCATGTATACGAAGGAACCTGATCAATAGTAAATAGACAGTACACAAACTATACAGTACATTATCAAGATTATAAATTACCTGTCTTGGAAAAATAATCTCCATATCCCATCCGGCAGCACTCTCTTTCAGGAACCTGAAGATCCGTTTTATTTTCTATTAAATTGTAAAATGAAAGAGGAATAAGAGCTACAAATGTACCAAGATAAATCTTCATGCGTGTTAAAGATGTAACATTAATGGAAAATGTTTGATTCAAATTATGTTTATGATGTGAAAAACCAAAGAAAGTTATCATTATAAATGAGAAATAAAAAACTTACATCATATTTTTATATTTTTCCTAACAAAATAGGACATGAAAACAATGGCAGTCAGTTTGTTTAATGAAGGATTCAGCGTCATCTCAAACGAAGCAATTACCGACACCGACAACCCGACGGAACAAGTGAAGAGTCTAATCGTGAGTTGAATTCTTAAACAGTCCCAACCCACTTTAAGGGGACTGTGGACTCTCAGGTACAGCCTCTGTAAAACTGCCGTAACTTTTTCAATATTCATTTAATCTTTATAAATGTATACAGTTTTTTGCAGAAAAGTGCCAAAAAAAGTGATTTTTTCCCCCAAAATGGTGATTTTCATGATTTTGGCTGTAAAAAATCACATTTTTTAGCACCTTTTGGTCTGTAACTCAAAAAATAAAAAATAAGATATTAAAATTAAAAAAACGCTCCTGGGGAATGTTATCAGGATTATCATAAAACTAGTATGACAAAATTTAACAAAATATATTTTGAGTTATCTTTTCCAAACCTAAAATGGGTCAAAAAAGGTGTTTTTTTCATTATCATGGTTGGATTTATTGAGCCCTTTTCTGCAAAAAACTGTATACGTTTATAAAGATTAAATGAATATTGAAGAAGTTACGGCAGTTTTACGGAGGCTGTACCTGAGAGTCCACACCCCCCTTAAGAGAAAAGTAATTTTCTTTGGATGAAGGAGTGATAAATATATTTCGCATCAACTATTTCTTACCACTATATCATAACACTTTCCACACGGCTATTAGTTTTACCATATACAAACAGATTTTTCAGAAACCCTTCCAAACTTTCAAGGTCTATCCAAGGGATTACTGAATCCATACTAGGCATGTTTGTACTTATTTTAATGCATTTCATATGGTGATTCCAAATATGGTAAAGAAAGTCAACAATTTTGACATTTTTGAGACATTTTGTGAATTCTTGGAATGTCGTCTGCAGACGCCTGCCGCGTGGAAGGTGTTCCATCTATCATAATAAGTTTTTTTTAATTAAATGAGTGACACGTTTTTAGACGAATCCTTTCAGAAATCAGATCAGTGCTCATTGTTTTCCTATGTGTACAGAGTTATGATATGTTTTTCATGTCTAAAAGACTCATCCAAAAATATAATTCGTCAACAAAATATATTGTCAGTTGCTCTGAAAAGAAAAGCATATCATTCTGGTTTTTGGTATATTTGTGACCCTATTTACGAAATGGTCATCCTCCCAATGGTTGAAACAGCTCAATTATAGCATGCACAAATCTTATTCTATACAAGTGTACCAAACACAGTCAACATTAGAAGTAAAATAAAGTAGACAAATATAAACAATGTCGCTTTCCCCGATTTATCATATCTGTTCCATCCCACGAATTTAGGCCAGTTTTAAAATCCATTAAACTCTTTTTTTAAATTGATCAATCATTTTTATCAAGGGTTGCTTTTATTTTGTAGCAAACACGTTTCAAAACGTTATTGTAAATAATAACACTTGCATGAATTTACATGTTTGTTCATTTTTGATATATTGTATTGGGTCCGCAGGAATAGGAGAAAACAAAAATACAAATGTATTCCGTAATGAATTTGACCAACAGCAATAGGACAAACGACAAATGCTTTCGTGTTGTTTGGGTCCGCCGGAATTGTAAATATTACAATATATCCCGGATTTTTGTGTGTATTTTTGGTTGTTGTTGTTGCTTTTGTTTTGTTTTTGGGAGGGGGTCGCAAGTACACGAAACACTGAAACATATATATCCAGTGTCGATTGAGGTTGATTCCCCAGTTACAGTATACAATGTCTTATTTTGGCATAGATTGTTTTGACCATCAGTAAAAGTACAAACTACAATGCGTTCGTGTTGTTTGGGTACGCCGGAATGGGAACGATTACAACAAATCTTGGGGTTTTTTTTGGAGACTAAAATAATATTTGAGTCCGCAGAAACAGTATGCATCTAGATTTCGCGGTTCTCGGTTGGGGTTGTCGGGTTTGGGTTCATGGGATGTGTACCCTTAAGATCCAGGTATGATATTTGATAATCCAAGTATTACACGTGCCTTTAATCCAGATAGGCCTATACCCCGTGGGCACATACTATATCCAGGTAATTCAGTCATGTCAGTAGGCCTAGGATCGGGGTTTTATAGCGGGGTCTTAGTTTTACAATAGGTCTTTTAGTTTTAAACGCGGCGGGAGGCGGTGTATATCATCATGAACACTTGCACCCAGTCGTAATTAAGGTGTGTGACATATAAAAGAGACAAGAAAGAGCAAGAAAGACCTAAGTCTATATTTGCTATTTTGCGATACAGGCATTTAAAAAAAAAATATTGTAGAAAATGACCAAAAGGTGCTATTGTAATGAGAATTGACAATATTGTAGGTTATAGTCTTAGCATTCACTCGCTACATGATTGTTTGACAAAGATGTTGTATTTAGCAATATCGATCAAATGTATTGATTTTGGACTTGGGTCTTTCTTGCGCTCAGTTTGGAGCCATAGGTTTTATACATGGTGTCTATGCCTGCATCTTAATATGGACTTGGGTCTTTCCTGCGCTCACATTGGTGATAGTGCAAAACTTGACCCCTCTGAAAAATATATTTTAAGACTTCAAATTCAAAAATCAGTATTTTTCCACATTTCTCACCGCTAGGCCTAAAAGCTTAAGGGTGTATGTTCCGATCACCTTTTTGGCGATATGGATTTTTTTTTCACATCAAGATATTTTGATATCAAAAGAATAACAATATTTTTCTCATTATGTCTGTATTATCTTAGGGGCCAGAAATGTTCCATTTAGAAATTATAGGCTAAAATGTGGTGAATTACTGCCCAAGGTGTTTAACCACCAGCCAGTTTGTGCACTACTCAATGGGCACATTTCTTGTGACCGTGTGCTTCTAAAATAAGAATGGAGTTATGCAACTCAAACTTTGGAATGCTACAATTTTAACGATGACCTTTCATGTCAAATAGAAAACATCAAGTTGAAAATCGGACCAGCAATCAGAACATCTACCTTTAACTCAAATTGGCCAAAATGGACTTGTGTCTTTCTAGCGCTCAGGTCTTCAATTATTCAAATAATAAATAATAAATAAGCATTTATAATGCGCCATTTATCTAGAAACAAGTCCTAATCCAAGGCGCAATGAACAAACAAGAAAAACAATACAGCAAACTATCGTTTTACTTGCGTTCGAGAATATTCGAGTGGGTCATTAGAAATCCAATTATTGAAAAATAAATAAATATGTAACTTTTAATTATTAATTATCTGTTATGTTCAAACAGTGGTAGTTTGTATCGTATGATTACATAAGTGATGCTTAAATTAAATATTATAAGCCTTTTGTATCAATTGCTGAACATGGATATCGATCACTTTATTCACAAATTTGAAACACTTTGTTCTGCGATTAACAACATCGTGGAATATGTCTATCGTGACGGTTTTGTGCCCCAAAAAATCCAATATCAATGTATCAAATTCCATGAATTTTAATTCAAAATTTACTAGTACATATAAGATGACCGGACCGTTATGATCATATGCTGACGGCCTCAATGACAACCGATAAACAGTGTTAATTATTATTTATAATTGTGAGGAAAAAAGTATTTCAAATAATGGATTGGAATGTGGGAAGCTTTTTGAAAGTAAAAACAGTGGGTTGACGTTATTTTCCCGTACTTGTGCTGAATTGAGTAACAAAAACATTGTCTAACTGGGTAGAATCAATCACAATCAATTTGACTAGATATATGATATTTATAAATATGGAAAACGTTGTATATTACAGCAACACGATGCAAGAATAATATTTGCCAAGCTGTACTTGACACCGTTACAGAAATTTGCGTGTGAGGTAAGAGAGATTGTCAGGTGTATTTAGTACCTTTCGTTATTACTTAGGATGCAATAGAAACTAGAGCTAATATATTGATCATATTTAATAATCGAGGACGTTGACTTTGATCTTGCTTTATGGCTAATAGTTGTCCAAGGACAATTAAAGCAAATAGTCAAATAGCAAGGGTGTTTTAAGTAACAAATCACGTTTTGACCCCTAGAGAACCCTTTGACCTTTGACCTCAAGGTCATGATTGACTTTTTTCTTGTTTTGTCAATATGTACAAGATGCAACAAACCCGAGCAAAATCGGAGCATATCAAATAACGTTTTGATCCCTAGTGACCCCTGTGTGACCTGAGTAGTGGTTCACCAAAGGGTACTTATGTCCTTTGGATGGTTAAAATCGGTCAAAGGGTTACGAAGCTGTTGCTCTGTTGCCAGAAAGAAAGAAACAGTATCAACACAGTATATTAGTCGATTATCTACTAATATAATAATATCATATTTCCAAAACGAACCTTATTATATCATCATTCCAAAAAGAACGTATTATTACGGCTAAGTGTTTCTTCTTGCCATAACCGTGATAAAAAGTTAACGTATTTGGCGCATAAATCTTTTTAGTCTCGTTTACCTCTGAAAAGCACATACATTTGTAGGATCCCCTTTTGATATATTGATATAGATTTTCCGAACATTAATCAGAACATACGATGTTCTTTTCATCGCCAAGATGGGCCTTTTAATTAACACCAATGAACATGATGAAGGTCACAACTTGCGGTACGGACATTATAACTATTTTCTGTTGTGTTTACTTGAATACTTCTGATAACCATTGAGAGTGTGTTTTATATTAAAGGCTTACAAACAGGGACTATATGGACCTAGATACGTCTGGATAATACCGGATTATATTACCGAAACTTGGGTGAACAGAGACGTACCGGGGATGAATTGCACGAAAGACCAACTTCGACAAGTGGTTGGAAATTTCATCTCATTTCTGACTGCGCAAAAGGTTGACGACGTCTCTAGAATAAATTTCAATGGGAAGGTACATTTCCTATCATCTTTAATTGATATAAATGCATGCTTGAATACATGTTAAAAGTCGGCTTGAAATCTCGATGCCTATTAGTAGTCACTCTGCGGATAATTGGCGGGCGATTGATGGAAGATTGACAAGTGATTGGTTACCCAGATAGTATTACACGATGATTTAAAGAAGAACAAAATATTTCCTAGAAATGATTATCTAACTGTGTTTCAAGGGCCCGACTAATCCATTTTTGTTCATATTTTTAAAGAAATAAATGTTAACAGATTGTTATGAGATATTGTTGATTTTTTGAAAATTTCGAAAATCGAAGTCTAAACAAAATGTCGAAGAATAAAAAAAACCGACCGACCGACCGACTGACCGAAATCGAAATGTAAACAAAATGTTGAAGAATAAAAAAACACACGACCGACCGACCGACCGACCCTACCTGCACGTAGAACGGGGACTGTGTTCGTCGCCTGTCGTAACAAACGTAATGCAGAGCTGTGAACTCCATATGTTTGGTTTCAGAGTAACATTGAATGTTACAAATATTAAATAATACTCTAGACTTTTACAAGTACGGCAGAGTAATCTTTTGCAGTACCCGACGTAGGCCTGCAGATGCATATGAATATTAGTTTCAGTTAACCCTTTCTGGACATTTGTTCGGGTCTCACTACATTTTCGAGATCATTTGTACCGCGATTGCTGTAAGGCAAATTATATATTAACCATATCAGGCTTCTCGACGGTACACTTGCTATATCTCGTTCAATGTTTTCTTGTATCACACTCAATTCCCTTTGTCGGTCTTCATCGTAAAACTCTAGCAAAGAAGATTTCTTGATGTACCCCATCATGCTTAGCGCCTCTACAGTACCAGCAGGGCTTATCACCAAAACAAACAGTGCCACACATGTGTTAAAGTGATTAACAGCTAGAGGTCGTCTGACCTCTACCATAGTAATACATGGTGCAGATAGGGTAAACTTGGCCACAAATATGAAAGAAGTTGAATCTCAACTAAAACTTGTATTTATAAAAATATAGGGTCTTTAAGAAAATCAAGAGAGGACAGTATTAAAGACACATCAATATTTCTTGCAACAGGATTTTCTTAAAGACCCTCGTTTAACAACTTTATAAGCAGTGTAATGACGATAGGAACCAGTAGACCCTGGTGACAGAAATCAGTGGTCATGTGATGAAAGTGAAGCATCCTGGGAAGCATCAAGAAATCTTCTTTGAAACTCTAGAGTATAGGTCACTTTTAAATCCAGCGTGCTGATTTGGCATATCCGCCTTATTTGGCGGTATTCAACTACAGGTACCCGACAAACAATCTATAGAAGAGATACATATGGTCATGAACAGTGGTATCCGATATGTCAACATCTACGACTCGGTGATTGCATTGGCTTTAGCGTTCAACAACTCTATACGAGACTTACAGAGTCTCGACCCAACACGTGATCTAGCAGAATTTGAGTATACAGATAAGGAAATGACGAGGATTATTTATGGTCACTTGAAGAAAGTTAAATTTATAGGAACATCCGTGAGTATCCGACAAAATATGTTTCAAATTTGTCTTTTACACTCAGATGACGATGAATTCATAATTAGGTTTACCCTAAAAGCTAAATTGTATATCAAATTTAACCTAGTACTACATTGTTGAGATATCCCGTTTGAGTGAAATGCTTTTTGGATTTTACAATTCTGCGTATCCACATATTATCCTGATGGCGAAACAAAAGCAACGATAGCGATACATGCACAAGAGCTTTAAACCATTCATTTAAGAGAAATTATCAGCGTGTTTTTACTGAAGAAAAAAAGCAGGCATATGACTGCTAACGGATTAAAATCCCCCAGTAAAAACACACCACCACCGGCCATTGCCCGCTCATACCGGTTTATTTCTCCTGGATTTTAGATGCCTTTTATCCTTCGAAACCAAGGATAATAGCGGTTGAAACCGGTTAGGAAAAGCAGTCTTTCGTCAGTATAAACACGCACGGTTCCTGCTCAGCGCGTTTGCCGGTGGAAAAGCGGAAGTGGGCACACGATGCACGATCACCTGACAATTAAATGCAAACAGATGTGTATGACCTTTCGCTGGCATTTATTATAATGAGGTCAGCGGCAGCCGGCAAGTTTGTTTTCGAACTGCAATAAAAACACGTCTCTCACACGAGCAACCGGCTTTTATCCTGCTTTTTATAAGACGGGTAAAAGCCGGTTTGCTTAATAAAAACACGCTGTATGATATAAGGCGACGAAAGAAACCCGATTCTACTGGCAAACGTCGTGAAAATTGGAGTCAATTCAAACTATTTTTGACATTTAAAAAAATAGTCAAACAAATTCAAAACATTTCCAGAAAATTTTCGGAACATTTTCAAAACGATTTTGTGAAATTTAAATTTTTAAATTTTTATCGTCACTTATTAACTGTTGATCGATCTTAACACTTACGCGGCTATTATGTTACCATATCCAAATAGATTTTTCAGAAACCTTTCCCAACTTTTATAATGTATCTCAAGATTTACTGAACCAATACTAGACATATTTGTAGTTATTTCAATGCATTTCACATGGTGATTCCAAATATGGTAATGGATTTCAACAATTTTGGAAATATTTCATTTCAAAATTGATTGTATTCTATTTATTTGCAGGATGCTTTCTGGTTTTCGAACGATGGGTCACGGATAATCAATATAACGGTTCAACAACTACAAGGTAGGTACTCATTAGAGTTAAGAAAATATGACGTAATTATATCTTAACACTTACGCGGCTATTATGTTACCATATCCAAATAGATTTTTCAGAAACCTTTCCCAACTTTTATAATGTAAAGATAGGTTTACTGTAAAGTAAAGTAAAGATCAGTCGCAAATTGTCTTAAATGTGAATGGTAAGAAGTGCTTTAATCCTAGAATAGTGGCCGACAGTTTTAATGACTTTTATACTAATGTTGCTGGCAACTTGGTAAAAAATCTTCCGCCTTCGCAAGGGCTTTTTAATACTGATTCGGATGTTTTTAAGAATTATTATAAGGAAAAGGGGACTGAGTCAAAACGTTTTAACCTCTTGCCCATCACTTCCGAATTTGTTTTCAAAGAACTCTGTGCGTTAAACCCAACTAAAAGTACTGGTCTTGATGGTATTCCGGCTAGATTTCTAAGAGACGGTGCTATAGCTATAAAAGATCACTTGGCTCACATCATTAATTTATCTATTAGTTCTAGTTCCGTTCCACAAGATTTTAAAACTGCTCGTGTGAAGCCACTTTTTAAGAAAAAGGATAGGTCAGAAGTTGGTAATTACAGACCTGTGAGTATACTCAGTGTCGCTTCAAAGATTCTTGAAAGGGCTCTCTATACCCAGCTTGAGAGCTATCTAAGAGAGAATAATATCCTTTATAGCTTTCAATCTGGATTTAGACGATCCTTCTCAACAGACACATGTTTAACTCACTTAACCGACTACATTCATAATCAGACCTCTCGTGGTAATTTCACTGGTATGGTTTTAATTGATCTTCAAAAGGCTTTCGACACTGTTGACCATGTCATTCTGTTAAACAAATTAGAGACCATGGGTGTGTCCTCAGTTGAGTGGTTTAGATCGTATTTGAGCGGTAGGAGGCAAATTGTCAATGTTAACCAGGTTGATTCTGCCCCACTGGGAATCACCTGCGGGGTTCCGCAAGGCAGCATCCTTGGTCCTCTCCTATTTCTCTGCTATGTGAATGACATGCCCATCAGTGTCGACTGTAAAGTGTCTTTATATGCTGATGACAGTGGCTTGCTGGTTTCTGGCAAAGATCCCACAATTATTGCGGATAAACTAAGTCAAGATAAGATAACAAGCTCTCCCTTCATCTTGGTAAGACAGAGGCTATTTTATTTGGTACAAAGAGGAAGCTTAATTCTGTTGATAATTTTTCTGTCATTTGTAACGGTAATATGATTAATACCTCGTCATCTGTCAAGTATTTAGGTGTCACCCTTGACAATATTCTTTCAGGGGAGTCGATTGCTTTAAATGTTATCAAAAAGGCCAGCGGGAGACTCAAATTCTTATACAGGCACGCTGATTGTTTGAATTTAAAAACCCGCAAGACACTGTGTTCAGCATTGATTATGTGTTATTTTGATTATGCATGCTCTTCCTGGTATTCAGCTATTTCTCAAAAATTCAAAAATCGTTTTCAAACCATGCAAAACAAAATTGTCCGTTTTATTTTGGGTGTGGGACCGCGTACCCATATTGGTCAAAAAGAGTTGGACATGGTAGGGATGTTATCAAGCCGGGATAGGGTTGTGCAACTTAAACTTAACCATGTTTTTAAGATTTTTCATGATTTGTCTCCTGATTATATGAAATTGTATTTTACTAGAGTGTCATCTTTGCATAAATATAGTACCAGGGGTAGCCCGTTCAACTTTGTTGTTCCTTCTTCTAAGGGTCAAGCTAGATTTACTTTTTATAATACTGCTATTCATCACTGGAACTCATTGCCGAGCGAGATCAAGAACACCAATCATTTTAGTTTATTCAAACAATTAGTTAAAAGACACTTGGCGAGTTATGATTCAATTGATTTATGAGCTGGTCTCCCACCTTGTGCTCGTGCCCTGTTTTTATTTGTTTTGTCCTTGTTTTCGTTTGGCGTTTGTGCTTCTTTCGTGCTTTTCATTTGTTTTGTTTTTTCTTCTGCCTTTCTATGCTTGTTAAAGGACCCCAATGGAAATAAGCTTTGTGCTCAAAGCTTTTTGGGCTATCCTTGGTACTTTTGCTCATATTTTATTATGTCTATATGTTTTTAAAATAGGTTTGTGCAATCTTTTACATGTTTGTATGCTTAAATGTTTCTCTATATGACGTTTTGAGTACCTAATAAAATCAAATCAAATCATATTACCTCGACTTCATTGATCACATTACTTACTCTAAACTCTTCACAAAAAGTTCGGGTTTTTTTCTCTTATCTCAAACACCTTTATCTCAAATATGTCGTTATATGCTTGTATGTTGTTGCAACTTACATCTCATAGTGTCATCACTATTTTGAGTTCAAAGACAGTTGTACAACTCTTCCGTTGCCTCTCTTAAGTTGATCATGCTCTATTTACCTCACCTTGGATGCATTTATGTGTTTAGAAAAGCCCATTGACATTGATTATTCGTTTAATATGATATGTTGCCTTTAGTGTCATAGGAATATCGTGATATGTTTACAACGTATTCGAAAGCCGATTCTTCAACTTTTCGTCGGGGTGCGGATATATATACGCGTATATGTCATTGACCATTTCGATGTATATGCGTATTCAAAACCTCATGAATATACAAAATACGTGCACCCTAATCAGATGCCGTCAATTACTGGTACGCACAAATAAAGCGCAGGGCACTAATGGAGATTCAAAACCTCATGAATATACGCGATACGTGCGACCCCATAAAATATAAAATGCCGTCCTTTACTGGTACACACAAATAAAGCGCAGGTCACTAATGGAGAACCAAGTATCTCCACGTAAACATTAGTAACCCGCGTATAATGCGTATCAAGTTCGATCACCAAAACAATGCCACGAACGCATGGCGTATTTGCACAACGCAGTAGTTACGCGACGTGTGAGTGGCTCGCTTGCACGATCGCAGTCATAATTATCCTTTAAATGTAACACATATTTATGTGCTATGACGCAATTTCGAAATAACGTATGATTCTAGCAACCTAGTCTCCTTCAAAATGACAACCAGTCTACAGGGTGAGTCAGAATAGTCAGGTCCCGTTTTCAAAAAATCAAGAAAAATACTTCTTGTACAAAATTGGTAATTGTTTTCATTGTTTATGAGAGTAGGCATACTTCTTCATACCTGGTGATGTTTTCAATATCATATTCCACGCCAGATTTACAACATATTTACGAAAAGACGCGTAATCCAAAGTGTTCCAAGTTTGGTGGTGGATGTTAACACTACTGTAATATTAGTGATTCATACAACACACCACTTTGTATAACTGTTGCAATTGATACCAAAATATCATGGTTTTTTTTGTTGAATCTCTGATAAATTAAACGATATTGCATGCAAAGTATTTAAATATATTATAATATAACTCAGTATTGCACAAATATATTCATAAATTTGGACTATGCACTTTGCCTGGTAAGTTGCCTAAACACAAACTGTTTAAAAATATAACATCTGTTTTTTCTCAGACTTCTCTCATATATCAGTTCGATTTAAATAACAAATTTCAAAATACTTTGGTCAACATTTTGTCAAAACTCAATATTGTTTATTATAGGCTATCTCTGATTGCACAAAAACTATTGAAAACATAACCGCAAAGACAATAGAACCTCTTTTCCTATTGTAATTGCTGTGAGTACCAACACGCCTTTGATTTACTTATTCAAAAGGCGCGCGTTAAACGTTAACATCCATAGGGATCCCATAGATAAGTTGGAACAGATTTTATTTCACAGAATTTAGAAAAATGATCATATCTCCAGTTTCAAATAACCAATTTGAATGAAATAAAATTTAGGTTATAGCTAGTAATGCCACCTTGCTAGGTAAGTCATCAAATATATTCATTTTTGAATTTTAACTGGTTTAAAAAATCGGTGAAATCGGGACCTGACTATTTTGACTCACCCTGTATATGAAACTGAACACACATCTATATTCAGTTTAGTTACGGAATAAAGTTAAATACTAGTATATATTGCGATTTATTCCGTAAATAGCATAGGATATCCCATGCGTTTGACCTAGCATAAGCTACTAGGATATCCAATATGTGTTTGACCTTGTTTTGCCAGCATTCCCCTCCATTCACTCCCGGGGTTGTTTGATTTACAAGTATTCACAAATATCAATTCCACTGTGTCAAAATACATTTTAAAAAAAACTGCCGTAATCAGACTGATATAGACTGAATACGTAAATGGGTTCAGTCCGATATAGACTGATTGTTAGACAGACCAGAATTTAAGGGGGGACTCGAGGAAGTTTTTTATTTGATTTTTTGAATTTTGTGAGTGCTGTAATTATTGAACTGTTAATCAAATGCATATAAAAGTATACATTTTTGGAAAGGAAATGGATCAGAGAATCCAAATTTGGTGTCACTTTTATTGTTGAGAAAATCACAAATTTTACTTTTTTGACTCACATTTTTTTTTAACAAAGCTAACAAATATAATTTTGAGTAAGAAATACCCAAATCGCTAGATATTGATGTAAAGACACTAACTCAAAAGTCAAAATTTCCAAAAATATTAGATAAGGTTAAAAAAATAAAAAATCATCCCTAAGTTAGTGTCTTTACATTATCATCAAGCGATTTTGGGCATTTTTTACTCAAGTAAATTTTTGTTAGCTTTGTTCAAAAAATGTGGGTTAAAAAGTGACTTTTTGTGATTTTCTCAAAAAAATGAACATTTTTGGTCAAAATTGATGCCAAATATAATTTGGATTCTATGATCCATTTCCATTCCAAAAATTGTATACTTTTATATACATTTGAGGTATTGTTCAATAATTACATCACTCACAAAAACAAAACAAAAAATCCTTAAGTCCCCTTAAGACAGAAGATTTTCAATTATTTTATTTTACGACAACCTTCCTTGCTGTGCAATTGTTTGTACCTAAACACAATGTAAATCATTCGGCGTACTAAATTCCCTTTAAATGTCATAAATGATGTTGGAATGTTATAAATGATGTTGGAATGTAATTTGAATTTCAGGACGCAAGGTTAATATGATGCGGTATAATGGCGTTAACAATGATATGACTGGATTGCCAGGAATGACCTTCAACTGGTCCGGTAAGTGGTAGAGTACTGGATTGTCAGGAATGACCTTCAACTGGTCGGGTAGGTGGGATAACTCCTCTATATTGAAACGGCTGTGCTACATCCTATACATAAGTCATGAATAAATAGTCCAGGCAAATGTACAGAATGTGAAGACTTACCAAATCAAATGCATAACATTTCGTGCGGAATAACGAGTTGCTAAAATTGACTAAAGAAAAATATTCAAGATTTGAAAATTATATCTTAACTATAACTCAACTCGTAAGAAACCCATAAAACTCACGGCAGATATTTAGTCATTTTAGACTGAAACATGATGCACCCAAAACATTTTCGACCAGATGTAAAATAAAGTGCCCAGATGAAAGAAAGATGACAACTGTACACCTAGCTTACTCAAACTAATATTACACATTCCTAGAGAATCAGTAAAAAGATATCCTTCCTATAGGAATAATAGGGATAAAAGTAAGTCTAATATCGTGAGGATCTCAAGCAATTAAGATCATTTACGTGACCCTATAGGAATAAGAGGGGTAAAAGTATGTCTTATATCATGAGGATCTCAAGCGATTAAAATCATTTACGTGTACTTTTACGGTCCCTTCAAAAAATGGGCTAGACAGTGCTTTCATTTGTATTTCCATAGACTTTATTTTCATTGCTGGATAAAAAGTCTGACAATGTTTTGTTTTCGTTCTTGTCTCTTTGTTCCCCCAGGACCTCATACTCCAGTAGACGGCCCTACTGAGATAACCAGACCGGTAACTCTCTCTAATCGAACACGTCTAATAATTTACACACTAATGGCTATTGGTGTAACCATCGTCATGTTCTTCTTAGCAACAAACATCTGGTTTAGAGAAAAACGGTAAGTACTCAGATTGATTTATCTGTCGAAGAGTTTTACAGAACCTTATGAAATTGTGCTCTCGTTTGCTGCGTTGTAATATATTTTCCTATCCCATAGAAGACATCAGTTATAATCTAAATGTTTTTAAATTGTAAAAATAATATATAGACTCGGAATGTGAAAAATAATATATAGATTCGGACAAACTGGAGTGAAATTAATTAAGAACGACCTTAAAAAACACGGTCTCGAACCCAGTTGTCCTAATTCCGCGGCGAAGAATTACCCTCTAGACCACAGAGGCCGTATTTACACGGACACCAGATGAACGAGCGCTTATGTATACGAAGTCTTTGTTGAGGGAGTCTTAAGCGGGTTTTTGATTGTATACGGGGTTTTTTTTTTTTTTTTTTTTTTTTGATGTAAAAATGGATCTTTATTTTATTTTATTTTCTCTTTTTATTTTTTACGTATTATGGTAACAAAATCCAAATGGTAAACAATTCCAAATAGATTATTTTTGATATTAAATGTATATAAGAGCTACAGTTTGTCATATTAAAACCATTAAAGGAAGATAATCAATTTCAATCTAAAAGAAAAACATAGATCATTTTCGACTGTTTTTACCCTGCAAATTTCATTGTATCGTTTGTGAATCTATTAAAAAGAAGCGAAAAACTTCGTCAATATCATTATCAGTATGTTCCAATGGCAAAATTTGTTTGTGGACTAAATCAAAACCTAGAAATGTTAGGTAATTCATTTTTGTATACGCAAGTTATCATTGAGGCATTTTCTCTTTATAGGGTTATAAAACTGTCCAGCCCACGTCTGAACAACATTATCATACTTGGATCGCTTTGTCTTTATGGATCAGTATTCCTCTCTGGGCAAGATATAACTCATCTTTCAGAAGAAACAAATGTTGCTATTTGTCATGTTAGTATGTCAATTATTTTGTTTTCATTTCAATTTTGTATTTATTTAGTGATACCATGACCATAATACAAAATAATTGTTTCTGATTATCCATAACAGACAACAACGATTATTGAACAGATGAATAACAAAACAAGTTGAGTACATGGCACGCAGAAAATGGAGCATCTGTGTTAGTTACATACGCGTCGCATGCAATAGTAGGTCTACACAACAGCACAATTTTCCCCGTTTCTCTCGTCTCAGAAATGCTGATTTGACGACAGATTCTGATTGAATGCAGTTCATCCTCCTCTAGCTCTGCCATTAAAAGCTCTGCCATTGAAGACAATACTATAAGACAGATTTGGTAGAGTGCTTCCTGTCAGTCCGAAACCCCGCTATTCCGAAACCCCGCTAAAATGTTGCCGATTTTTCGGACAAACGGGGTTTCGAACTAGCGGTGTGTTTTTTAAAAATAATCGGACTGACGGCGGGGTTGCGGGATGACGGGTAAAGCCCAATTTGGTAGAGAGGGAGAGGTTTCAAGGAAGCGTTCATTTTTCGGGACCAAATGACATGAATGATTCTACAAGTGTTTGTATTTTGACACTGCGACGTATTCCACTGCAGAAACATGTTTTTAAATGTAATGTGCTGTTTGAGATACTAATATACTAATTGATTTTATTAGTTAAATGTCATGAAAGAGGTTTCTTTCATCTGTATCAAGTATTTTATCAATCAATTTTATATCATCAGGTGAGAGTTGCCTTAGCAAGTGTTGGATTTTCTATGGCGTTCGGTACGCTGGCTATGAAGACCTATCGGGTGTATGCTATTTTTAAAATTGCAATGGCCAAATTTAGAAAAATAGTAAGTGCATTGATCTAAGTGACGATTAAAGTATACATGAGCTCGATGAAATTTGATTAAAACTACACGCGTATAGTAAGTTACAGACCCTTAGTAACAGGTCCCCGTCAAAAGGTATTAATTGAAAGCGCGCAGTCCAAGGTGAAACACAAATTGTTATCTGAAATTCGTGATGAATTAAAACCTCATTCTTACATAGTGGGTGTGGTTTTTAGGATTTTTGGCCGATACGCACTATAATGAAAAGATAATATATAGTGTGGGGCGTGTGGTGATACCCCTAAATTTGATACAATCTATACATAATGAGACCACAGATACAGCAAAACAGCTACGAACATTATTTGATGTGCTAAGTATTTCTGATATCCTTCATTAGAGTTCATATTTTACCTATAGAACACCAAATACCACGATATGCCATTTGAAAATCATGCTGACAGCCCACCCTCCCTTATCACCCTGGGCGAATACGGCGGACGATATGTGGGCACGAAATACTTTGGAAGCAAAAATTCCCGTGCTGGTAAACTCCCGGTTTTTTCTTCCAACATTCCGTCCGATCTTGTTCACTGATAGACCAAAATATCCCCCGACCCCCGGAATTTGATCAAGGGACCTCTAGCACCAGAGGCGAATAATTCCCCACTACACCACGGGTGTCAAGGCTAGTTGGCGCAGTATATTGCGCAAACTATATGTTTTGGGTCCATTTTTTCATCGAAAAACTTCCACGCCGGATGGTACCAACGTGCCAAGTCGTGGTATTTAGGGGTATATGGTAGGGATAGGGTTTTGGCCGCTTTAAAGGTCAAAGGTTAGGAGTGAAATTGTAAAATGCTGAGATTATGTAGTTATGTATGTCAAACTGTTCCTTAAGGAGCAAAGAAGTTGTATGGTTGTGTACCCACTCGATGTTCAGTTTCCGAGATTTGGGGAAAATATGTCAAACGGCAACATTTTTTTCTCAAATTCTTTCTACAGGGGCAAATTCCAAAAATGCTCCGATTTTATTGAAATAGTTATGGTTATGGTTATTGTTATTCCAATTCACAGGATTTACCCGACTCAAAACTGATATCCGGTGTTTTCGCGGTAGTACTTATAGATATTGTTATTGTCGTGTCGTCTGCTATATTCTCACCAACCAAAATAATCAGCTATCGACTTGAAGACCAGGTATGTGCTTCATACTCTTATCAATTTACGCCACACTGCAAAACAAGTGCGTATGGATCGAGTTTGCCCTCTCTGATTTTCTTAGGTGATGTCACAAAAGCTCCATCAAACTGCCTTAAAAGGTTTTACACATGTTGACAATGTTGACAAAATGGTTGAATGGGAATATACTAATTTAGTTGACTCTATCGCTACGTCGCCAGGTGTGATGAAGGTTGTTGAATAAAGGGCTCAGCATATTCCACAACGCTCGATCGGTCGCTGAGCGCAAGCGTTGACCACCGTTTTCCAATCAGGTTACGGGGTTTTTTTTATTTGTGACGAAGTTACTATCATGACTATACGCATGTGTGCGAGCGTAGTGGATGCTGAGCCCTTAAACATCAGAGAGTTTTCGGACACTGGATTAATAAGCATTTATGAGGAATAACAACAAAGGCTGAACGTACGGCTCATACATGTACGTATAAGTATCTTGTACGTAAGACTTATATGATAGGCACATACGTAATATTTAGCATTACCATACGTACAAGTACTTTCATGGTACAAGCAATCATGAAAATTGAACTAATTTCAATGTAAACATTTTCATAACATTTATGATATACATATATATATTTATATATCATTCCTGGTATAATTAATTGTCAACGCAGCCAACCGGTTGAATTTACACAATAAAATTACAGATACGCAAAAAATACGTTAAAATGCAAGAATTACAACAACAAATAACATTAAAAACACTAATTTATTATACCTTGTTCCTGTTGTGCAATTGCTTAATCAAAAATATATGTCTGTTATGTTTGAAGAGTAGCAAAAAACCCCGATGTTAGACATAAAATCCAAGAAGTGTTTGACATTAGGATTTGTTTATTTTTTGGCTTCGAATTTAAGAAATGGTTATAGGGGAATATTGGGCAACTGGGGCATGGGGCAACCGGTCCAAAATGAAGGTTTTTGTAATAGTATGTCATACTGCTTTATTTTGAACAGTACGACTGATGTTAAAACTTGACATATTATATCCTTACTCTCTACATGCAAAAACATTTGCAACTTTAGGGTATTTTCACATGTGATATTCTCCAGAACTTCGAAGCTGTCGCCTTGAGTGACTGATTGAAAATTCACAGATAGTATGGGCGATTTATAAAGATTAGTTTAAATCATGTTAGATGTAATTTTATATGATTGATAGATATGCAAGTAAACAGTAAAAATATTCATGCAGTACAGTCATCTTAAGATGCTTAGTGCAAACCGTATTGCAGTTGATTAGCGCTATTTTGTCATTGTTTGTAGTGTGCTCAGGCACTTTCCGAAATCTGATTAATACCATAGGTTGTGGTTGTAACGATCGAAAAATGGCACATTTTGCTAATTTGGGGAATTGGTGGTTTGGATTTGCGGTTAATATTATCATTTAATGAATGCTACTAGTTAAAAAATGATCGCGGATATTAATTCGATAGAGTTATAACTATGATGTTAATAGTGGAATAAGGCGAAATTATTTTGGGCGAAATTATTTTCAAAATAATTCGCCTTCACGTCATTTTAAACAATAGACTTCGCCCTAACGAACCTAATTTTCGTAGCAATTCGGTAAATATATACTCGCGCTTTTTAAAATCTTTTATATCCAGAAATATGCTTAACTGGACCAGTTGCCCCATCCTCCGCTAGGTGGTTCTGGCTTTAATCCCTCGATATTCCGTTGTAGAAAACCGACAAGAGTTTAAAAAAAACACCAAAACTAAATCTGCATGTACCGTTTATAATTTCTTTTAACCTGTCCTCTCCTCTTCATGCATGTTTAACACCATAATATATACATGTAAATAATATAATAGAACAATTCCAAATGCCAACTCTTCCTTTTGACAGATTATCCTGCATGATCCAGCAACGGAGACCTACCTTGTTCCTGTTATCAAACTCTGTTCCTCACCTCATCAAATCATCTTTGATTTGATTCTCTATGGTGTTAATGGATTGATACTTGTATCGGGAATATTTCTCGCGTGGGAAACAAGAGCAGTGTCAATCAAGCAATTGAATGACAGTAAGTATGAAATTATAGGCTAATAAGCTTTTTTACTCCAATACGTATATAGCATTATAGCAAATATGACTTTAACCCTCGTCCTCCTAAGTGTGGGGGGTGGGGGCACTATTAAGTGTAGCCAATTGCGCTATAACGTGATCTCCTACTACATCCTTGCGCTAATTTTGACGAAAAATAATTGAGGGTACCTTGACCGGGGTAGGGTAAGCCGTCAAAGCCCGAGGGTAGTGGTCGCCACCTTACAATCTCTAAATTGTATGGTCCTGAATCTTATAGTATGTTAGAAACATCATTTGCCTCACTTATATAAGCAAAAAACGGGTAAAATTCCGATATTTGGAAATCTTTTGGCGAAAATTTCAATTTTGGCCTATATTTCACAGTACAGACGAATACAACGGGATTTTGAGGTCGGCCATGTTTAGTGACGTCATTGTGACGTCATGCGTGGGATGTTTGTACTTGTTTTGGTTGGCGGTTCGATATTCCTATTTTGAACAACGATATCACCTCAGTTGAATGAACAGATGTCACCTCTGACCATTACATCCAAATTATAAGCTTATTAACTCTTATTTTACTCCCATACGGCCATGTGTTTTGAACTCGCCACCCTTCCCGTTGCATGTCCAGATTTTTTTATTTTACACCATCTGAGATTCGAATTAGCATATCGCAATAACTACTTGGTCTACCCCATAAATTGTATATATTTTCTGAATGGTAATCTCACAAGAAATCCAAATATGCTATTGGAATTTTTTAGATGCCACGGCCATGTAAGTCATTTACGTCTCCCAACGGTACTGTGTACATGGTAAACGATAATGGTCAAAAAACTGATCCTTGTGAGACGCCTTCCATAGGAGTATGAGGCTTACAAATGTTATCATTTACAGAGATAAAGCCTCATATTCTTTTGGAAGGCGTCCCACAAGAATCAGTTATTGGACCAATATAATTTACCATATACACATCACCGTTGGAAGACGTCATTGATTTACATGGCCTTGGTATCTAGCGCCACCTGTATAAAAAGTAAACATACTTATGAGACCATTTTTGCACCATAATGTTTTTAAGGACCAGTGATTACACTGACAAATTTTCATCGATATAGCTCCTTCACTTCTGGGTGATTTCAAAAACTTTTTGAGACCCCCTCGTATAGGGTCACGCGTTATGAACTCGCCTCCCAATAGGGTGGTGCCGTTACATTTTTTAGTTTTATGCTGTCATTTTCCTCAAATATTTTCAAAACCACAAAAGCTATCTCAACAAATTTGGTATCATTTTAAAGCCCTCATAACAAGCCATCTGCCTGCAAAATGGCATTGGTATAGCCAATACAGTGGGAGAGATACAGCTGTTTGATGTTTGGAGACCAGGGGTGGTGCTGGAAGGGGTGCCGCTGGAAGGGGTGCCGCCTGTACAAACTCAATGGGGATAATCCAATAATGGCGATAATCTTTGTTATTTTTGAGATTATCGTTTCTCACAACAGTAAATAAGCTTACCTCTGGGATAGCTTTCTGGCAGCAATTCGCTTGCCTTTCGTCTAATCTTTGTTCTTTTTACAATAACTAGTCATCCCATAATGTTACAAACACCATTCTGGTCCCATTTTAAAGGATATTTAGTAGTCTTTAAGTATGTGGTTCAACAGACTTGTCAACTATTTGTAACAACTAATTAATTATGGATAAGACCATGATCATCAGCTTTCTTCCTATTCGCTACACAGTCAACATGAATAATCAGCCTCAATTTACCGGATTTATAAAAATGACTATAACAGAAAAAGTTTTCAACCTATGATAGCAAAAGTATACATTTTTGGAAAGCTTGTAACTAGAGGAATTCGGAAATGCAGTTTATATCAGGGAAGGGTTCATCCTTAAACAAATATTTCTGAAAATTCTAAAAATATATAAAATAAAAATTGGAGATATTCACTAGCCGGTATAATTACCATACCGACGTAGTAACTTTGACAATTATATATCATCTAATGGGTAATTTCATGAGGAATTCAAATATGTTAAGTAAATAATGATAGGGGTAGGTATAAAAAATATATGGATCTCAAATTAAAAATTAAAAAACTCTGATATTTTTTCCGAACATTTCCGATCATACCATTTTAGTTCTTGGTCGTACTATAATGTTAATGGCATATTTGGTTTCCTCATGCAATTTCCCTTCAGAAAATGTATACTTTTACTACCTCAGGGGGTATACAAGCAAATATAAATGTGTAAAGTTAAAATCATGTCGCGAAAGCCAAAATCCGTGTATAACGCGAAAGGAGGCGAGCTTAAAACACATGACCATAGTTTAATCAGTTCCAAATTGGCGAGAAATATTCGGTTTTTATCTTTCCGCGCGCAAATGTAATCCAAGCGCACTCTCGCGGTTAAGGTCACATGAACGCGTTTTTCACAGAACGCACGCGTCACGCATATTATACACAGTGCGCTTGTTGCCTTCATACGCGCCCGCGTCCTTCTGTATTCATTCGCTGCTGTTAACACTTTCCACGCGGCAGGCAGCTGCAGACGACATTCCAAAATGTCACAAAAAAATTCAAAAATGTCACAAAATTTAAATTTCATAACCATATTTGGAATCACCATGTGAAATGCATTGAAAAAAGTACAAACATTTTTTTTCTTCTCTTTACTGTTTTTATTTCGCTCAAAAAAAACATAAAAACAAATCACATACAGTTACAATACGGTAATAGAAAGATAACAACATACAGTATACACACCTGGGTTATATGAACAAGCACATCAATAAGTATAAAATAAAGCTTAAAAATAAAGCTTATATACAATTGTTTTTTTACTCCTCACAAAACTTTTCTAATTTTGTCCATTTATCAATGAATTTATACATTGTGTTGTTGCTGGTAGAGATCTGTTTCTCAAGTTTATAATGAAACTTAATTAAATACTTAAATGCAAGAATTGAAGGTATTCGATTTTGATATCTGCTATCATAGATAACCTTTTTGATAAGTATTAGGCATAAGTTAATTAATGCACTACAGTCTCCTCCTTTGCCAATGCCAACCAGTATTTTCTTGTAATCAAGAACAATATTAAAATTCATGTTGAAATCAAACCATATTTTAAATTCGTCCCAGATGTTAATGGCATGAGCACAATCCCAAAAAATATGCTTTAAAGTCTCAGGGAAGTTACTGCATAAAGTACAATTCACATTGTCAACAATTTTCATCTTAAATAATCTACTATTATTCATTAAGCAATTCAAATTAATCTTGTATTGGAAAATTCTTGTCCTAACATCATGACATGCCTTAAACGGCATAAGGTAAATACTACTCCATTCATTGTCAAACACATTAAGCTCATTTTTGTATTTCACCTGGGATGTAGGAGGCTCCTGAATTTTCTGGACTAGAAAAAAGTACAAACATGCCTAGTATTGGTTCAGTAATCCTTGAGATAGACTTTGAAAATTGCGAGAGGTTTCAGAAACATTTGTTTTGTATATGGTAAAACCTATAGCCGTGTGGAAAGTGTTAAGAAGCTTTGCCAATTTGGAACTGATCAAACTAGTGGTATATTTGCTTGATATTTATGACATTACATCATTTACTAGAACTACCTCAATTGAAAGGCGGTTCGATATTTTTTATTTTAAACAACGATATTATCCCAGTTGAATGATTTGTCTGGTAACACGAGATGTGTTTTCTGAACTCCATTAGGGGAGGATGGGGCAACTGATCCGGTTAAGCATATTTCATGATATAAAAGATTAAAGCTCGTGTAAATATTTATTGAATTGCTATGAAAATATCTCCCATGTAACTGTTTACATATAACATATAATCAATGTTAAAAAAATATCTAAAGAAAGGCCAATTACCACTAACTAAAAACTTTACTTGGCACGGACCAGTTACTCCATCCCATCATTGGGGCAACTGGTCCTATATGTTCCAACGGTTAGAATACACAGAAATCAGTGAATGACAACACGGAAACTATAGGCAGTATTTTCTTTACAAACATATTTCCATATAATTTAACATGTAAAAAGGATACATGTCTCATGAAACCCATGTTTTACTTGGCTAGTTTTCGCGTAAATAGCAGTATACCAATGGTGTACTAAGCAAGCGAAAATTTCGACTGCACATTTATTATATAGATAAAACGGTATGAACCTAGTTAAATGGTTACATGGTTGTGATATTCAGATGCCCCATACATTTGTCTATATATACCCCCTTTCTTTAATGATTTTATTTACTTCATATAATCATCATTAAGTACTTATAATAAACTATCTTGATATTTAGCCAGCTTTTCATGTTACAGGGGAAATTAGTGAATATGACAATGATGACCCAAAGGTTAATATACACATAAAGCAGTGGATAAAATACATAAATCATGATATTTCGTCATTGCAAATACCTTTACAGACACCATTCAAAATATAATAAAGATGTAATTCATAATACCGAGGTTTTAAACCATTCTAAAGCAATTTCATGTCATATTGTAATCCTTCAATAGCAGAAATAGTGGTATTAGACCCAATATGCCCCAAAATGTCCAAGAACTAGAAAGAATGTGAATTATTTCATATTCTATTCATATTTCAATACCGAGTCATGTTTTATTGACACTAACAACTAATTTTCAAAATGAATTTTACAATTTTGATTAAGTTTTTGCAGGCCGACCAGTTGCCCCATACCCCTTCGGACCACTTGCCCAACAAATGACTTAGCACTTTGTCGAGATGAAACATTATTCAAACACCCCTGCGACGTAATAAATTTTACGCCAAATTGTTTTAAAACATACCACCATTTGTCATAATAACCAATAACTCCAATACATTTCAGAAAAAAAGGCAAAACTGCATTTTTGATTTTAGCCATTACACAGATTTCTGTAGCCAGCGAGTATCTTTGAATTCGCAAACATTACGGCGTTCGGGTCCTACACGTAGACGAGTGTCTTCAGATAAAATAAGAAATGGTGTACTTTGTTATTTGCAAATTCATAAACTAATAACTCTACCAAATGAATACCCGTGATAATGATTTAAGTTGAAGCATTCTTTAAATGATAATATTGATCGCAAATCTAAACCACCAATGTCCCAAATTAGCAATATGCGCCATTTTACGGTAATTTCAACTACAACCTATGGTTTTAATCATATTTCGGAAAGTCCCTAAGCACACTACAATATAGCACCAATCGAATGCAATATGCACCTACATGTAGCATCTTAAGACGACTGTACTGCTTGCATATATTTACTGTTGCATATCTATCAATCATATAAAGTACATTAAACATGATATAAACCAATCTTCATATATCGCCCATACTATCTGTAAATTTTCAATCAGTCACTCAAGGAGGTGGCGTAAAAGATCTGGAGAATATCACATGTGTAAATACCCTAAACTTCCAAATGTTTTGGATTGTAGAAGGTAAGGATATATGTCAAGTTTCAACAAAAGTCGAACTGTTCAAAAGAAAGCAGTATGCCCATACAATTACAAAATCCTTCATTTCAGACCACTTGCCCCACGGTCCAGTTGCCCCATATTCCCCTACCTAATTCAATGCTCTGCTTGGTCATTTTTTGTACGGATTATGATACAGCTATATAACAATTACACGAATGCTTTCCCAAACAAATGCTCATTTCTCATTATTTCACTCGTACAGGTAAATACATCGCCATGTCAGTGTATATCATTGGCATTGGCATGGTACTCTTGATACCAGCATTGAATGCTGTATTTTATCACGTAGACTGGTATTTCAGCATACTAGGAGTGGCTACAATGGTGATCAGTACTTCGGTTCTTTGCCTTGTTTTTTTACCAAAGGTAGGTCAGTTTGTAATCAAAAGCAGCTTCGGAATAGTTTGTCCTCCTAACGTTAATAGAGGTTAAGATTCGATGTTATGATTCAGTAAGTCCTATAACTGAGGACCCTGAACCCACCTAAAATGTTCGTGTTTTATACTTCGCGGGGTTCGCGCATCAATAGTTTATTGGTTTTGTCAAGCCTTAATGTTTGTGGAAGATATTGGAGGTTAAAGGGGCATTAAGAGATGCGGTGGAGGCAGCGCCCTCAATTACAAAAATATATGATAAAAAACTGAGATTTGTGTATTTTTACAATTGTATTACATGTATGAACTTACACCTATAAGGATTTTAAAAAATCAGCCCTTTTTTAAACAAAACGTCGATTCAAAAATGCTGGTAGAACCGCAACCAGCATTAAAATGCTGGTTAGGGTGGTATTCCAACATATTTAAAACATTGTTTTAATCAAGTTTTGCTAGGGATTTTTTTATAGTAAAAACAACAATAATGGCAATTTTTAGTGTTCATCTTGAATTCTGAAATAAATAAATTAAAATAAATTAAAATTATACATACTCGTCAGATTACTCACACTGGTATATTAAAGCGATAAACAGAGATATTCAAATGACTATTTGCTTTTTTTCGTGCAAATATAAGGTGATGCAACTCTGGATACACAGAGGCAAAGACGACAATCTCATTATTATCAGTACGATTCCATCTACCACAAACGCCACTGATAAGCCGAGTACGGGTCAGAAAGTGGCTCTGGGTTATACCAGTGCAGTGACAAAGCGATCAAGAATCAAACAGCTTGAATCTACTCTGGACAATGTGAGTCGTATTAGTAGTTTCTACTTAACCCTAATCCTGCTAAATCTTTTAACAACAACCAACAGAAGGACTGCGCCGGTGGACATCCATTCCTCAGTCACATTGCGCAATCACGCAAAGGTACATAGGCTCCGGGTTCGATCCAGGGGGCGCCACACACGATGTCTGTGTCATCATTTGTCCCATGTTTTCCCCTGTTAATTAACTTTATTGCTATTGGTACAAACCCCCCGATGTCCGTCCATGCGCGTCTTATTCTATTGTGTCTGAAGGACATTTGTAGGCTGATTAGGTCGAAAATGTATGATATACAAAGGAGTTTCCACTAACATGTTTTTAAGAAAACCTGTTATCTTTTCGGTCGATTTTGGAAATAATTGTTCATGACATGTTTAATAATCTAAATAGTAGTGCGTAATGTTAACAATCAAACATTTTCACCCACAAATAGTCAAAAGCATCAAAGCGAATGCTTGGGAAGCTTAGACCGACCATTAGGTCGCAATTTGTGAATGTATTGTACGAATTTATAATTAATGCATATGCAATGATTTGTTTGATATGTGAAAATTGAGCCTTTTATAAGATTTATATGTGATTATCACAAAATGTGTAAACTCTTATGAAGTATAGTTTTTCACAAAACTTTTCAATTAAATATCCATAACATAATGCTACGGGCCCAATCGATCTTTTTTTGTTTGTTCGAATTTGAGACTTCTTTAAACATTTTCTAGGGGATTTTTTTATTTTTATTACAAATTATTTGATTTAAAAAAAATTAGAACGATACAAAATACCTGCAAAAAAAATCAATAAACCGACCGACCCTGCATGAGAGGTCCGTTTGCCCGTAGAACAGTGTTGTTGTTTTTCGTCGCCTAATGGTGATGGTGTATTTTTCAACCGACACATCCGTTTCATCTTCCTTTTCATACTCTTTCTATCCCGCAGTTACTTTAAATTAACATCGGGTGTTTTTTTCTTTTCCAGAAAGTTCAATTATTGACATCACTGAGAGAAGAGCTTCTACTGTATTGCCCTGGTCATTACGCACAATGCGTTAAAAAGGGTCCTCAAAAGGTTTTGGAAGAGACTAGGCAGTAAATACCCTGCAACCTGGATCCCCGCGCCATAGTCACAGATAAAGGCTTCTCTGATAATCGACTCTACACGGACATTACGTTGTCGCTCTGTTGTAGCATATACGGGAAATAAAGATCACTACAAGTGCATCGAATACTGAATGCATTGTCGGGAGCACGCTACGCCGTACGTGTGAAAACCGAGTACGACACTATCGTGAGCGCAGACACCGTGTATTTTTGTGTCTATCAGCGAATTTCTTCTCGTTCTAAGCGTGAAACTGACTTGATCGAATTTATTTGTGGATTTATTTTATATTAGGCATATACGCCATATGCATATGCATGAGTTTTGAGTCAGAAAATCAGTGTGATTACATGACTCGCACGTACCTGCATGTAGGGATGAGTTGTGTGGAGCCGATTGATCCAGGGAACAATTATCCCTTAGGTGTCGTCACACAATAGTTATTAATGGTGTAGAAAAGAATGCATAGATAATAATAATCATATGAAAGATGATCTGAACTTTTACGGACAGATACTTATGGAGGCACAACAATGTTCTTCATATATTATTCGCTGCCCTCAAAGACAGTGAAACCTACGGGAACGGCGATCTTAATATCTTTGCTGACATTGAGAACTGCACTATATGTGGTGGAACCGTGCCTCCGTATGTCATTGCCACATCGCAAAAGCCAGACATCGTTATGGTTTGATCTACTGAGTAAAAAGTCATCCTCTTCGAATTGACCGTGCCATTCGAACCCAACATTATTAATGCCCATCAAACAAAGATCGACCGATACTCATCTTTGGTCTCTAACATAGTTGACACAGGCTTTGATAGCTCATTAATCGCCATTGAGATCGGCTCAAGGGGTCTGATTGACATGGACAATAAGAAGAGGATGACTAGTATCTTCAGGCAACTGAAAAGCTCCACAAAATATTCCGAACTCAAAAACAAAATTTCAAAATCCGTTCTTACCTCTTCATATTCCATCTACAATGCCAAACATGAGCCGGAGTGGAACATCCAGGAGCTCATTTAGTTTTTGTGCCGCCATGATAGTTTTTGTTAAATTCCGTTGTTTTGCTTTCTTTCAGTACTGTATTAATTTTTATGTTCTTGCGTTTTGTAACTTCCCTTGCCTGGGGTCGGCATAGGCACTAAATGTTCTTGGTTTTGTGTGTTTGCTTCTTTATTTTAATAAAGATGATGAAATAAAATTGATAGAGGTCCCTCAAGTTAGTTGTCAAAATTGGTCGGTGCAAGTCTCCCGGTGCACTCAAATAATTGTCTTGGTTGCCAGCAAGTAAGAAACAAAAGCTTGAACCAATAACGAGGATATGACAAATCAACTTCGACGGCGAACCTGATAAGAAAATGACTCGCCACTCGCGAGTGACGGTAATACCGTGTACTCTCAATGTATCGTTGGTGGTATAACCTAGTGACGTATGGTCAGTGGCATTGCATAGTAAAGCATGGTCAGTGGCTTAACATAGTAACGTATTGACTGTGGTATAAATAGTGACGAATGGTAAGCTTTGGTCATTTTTGTTATTTTGCGAATTATTTTAATGCGGTCCCAAAGCCAAACATAATTGGTTAATTGAGCGGTTACAAAAAAAACTAATACAAATCTTATAGTGACGTAGGCACTATACGTCACAATACAAATACCACTTAAGGCACGTAGTCCAGAGGTAAACCCGAATTAAAAGAGCGCCATCACTCGATATTAATGCTTGTTAGTTTAACAACTGAAAAGATTCTGATACTGATTCTTATTTTGATACGGGTTCGTAAAGGGGAAATATACTATGAGTGGCCATAGTATAAACAAATACGTGTAAGGTTAGTCGTCTAAGATAACATCTTACACGTCTAAGATGAGCAAAAACAGTTTACAAATAGGGTTTATTCTGTTAATAGCAAGCTTGTAAGTATAGCAAGCTTATCCAATATGGTTTTGTCCTTTATGAGTGGCCATAGTATAAACAAAACGTGTTAGATAATACGTCCAAGGTAACACGTAGTACGCGTAAGGGTAACACGTAGTACGTGTAAGGTTACACGTAGAACGTGTAAATATAGACGTCTAATATGTATCTTAGACGCATAAGATAACATTCTTGCTTCATTCCGTTAACAATTGTGACACTTTTGATTTAATATTTGCAAACAAGGATTAATCAAAGAAACCCGGGGAGTGGAGGATGGGTGAGGATGGAAAAACAGGGACAAACCCATATTGGATATCTTACAAGCTTATGCTATTTACGGAATAAAACCTATTAGTTAATTGTATTTACTCATCTTCGACGTGTAAGATGTTATCTTAGACGTCTAACCTTACACGTATTATCTTACACGTTTTGTTTATAATATGGCCACTCATGCAATCATGTACTACTAAATGACAGAAAACCAGACCAGTAGTCACTTTTCAACCTTATTCCAATCCCAAAAGAGTGGTGATTTACGAGAAGGAAAGAACTATAGAGGAATCTGTCTGTCATTCATTGTAAGCGAAAAATTCAACAGACTGCTGCTAAACCGGATAAGACCATTCCTTGACCCTATCCTACGCTTCAATCAAAATGGTATTCGCCCAGGAAGATCAACAGTAACACAGATACTTACTCTAAGAGGAATAATTGAGGAGATAAGGAACAACAATCTAAAAGCAGCTCTTGTTCTCATTGACTTCACGAAAGCATATACCATCCACCGAGGAAAAATGCTGGACATTCTACAAGCCTATGGAGTCCCAAAAAGCTAGTGTCTGCTATGGGGCTAATGTACCGACATACTACTGCTCATGTCACATCACCAGATGGTGTTACACAAGATTTTAACATCCAGACAGAGATTCTCTAAGGAGATACACTAGCACCATTCTTATTCATCACTGTGCTTGACCACGTCCTGAGAAAAGCTTTAAACGGCAATGAAGAGCGTTTTGGCTTTTTACTATAACCCAGGAAGAGTTCAAGAAAGGGTCTGTATGTTTTAACAGACCATGGTTTTGCGGGTGACATCGCCCTACTAGCAAACAACCTCAAAGATGCAGAATAACTACTACACCTTGTGGAAGCTGTCGCACTCAAAGTTGGGCTAGGCATGAATGCTAGCAAGACCAAGCCCATGCTATACAATGAGCCCCTTTCTGATATTACAACTCTGGATGGAAATTACCTTGAAATTGTTCAGGTGCTTGGATGGCCAGTAGTAGTGAAAAGTGCTTCAACATTAGAAAGGCGCAATGTTGGAAATATATAATGTAATGAATTGAATAATATCTGGAAAAGTAGGCTCCCAAGGGACTTGAAGCTAAGGCTATTTACAACCATATAGTGGAACCAGTCCTGATATATGGAGCAGAATCCTTATTTATCACTCCAAAACAGAGAAGGCCTTAGATGGCTTCTACACTCGTCTCCTAAGAAAGGCGTAAGATGTTTCATGGCAATCGCATACCACCAATCAAAATTAGTATGAGAATATATTACCGATATCTGTTAGGCTACAATCGAGGAGACTAAAACTTGCCGGACACTGTTTTCGGAGAAATGACGAAGCACCAGCCAAACATGGAAGGAGATCCAGGGGACAACCCAGGAAAGACTACATCAGGATTCTTACAAAGGACAACGGCTTAAGTAGACAAGATCTGAAAAATTGCATGCATGATAGAGCAGTGTGGAAGACCATCACAAAAGTCCAACCTTTTGAGTCGCCATTAAGCAAGTAAGCAAAGCATTGCCACACATAGAGAATGTTATCTTCGGCGTCTAAGATACATCTTAGACGTCTAAATTTACACGTACTACGTGTAACCTTAGACGACTAACCTTACACGTATTTGTTTATACTATGGCCACTCATAATATACAGGCTTTTTGGTCCAGAAGAGATCGACTCATTTTAAACACGTTTTCTTACCCAGCAAACATATCGATTTATGATGATGAGTACGAAGGTCTGCTTATGTCACTAAAAAAAAACCGACGTTGGACATGGTCCCATCTACGCTTATTTAACATGACATGAAGCGTACGATGTTATTTCCCGGGAATTTTCATTGTTAATAATATAAACATTTTGCACTTTAATGATAGAGCGAAAAATATCAATTTGATCAATCCAGTCACTCTATAAATGCAAAAGTTGCTGTAACCATATGAGTCATGATATAGAGGGAAATACTTACCGGTGTAAATTCATATAAATATATATACACTGTCACCTAAAGAGTTTGCTTGGGGATGCAGGGATTGGTAAATGCACAATATTTGCCAAAGCTTGATTCAATAACGTATTTATCGGTTAATATTTCTATATATAAAGTGACTTCAGTATAATGATTATTGAATTATATGAACGTTTGTGCTAACTGTTTTGGGAAGAATTTTGTGTGGGGGTGTGTGTGTGTGTGATATTTTGTGTGTTAATGGTGTGGGGCGCTATTTTGTGTCCCTCACCAAAGGGTGTACGTGTTCCACGTCATTGCCCTCATTGATTACAGAGTATGTGGCTGTAAGCTGATATAATCTGAAAGAAAACTTAGTTGGCTTTCAAATGTCGTTTATTTGATTGTATTGACTTTCCTCAACCCACAAATATGTTAGATCAATAACGAGCACTCAAAATCGGGCTTGTGCCACATTTAGAAAAAGCAGTTGTACGGACTTCAAGAAATCTTAATAACCTTTCATATGCCGTTTGTTTTGTCGAATTTGCTTAAGTCTATCCAAAATGATGCTTGTTTGACCATAAGAAAACAACATCAAATTTGTGTCATTTAAAATAAAAAAATGCTGTTATGTTTAACGCTTTAAAGCATTTCTTCATAAAAATGGCACACATTTTAGTGATCAACTTCAATCAAGCATAAAAAAGAACGATCCGTAACATCTATTTGCTTTACCCAAACGACTGGTAAAAACAGGTAAAATTGTCTCATACGTCGTAACATTTGTTAGGATAGAAAACTATTTTCATCTTAATCGTTAATCATAGCTTATGAAGCGTATTGTTTTTGGTTGTGTTGTATTGTGTATGCAGGGACTAAAAGGTCCCCAGGCTTTAAGCTTAATCGTTCAAAATCAGTACAGGGTGTATCAAAAAAATTAGGACTCTGTTTCATGACGATGTAATTCTTATTATAATCATTGGACCATGACCAATTTAGTCTCAATGTAAAGCCCAATTAATGATCATGATATCCTGACGATATAGGGCGCCGAAAAATATTTTAATCAGCCAAAGAGGTACATGGACTAAACTTGTTGAATATGATTCCTTAGAGGGTACTTGTAACAACTGTAGCAATGACAGCAACATTTGCCTGTACGGACCCCAGACAGTAGCCTCAAAGCAAGCCCCTTGGAAGTGGGGGTGCTTGGGTTGCTGATTAGAAGTGATCAAATGTTTTAAGTTCGTTTAATCAACAGGTGAATTTGTGCTTGTCTGAGAGAATGAGTCAATTATTTTATTCGAGAATCCCAACTATTGACGGTTTACATCGAAAACATCCACACATTTTTTTTAAAACTGGAGTTGGTTTTCCAACTCCCAACGGTTTCCAATGAAACAATTTAGGTTATTTATTCAATGGATATCTGCAATATCGTGTACATCGTCATGATCGCCATTACCGATAGTGCTGCTATTATATGCTGTTGTGTTTTTCGCAACCGATTAGTTACTGACGGTAAATTAGATTTTATGCTGAACATACCCATATTGTATCAGCGATGTTGCGTTTACCGTGTATCCCAATTACCGTAGTAGCCCTTTTTAAAGGGGGAAATGACCCTAAACTGGCCCAATATTGATTTTAAAAGATGACCTGGCAATGCTGTTAATGTATCAAAGGTTTTATATACCCATTTTAAATACCAGGGCTATTATTGACTCGTCTTTTGAAAGTGTAGCTCAACAGTATTTTCTTTAGCCCAAATGCACCCAGAGTGTTACCGTAACCGTTTGTTCCGGTCATGCCGGTAAACGCGACATCGCCAGTTTTCGTCAGGTTTCGTCAGTTTACTGCTGGCTAACTTCCTTAGTAATGGCTCAGTGCACTTGTTTTCCTCCGTGAGGGATGCTTTTCTGGTATTTCAGATTAAGTGTGTATTTCAGCATACTTAGAGTGGCCAAAATGGTGATCAGTACTTCGGTTCTTTGCCTTGTGTTTTTGCCAAAGGTAATTTTAAATTAGAAAATAAAAAATATTAATTTTGATTTCATTGCTGGAATTACGCTGTTGTAATTTAAGTAGCGATATCTTTTTCCTATGCATTCCAAATTCTGTTCTTCATGTAAATAAATGTTTTCCCCCAATTAAATTTACAACAGCAAAACAGAAATCTTGCCCATTAATAGAAATAAGGGAAAGGCTACAAAGCTATTTCGAAGCAATTCCAAGTGCCAGATTCCACCATACAAAGCATAATTAGAAAGAATAAGACTTTCAACTCAGTTAAAAACCTTGAAGGACACGGTCGGAAGCCAACGGTGTCCCCTTGTTTGACAAGAAAAGAATGGTGAAAGGTCAACAACAATCCAAAGATCACCGTCAATGCTCTCCTGAACAACCTTCATGTGACTTGGACCAAGATATTAAGGCAGACACTCCAGCAGACATTGCACACGATAGTTCTCCATGAACTCCGACCAAGAAAGACTCTACTCCTGAAAAGAGACAAAGAGAAACTCGGCAGACAACAAAATAAATCCATTTTGTTTTCACTTTTTTGGCACTTTTTGGTCAAAATTTCCAAAAATATTAGATTAGGTTAAAAAATGAAAAATTGCGCCCTTTACAACATAATCAAGCGATTTGGGATTTTTATACTCAAAAATTATTTTTGTTAGATTTGTTTCAAAAAAATGGGGTCGAAAAAGTGAATTTTGTGATTTTCTCCACACAAAAAAAAATCAAAATTGTTGATCAAAATTGACGCTAGATTTGGATTCTTTGATCCATTTCCTTTCCAAAAATGTATACTTTTATATGCATTTAATTAATAGTTCAATAATTGCAGCACTCACAAAATTTTAAAAATCTATATTACAATTTACGTAAAGCCATCGTAATAATAGTCAACACAAGCCACAGTCAGTCGTTAGCGCAAAGCATGAATGCTGCTGCCTTATCTACGTTGATAGAAGAAATCAGGCGGGGAGGGGGGGGGGGAGGAACTCAGGGGTGGTGGAGAAACTCGGAGGGGCGGGGGAACGATATTTGATTTGGTCAAAAGAACAAATATGAAACATGTTCATTTATACTATATTACATGTTAATTTATACTACATGTTAATTTATACTAATACATGTACATATGTTTCTTTCTGACAAATTACCTTTGAATCACTATTTACGCCGAGGGGGGGGGGGGGGGTAAAGAAAATCAAGGGGGGGGGGCACGAAATGGTTTTTTAAACATGAAAGGGCCCACATGAAATGTTATTCTGGCAAAGAGGGGGGGGATGACATTTTGATGGTCAAAATTACAAAGATGAAAAATGTTCGCGGAATCTCGCTATAGGGTCACTTTTTCTTTTTATTGTTGCATTACAAATGACGTTGTTTTATGAGTTAAATATTGGACAATTCAATTTATACAATACAAATGCTGTTTTACCTCTGAAAAATTACACGCAATTTATTAGGTAGCGATGAGTGATTATTTACGCCAGGCTAAGGGGTGGAGGAAATCAGGGGGGACACGATATTTGATTTGGTCAAAAGTACAAAGATGAAAAATGTTAATTTATACTATACATGTTAATTTATACAATAGGGCCTACAAATGTTCTGGAAAATGACCTTTGAATCACTATTTACGCCAGGGGCGGTAGAGGAAATCAGGGGGACACGAAATGTTTTTTAAACAAAGGGGGGACGCGAAATTTTATTCTGGCAAAGAGAGGGGGACATGAAATGTTGATGGTCAAAGAACAAAGATGAAAAATGTTCA
Source organism: Ophiura sarsii (assembly GCA_035610835.1). Taxonomy (NCBI): domain Eukaryota; kingdom Metazoa; phylum Echinodermata; class Ophiuroidea; order Amphilepidida; family Ophiuridae; genus Ophiura; species Ophiura sarsii. The sequence goes on along the minus strand of CM069446.1, from coordinate 25,999,390 downwards.
CGGAATCTCACTAGGGTCACTTTTTCTTTTGTCTTTATTTTTGCATTACAAATGGCGTTGTTTTATGAGTTAAACATTGGAAATTTAATTTATACCATACACATGCTTTTTTCCTCTGAAAAATGACATTTGAATTAATTGCAATTTAATATTAGGGAGCGATCACTTTTTACGCCGGGGGTCGGTCAGGTGGGCGGACACGATATTTTTTTAAACATGAAGGGGGGACGCGAAATTTTATTCTGGCAAAGAGGGGGTACAAGAAATGTTGATGGTCAAAAGTAAAAAAAACCAAAATGTTAATTTATACTATACATTTTATACTATATACAAATGCTTTTTTTCCTATGAAAAATGACCTTGATTCACTATTTACGCCAAATGGTGGGGAGGGGTGGAGGAAATCAGGCGGGACACACGCGAAATGTTATTCTGGCAAAGAGGGGGTGGGGACATGAAATGTTGATGGTCAAAAGTACAAAGATGTTTGTTTTTTTAGATTATAGCATAGGGCCTACATGTTAATTTATACTATACAAAAAATGACCTTTGAATCACTATTTATATTTATGCCGGGGTGGGGGTGGGGGTGGGGGTGGAGGAAATCAGGGGAGGACGCGAAATGTTATTCTGGAAAAGAGGGGGGACATAAAATTGTGATGGTCAAAAGTACAAAGATGAAAAATGTTCGCGCGATACGTGCGCAGGTCTCCTATAAATGAAATCTTTTTATTGGAAAAGCTTCTTTAGAGCCAAAATGTATATACATCAAACATAGCATAAATAAGTGTAAAGTAAAATTCTTGAAAAACCTACATGCGCCACTGTTGACACACCCTGCATAGCAGGTAAGCTGTTTTGTCAACATGGTCAAGGTAGGATGGCACTGTGATGTTTCTTTACTACTATAAAAGCAAGGCGTTATCGTGAAGCTTCATTGTGTTGATGTTTTTCTATATGATAATAATGTTCACTTCTTTATACCATACACTCTATTTATGGCTTTTTGTTGAAATTGGGACTTCACACCATCATTTGTATCATCATTAAATAAATAAGGGGGAGACATGATATTTGTTTAAATACTTGAGGTGGGGCATGAAACTTTGTTCTGTGTTCAAGAAGGGGGGTGATGAAAATATTGCACACAAAAAACCCTCCACCCAACCTGCCCCCACCCAGTAACAGATCTTTTTAACATGGCGCACTCTGCCGTCCAGTGGCGTAACAGCCGGGGGGGCAGGGGGGGCACAGTGCCCCCCCTGAAGGTGCTCAGCAGGAAATTCAAACCTACCCACCAGGAAAAATAGGGGGAAGGGAAAAGAGGAAAAGAAGGGGGAAAGGGAAAGAAAAGAGAGAGAGAAAGGAAAAAGGGAGGAAAAGGAAAAAGGAAAAGGAGAAAAAAGGGGAAAGAAAGAAAAGAAGAAAGGTAAAGAAAGAAAGAAAGAAAATTTCGCAGTACAAAAAGCTTTTTGTACTGCTAAATTTTGTGACCGTGCTAAATTTTGTGACCGTGCGACATTTTTGTGACCGTGCGACATTTTTTTGACCCTACCCCCCCCCCCCCCCCCCCCCCCCCCCCCCCCCCCCCCCCCCCCCCACCGACTTACGTGAAATTCACGAGGTGACTGACTGGGAAAAAAATTGGGGCAACCTTTTACTAAAAATTCCGGGACGGAATTATTCTAACCAGGAATTTTTTGGCTGTGCCCCCCCTGACAACCAACCTCTGTTACGCCCCTGCTGCCGTCATTTTAACCCCCTAATGCATATCTTTCTACAGTTCTATTTGCCAGTAAAACAGGAATACCAGCCAAGTTGGACCTTTACTGGCTGTATTTACCTCATACTCGATTTCAAACGATTGATATATATTTTGCCGTTTCTGCATGATGTAGTACGTGCTATCATTTAAAAATGTAATATAGATTCTATTATACAGTTACATTAAGCCCTTTATCGCTAACTTACGGTTATCGTGGAGTTTATAATTACCCCACGTCCCCTATTTATTCATAAACGTGGACCTAGGCTTACAATAATGCATGTCCCATATGGCCAACCTGAGAAAAAACAAATCGCCTGTTGCCATTTATGAACATAATTATAGCCTACAAATTGGCATGTTGCGACAAATTATACCCAATATAGAATAAAAGATGTAAATCAGTGGCATAACATTCAGGAGTGGGAAAGTCGGCGCTTGACCGTCGTATATACTGAGTCTACATGTAAGTCAACGAAGTTAAACAACACAATTAATGGACATTAATTAGTGTCCCATCTCCACCCCAAAAAATATGCAGTACTTCTCAAAAACCCGAAATATTAACCGCCCAGGTTTACCAATCGAACACAAAATATTAACCGCCCAGGTTTACTCATCTAGCGAGTCCCGCGCGAAGCGCGGGTGCCCGCTAGTCAAATCAAAAACTTCCTTGAGTCCCTCTTAAATAATATCGTTGATTTCCAAGTGACGTCAGGCAAAAAACCTTTTTTCATCTTTATGCTGGCATAACAATTTTGGTATGGAAAGCTGATGTGTTATCCTTTCCAACAACATCTGTAACAATCACCTGTTTCATTGCTCAGCAACTTGTTTGAAAATGTGGGTAGATCTCAATCAATGTGCCACTATTTTGAGCTAACTCGTATGTTCATCCCGTCACATCAAAATGGACATGTTGGAGGCCCGGGTCAAATCTGAGTTATTGGTATGACTTGAAAGAGAACATTTTAAGCTTTGAAATGACACCATGTTGAAGGTAATTGGACTTTGTAATCACAAGATATGATTTGGAGAAGCATATTAGTTTCTATTAGTTTCTTTATATTTCACCAACTATATTGGCCTTTATCTCAAAACTGTGTTTGTCGACAACATGTCCTTTTTGACGCGACTGGTCACATAAGTGTTACATTGACAAATACAGTGTAGAGTGATGCTCTATTGAATTGTGAGCACACACATAGTGATGAGTATGGCACATTCAGAAAGAGACTTTTTCTCAGACAAGTTACTGAGCGCTGAAAAGAAGTTATTGCTACACTACAGTGCAACTTACCATAAATGCCCGTTTCACCAAATTCACTTAAATGACAATAACAACACCAATTTTCCTCCAATAAAGTCAAGTTTGGTGACACATATTAAAGAAGTCTTAACGTAAATATTTATTAGAGCGTTTTTATAAAATAACATCATTTGCGTATTATTTGCATATTTAATTAGCATCAAGTCCAAAACACATTTGACTTTTTATCTAGAGATGTGTGTACGCTGGTAGACTGGAAATCAGATATCTTGTGCATATACCTAATTCTGATATTTGTGTATGAGCAAAATTAAAAAAATCTTTGTGTTTTTTTCTTTATTTGATTAATTTGCATATCTAAGAACAAATACTTAATTTAAAGATAACCATAAGACTTAATTTAAAGATAACCATAACTTTAATATTGGCGTGTGACCTATCAAATTAGAGCTAAAGACCTAAACAACAAAATGGTATGAGCACTTTTTATGATTTTGTTTTCAGTTTTTTATTATAAGTATTTAAACAGTGTGTATACATTTTGTGCACACTCTTAGCTTTAGTGTATGCAAACAAATGATTCACCAGTCAGGGAACATGCATTTGAATTTACCGCGTTAGCAGTACATCAACATCAAATAATGTGCAGTGAAGCATGGTTATCATTGTTATACACAGGAGGGCTGTGTGTGGATTTCTATACCAGTCCCCTATACTATGCTTGTTTACATCCAATAGAGGTATATATGCATGACACAATGAAATAAAGGGCAGTTATGGTAAGTTGCACTGTAGTGGTATCATTGAAAAAAGAACAGATCAACGTTCAACGAAATATACACGAATAGGCGATTGAAAAAAGATTCCGAATTTTTAGTGGTTTATTAGCTAACCACGCCAAATTATTGCATGTTGATTGCCCGTTGAAACCACATACTGCTTTATCTGTCAATACAATAGCTCAAAATAACTCATAACCAATGTTGTACTTTTTATTTACAGAATATACAACAACTGGCATTGCTGAGAAAAGAATGCCTGTTGAAATGCTCTTTTCAATACGTTACACAATGTTCTGAAAATAATTCACTCTGTATGGAAGAGTAGGAGCAACAGGAAGGCGATCGGAATCGTTATTGGGAATTGTAGTAAATTTGTGTTCAGACGATGCCGGACATTGGCTCGTTCACGAATATTCAAGGTTAAATAACGCGTACGAGGTTGCGTGACCAAGTGAGTGGGACAAACGGTTAACGACGGATTAAATTCAAAACATGATGCTGACACTGGAGTTGCGGCGGTTGTAGGATTAAATATGTTGGTCCCAAGGTGTGATGAATACATTGAAACCAACGGAGATTCAAATTTACGGCCATTCGTGTTCACCGTCGTCTGTTTGTGTTGTCTGATCATGTTAGCGCCCTCAAGTTTATATTAAGTTTTCATTATTAGATCATCTTGGAGATTGCCAAGGGGGTGTGGACCCTCAGCATAGCCTCCGTAAAACTGCCGTATTTCTTCTTTATTCATTGAATCTATATAAAAGCATACATTTTTTGCAGAAAAGGGTTCAATGAATCCAACGATGATCATGAAATTGACCATTTTGGAGAAAATTATTAAAAAAAACATTTTTGACCCATTTAGGTTCTGCAAAGATAACTCAAAATATATTTTGTCAAATTTTGTCATACTACAATCATAGAAAAAAGGTGTTCGAACAATGACCCTTGTTTGCACCTTTTAATTACCATATAGTACGCGTTATTAGAGTCATGTGAAAATACCAATTTGCATCTGCTAGCCTGAAAGCTCCCCTTCAATATATCCCTCCCATCCCCCACCAATCAATGTTGCTAGGCCACGGGCTGATGTTTGGCAAGTTGGGCGACTCAACATTGATCAGGGGGGAAAGGGGGATGACTTTACATTAGGCCTACTAAGTGTTCGAACACCTTTTTTTTTAATATCTGATTTATTTTTGGAATTTTAGAACAAAAAGTGCCAACAAATCTGGAGTACCAAAAAAAGTACCTCCAAAATCATGAAAATCACATATTTGGCACTTTTCGGTCAATAATTCCAAAAATAAATAAGATATTAAAAAAGCACCCTAGGGAATTGTATTAGGATTATAATAAAACTAGTATGACTAAATTTGACAAAAATATATTTTTAGTTACCTTTGCAGTACCTAAAATGGGTCAAAAATGTGTTTTTTATAATTTTTCCAAAATGGTCAATTTCATGATCATGGTTGGATTCATTGAACCTTTTTCTACACCCCTCAATCGGAGATGTGTGTGTCGACAAAAGTGAGGTCATCAACATGCGAGTGGCAGCAGTGTTAGTTAGTGATCTGGGATATGATTGGTCCATGTTAATTACCTTTAGGAATTTCTGCATGTATAGTTTTTAGTCAAAAATTGTTTGATTCAAACAAATTATATTGCATGAACATTGCAAATTGATGCAACAATGGATATAAGAACAAGGGATCATCATTCATATAGTAATGGTTCATTCGATAGAGGCCTTAGAAAATATGTAAGCACCACAGTACCATTATTGCCTACCTATATGCAAATTTGTGTGTCTTGTACGATCTTTGATGCACGATATGATATGAGAAGCTTGACATGTTTGATCGGGGAGGATATTTTGTAATCTTTTAGATGTTCTAACGCTGTCAGCAAGCACATTAAAAAACTAGCGAACGCGTGACTTGTTGAACTATTACTGTGAATGGTCATGCCGTGCATATTACCATAGAAACAACAATCACTGTTCTGTCTGTTCAAAAATATATGATATGCGAAGATATCGTATGAACCAATGTACATATAATTCATTAACCATGATACTGTATTACTAAGGTAAAGAGTAACGTAACGTAAACTAACGTAAAGTAACGTAAGTTCCGTAACATAAAGTTCCCCTACCCCCATGAATTGCATAAAAAATTCAGATTTTATGCAAATTCAATTTTGAAATTTTGATTAAGACATTGTCTAAAATATTTAAAGTAAAAAACCCCTTTGTAATTGAACACATTAGCTGTTTCATATGCATATGATATGCTAATGAAGTAAATATATAGTAAATCTCATTATGAATAGCTCGAGTGAAATTGTGAAACGAATCTGTGTCAAACAAAACACCCACTTCGCGTCTTGACAATCCGCTCAAATTTCCCTATATGAACATGAAACTTTCCAATCATGACTTTCAGGCCAACAGCTTCACCTTTTCAGGTATCGTATACATTGTACTTATTTATATTCCATTAAAGACAAGTAAAACGATATATTTTTTTGCCGTCTATTGCTGTCAATGTTGCACGCACAATATACCGCCTAAATGCGCCTTCCTACAGTCGCCAATTTGAATATAGACCGCCTCCGGCGGAAACATTGGTTTCCTACGGATATCAAAGTAATAAGTTAGGAAGCATAGTTGGAACGTTTTTAAACGCTGCACATAATGCATCTGTGCCACATATTACTGTCTTTCTCTATCGATACTGTGCACTGCTGGCACTGTGGCGCATATTTGAATCAACCTACTATTTTATAAAAGTATGATAAGCACTTAAAAGTGCTTATCATACTTTTATAAAATAGTAGGTTGATTCAAATATGCGCCACAGTGCCAGCAGTGCACAGTATCGATAGAGAAAGACAGTAATATGTGGCACAGATGCATTATGTGCAGCGTTCTTACGGGCATGTGCAGGTGAACAAAGATGGCGAATGGAAGTCTGTTCATTAATTGTAATGGTATGAAATCGAACTTATCATCTACAACAGCTCAATACAGAATATGAAATTAATTTGATGTAACAAGTCATATTAACTCGATGTAACCGTTATTATATCAAATCGACAAAACGGGATAATGCCGACTCGATAATGCACATGACAGCAACTCGATACAAGTATATCACCTCTCCCAATGTTTCGGTAAATTATACAATTCTTGTTCTTGTCTCTCCCGAAACATTCTTGTATAATCTACATCTCCCAACATCAAATTTTTGCAGAAATCCTTCACATTTTCACGAAGTTGCAACGTTCTTACCCCGTGCGCGTCATGAGCTTTCCTTATAATCCTACCGGTGGTACAGTCATCCTGGGTGTTATTTAAAAGACGTCGAAAATACTGCAAATCATCCTGAAATTCTGGTCCGTAATCTTTCACTTTATCCCAAAATGTGTGATAGAAATGTTGATAAAGTGTCATATCTGCCCAGTTCCAGGTTTCAATCTGTTTATGGACCTCTTTAGAAATAGACATTTTCTGTTTTGCCGATCGGAAATTATCTGGTATGTAAAGAATGTCCCGCCAATCTAAACACAGATGTTTACGCAACAGCAATAATGATTCGTCGAAGTAGTCTGCTAACATGACCAAATCAAAATGCTTTACGAAATGTTGAATTAACGCGGCAACATTGGGACCCGTGTGATCCTCATGATCCAAGCCTAAATCGAAGATCTGTCCACTTTGCATCTGAAACCAAAAATAAAACTTCTTGCTCAAATTCTCCTCTGGATTCTCGAAGAAAGCGGCGATAGGATCAGCTCTATCTTGTAATCCGAGATGCTTAGCGACTGAGAAATAGACGAAAGCTGACTCGAAGTGCTTCACGGGATGTCGAATGATGGTAACGTATGTTGCATTGGGTACCACAACGTCCATTTCATCGCGGTTATAACGCACGTGGTTCGTTAGCAGATTGTATCCGCGTTGCCATTGCTGGACCATCTTACGATGAAACTTACCGCTGCTTGATAAGATATGAGGTCCGAATCTGACGGCAGGCTTAACCGCGAGAGTCAGGTTGTGTTTAAATCCATACCGTTCTATAATCGCAACGGCAGTTGTGCTGGCTGCTTTGTGTACTTTGATACATACAATATTTCTCTTTTCCTGATGCACACATGTTGCAGATGTAGTCTTAGATGTGGCTATTGATGGAACGCTTATGGTTGGTGAGGTGAGCGCAACTTTCACATTGTACTTAGCATAAATTTCATCAGTACGATTTGGATGCAATTGTGATATCAAATGGCTGACATTTGTAGATGCTGATTGCAGCCGTTTGCTCCTGAAAAGATTAAGTATGATAATATTAGTTGATATCGTACTGTAATAGACACCTCCCGTGTTTTGGATTAACTGCCACCGAAAGGCGTTTGCAACACGGTTCTGACCCACAGCCCTCTCCATTCAATAAAACCTGGTAAATGACCCTCGAAATTAGTGGGTTTTTTACTTTTTACTTGAAATGTTAAGATTACTTGAAAAAACAATGTGCATTCCAGCCAAAAGTTACTTGAATAGAGTTTAGGGTTACCTCCAAGATGGCCGCTAATCCGAACCGCGGACGGTCTCTATAAAATAAATTCAGTAGATGACACATAATGTAGTAAAATAATCACGTTTTATATTAGTATTCAACCAGAGATATTATGCGGGAGAACATATCCTCAATTGACCTGGTCGTGCTGGTAGTGATATACATGACATTCGAAGGGTTTGTTTTTATATGACGATAATCATGCCCTTTCTTTTACATTGTTCCCTATGCCGCTGTCTACTGAAGATAGCATTTATTATAAATATAATGTAAAAGCTGAATGCAAACTGCTTATCCACAAAAATAGCCTGTGTAAGTAAATGTAATAAATATAAGAGGACCTGACGTTATTTACATCATTTATAAATAATAAACGCTGTAAATACAGTCTAATTGTACTGTTTTATGAAGTAATCTTCCAACACTGTAAATCTTAACATATTTAAGCAAATTCTGATGTTTATTGTCCATGTTTAGGAATTTAACGTTTTGACTTTCGACTGCGTCAAACTAAAATTGTCTACTTTCAAACACCGTTTTAAAGTGTGTTTGCCCTCTATTGAAAATGGTAGGCCTATTGCTAATCATTTATACCATTCACCTTGTTTACTGAAGATAAAATTGATATTGGTACAATGGTATCTGTTGACACCATGTAATATGCTATCTACTGATGATAGCACTTAATGCCATCTGTTTACTTAATCTAGTCTCCTGTAAATAGTATTTGTATACGCACTCTTGTGTAATCTAATGCTGTCTACTGAAGTGAAGTGAACATTATTATTCACTCTAAATTGCATTAAATGAACTCTACTGAAGGGAAGAGAGAATTATACTGAACTTTATTAAAAATAGTGCTCTCTACTAAAGTAAATGAGCATACACTCTGTGTTATTAAATGCTGTCTACTGAAGATAGCATATTTATGCCCTCTATATGCACATAATTAAATGCTGACAACTGAATTAAAGGGAATATTACTATCGTATCACTCATGTGTTTAAATACTGTCTAGGCCAACTGACGAGAGCATCCCTGCTCTCATGTGTAATCAGTGTACTGAAATGCTGTCTACTGAAGATAGCATTATATACACATAAGAATCGAAAACATCATTAATGCTCATGTTGCCATATTTATTATAGGGAATATAGTGTTGACGGGTTTCCCGTCAGGCAGTTTCAAAACTACATGTAGTATAATTACAGGGTGTCCCTACAAAAGGGTGAGTGTTCCACGTCATTGCCCTCATTGATGACGCGTTATTTGGCTGTAATCGTTATATAATCTGAAAGATAATTTGGCTTTAAAATACCGTTCATTTGTTTGTGTTTACTTTTCTCAATCTACAGATATGTTGTATCAACAACAATCCCTAAAATTCGGGCTTGTGCCACGTTTAGAAAAATATGTTTTTGTGTGGAATGTGTCATTCTCATCATTAAATATTTCGTATTTGGATTTGACACTTTTTGGACTAAAACACCTTTCATATGCTGTTTGTTTTGCTTGAGTATATCCAAATTTATGGCATCCCAGCTACTGTGCAGTTGTCCGCCAAGTGGAGACCACCTATACCCATATCAATAGATATTTCACTGGCTTGATGTTTAGTTGATTGGTTGAAATTCACATATGTAACGAATGTGTCAAGCCAAACTAATTTGAACTTTCTTAAACTAAAATGTTGTGACATACCCGTCAGCAAGGACATTTCCAATACGTAGGGATGTACGTCCGATTTGTGTGCACATTTTAATATGAACAATTCACAAAGGAAAAATACTAAAGGGTTCAACAAAAGAAAGTATACCACTTTGTTTATGTCATTTTGAGTAACTTCCAATTTGTTTTTGACCAAACAGGCTAGATAGGCATTTAGATAAATCTTTTAGGCATAATTTGATACCAAATTTTCCCCCTAACAACAAAGATAAACCATGATTAGCACCATTTAAAGGAAAATATCCCATTTTCAAAAGTCGCATTTCCAATACACAGCACGAGAAGATTTGGTTAATCTGTCCATGTTCTCCCCATCCATAACATTCCTTTACATTCAAATCCTTCACCCATGCATCAGTTTACATTTGAATTAGCCCGCGCATTGAGGGATATGCGCGGTGATCAGTACGGGATAAATACGGCATATGTGTGTGTTGACAATTGGCATATTCTTCTCGTGCTGTGTATTGGAAATGCGACTTTTGAAAATGGGATATTTTCCTTTAAATGGTGCGAATCATGGTTTATCTTTGTTGTTAGGGGGCACATTTGGTATCAAATTATGCCTACACACAGAAAACACTATGTAAAAAAATTACACAAATTATGTAAAAAATACATAATCTGTGTAAAAATAGAACTCCATAATACTATGTAAACAGTTGTGTTAAGCTTTTGCATAGGAATTTACACAAGCTTGGGTATATATTACATGTTTTATGTAAACTCTTACATAATAATTATGGAGTTCTATATTTACATAATTTTTTACATAGTGTTTTCTGTGTGTAAAAGATTTATCTAAATGCCTATCTTGCTTGTTTGGACAAAAACAAATTGAAAGTTACTCAAAATGACATTAACAAAGTGGTATACTTTCTTTTGTTGAACCCTTTATAAGCGTTCTATTATCCGATCTGGTTGTCTATCCTAAGTAGATTTTGCTTGATCAATGAGTTGCTTATTGACTTGCATGTGTTTAAAGAATGACGTCATCTATCAGTTAACAAGTTTACTCTGAACCCGGCATTGAAGACAACATACAGATCGGAAACAGATCGGATTGTCATCCAAACTTGGATGAAAATTAGTTAGTTTACCTACGTAATACTTGGGCATATAGTAACTACCATCTGTAATCGTTTACCTTAATTCGCTGTCTATCCAGTGGCGTCAAAAAAATTCGCACGGTCCAAAATTGTCGCACGGTCCAACCAAAAATCGTACAGTCCAAAAATCGCACAGTAAAAAACCCAGCACTTAACAACTAATAGCCAATCATCAGTTTTCTCTATAACATTTTCCTTTATTTAGCCGACAGCTGCATAAGTTTGTCGACTACATGTACAAATTGGCCGACTATTTGACTATTTAGGACCCCCCCCCCCCTTGCGCACGTTCCTGTGTCTATCGTGTAAAATTATCAGCATAAGTCGCCACATAAACTGCTTCAACCAAATATCTATCTAGCGCCATCATTCTAGATCTAGCTAAACCATTTCCCCATAAACTATTACTATATACTAGTATTACTACAGTGCAACAGAGCATAAAGTTCCAAAAGTGCATGTTATTGAAATTACGCTCTAATTCAAAAAGTAACATATGTAAGACAAAGAGACTATATCATATTATAGAATACAGCTTGGTGATTTAATGTCATAGAAGAAAAAAAATGGTTTGACCTTATTTGCATATAATTAGCATATTATAAAGAAATACATTACAAATTTGCTTTTTGGAATTTCCAGCAAAAACTATAAATGCTATTAACACCAAAGTTACAGGAAATAAAGTTCCCATCATTGCCAACAATACTGTCTGAGAAAAAGTTCACATTTATCTTTACTTTTAACAAAAACCCAAAATCTGTCTTAATTAAGCTTAATTAATGACCAAACTCGATGAAATTATTAAGTAATACTGTGTATCCAAACCAGACTTGCATGGTATCAAATTAAAGGTAAAGATGTGCTTAAAAGAATGGTCTGAGCAGATAATTCAATATCCCTTTAGTATTTAAAATATCGTCCTCCACACATTTAGTATGTTTAAAAAGAGAAAAAAACACATGTTACCACTATTTCATACAACTGTACACAGACTTGGCAACAGTCTATTAATACTTGTGCAGCCATGCACGCAAACAATGGAAGGAATATTCAAGGACATGACAACGCTAAGGGATCAATGGTTTAAAATTCGCGCTGAAAGAAATTTACCAGTGTGCAGTCAAGAGTTTAAGCATAATGCATGTTACTTTAGGTGACCGTGTGCTGACATGCATGGGTGTATATACAAACAGGTATCGTGTTAAAGGCCTGCACTAAGTCTAAATAATAATAAAAAGTTTAAATAGTCAAGGCCATGAAAGGAAGTAGGCAGTAGCTGGTTGGATTAGCGTGTATGGATAATCAAGTATTGGCCAATCCGAAATCAGGTTTAATAAGAAATGTAACAATGCTGATAATCATACAAGGACACGAAATAGCACTTTAAAACAAAGCTGTTTTAATGATGTATGATACACATACTTAGGATTGAAATGTTCATTGTTGTACAACAATCAGGAGGCACTATATTTATAATTCAATATTTGGAACTTTATGCTCTGTTGCACTGTAGTACCATGTAACAATCCATATTTTCCAAATTTCATTTTTCTCAGCAATCTCTTAGTGCCCCTTTAAATAAATCTAATTAAATTTGCAATTTGTGTTGAAAATGTGTAAGCTTGGGACTAGCGAAACACAATTTATGTTACCAGGAAGTTTAAAGTGTGTTTATCCGAGTTTGTGTAACGAACGGAATAATTATAGTATAATACAACTTACATAGTTGACCTAGGAGTAGGCCAAATTCCATGTATTCGGATCTCCCGTCTGTCCTCTTTATGTTGCTTTTCAACCCCACGATCATGCTCGAAAACAATATTATATGCTGCACACATAAACACTGTGGATATTGCTCCTAGGGTGAAATATACAAAGTTCAACTGTTGTTGCCTGCTACCAGTTCTAAAGCGAGAAGTAACTTTCATGGCGAAATCCCCGTGTGATTATTGGCATGATCTATCATGCGTAACAGAGTGATATCGGTACTTGGTTGGCACGGTAAAATTGGTTGGGCCCTGAAAGTAATGCAAGGTGAAAAGCTCTGGAGTAGAGTTCTACAATGATCTGTAAATAAATATGCATGCGGGTATTTTACTGGGTTGAAGGCCCTGGAATACCAGCAAAATCAGCGAAAGTATAAAAGTGGCACAAGGTCTGGCCAATTTCCACTGAAGTGCGTTGCAGATTCAGCAGTCTCCAGTCTTTCAATGTATAAATGAGCATGTATAGTCTTTCCTGTCAACTGGTTATTGTTGGATCAGATGTTTTTGTCGCGCGTTTAGCGAGACTATTAGACCGTTTCGATCTAAGCCCATTTCACGTACAGAGTGCATGTACATCGCACAATCCTGGTCGTCGCACGTTACCGTCAATTGCTTCACATCAATGCAAGTTGTAATTGTTTACTGACGGTGACTTGGTTTTATACGCTACCGAACACACATAATACACTCCAGCTCCGTATAGAAAATCAATCGCGATTGGTTATTGTGAATTATAGTGTTATTTAATAATATACACTTTGAGTGCAGTTCTTGTTAATATATCGAAAATAGATCACTTGAGCTTGATTTTCATGTGAAACTACCAATCAGACTTCTCATTGACCAGACAAACGGCACTACCAATATAATATGCGTTCCTTTGGCTAATCGTGCAAGGAAACGTCTCAAAAAGATTGCACTCCAACTTGACAGATTTAATAACGAGTTGTATAACAGTAACTTGAGTAATAGCACATACACAGCCAATCCAGAATTCCACAAATTTCACTTATTGTACAGCTTCAGAATGCTGTAAATTTGACATCGTAAATAACCTGATTAATTACAGCTCTGTAATTATTACCCAACTTGGTGCGTGTGTGTGTTAAGTAGATGATTGTCTAAGTCTGGGTGAGTGAGAGGTGTCCTACTGTGAAAGTGGTGTGTATCTGGTGTGTAAGGTAGGGTAAGAGCTCTGCCATATAAATCATCACTAAAATAGTCACTGTCGATGAGTGCTATTAATTCCTTATAGCACTCGGCAGCTACGCTGCCTCGTGCTATAAGTCATACTAATAGAACAGAATAATATGTAAACATTTTAGATCGTGTTTCTTACGCTGGTGCACGTATATGAACACTGTCATCACCATCACGGTTATAAGGTTGTCGATTTCTTAACGTTTCTTAATGCGTATGGATAATGTACTCATGTAATTTGCCTTGGCAATTACTTCTTAGCAGCTGGTCTCGTCTGCTATGCTACGTGATGCAAACTTGGCCTGTTAAGTGTTATCATGGTTATATACACTTATTTATCAGAGACTAATTAAAATGATGACGGTGCGAATGGATACCACGCTATTTTATCACAGTTCGTCGTTTTATTCACTTAACTACCCTAGGAAGATGGGCAGAGGATGTCATACTCGGTATTACTAGGATTCGTAAGTGACTCAAATACATGAAGAAGACCTGCCCTTACAATGGGGATTGGCCATGTGTGACTGTGACTGAGTCTAGGTAAATCTTTGGCCATGAATAGAAATAGTTTTGTTTTGTGTTATTATAATAACAATTACTAATTTGTTCCTATTGATTCCAATAGCCAAATTTATCGGAAAATGATGTTCTTTGAAGATATATATTTGCATTTTTAGAAAATAGAAGTTCAGTAGAGATTGCACAGGTAGTCAAGTGGATATCCTCACAATTATGACATGACCGTGAAGTAGGGTACAACTGAAATTTTATTGCTGAAAATGATATATGGTAATTTCGAAAATTCAAGTTACTTGAATTTTCGAAATTACCATGTGGCCGGATTGTTTGGTATGATTTATGTGAGCATATATTTGGGATTAATCAATTTCCAAATTGATTGATCGTTAATTCCTTGTACACACTAACACAACTCTGTCCATTATTTTTAATCGACATATTTCTGTAAATGTAGGCCAAAATGCAGTGAATTACAGTCTGCCAAAGGTTGTTAACCAACCGGCCAGTCTGTGTACTACTCAATGGGCAAATTTCATGTCACCTGATGCTTCTAAAAATAATAAGAATCATTGGGGTTATGCAACTCAAACTTTGGAATATGACTATTTTAAGGATGACCCTTCATTTAGAATAGAAAACATCAAGTTGAAAATCGGCCCAACAATCAGAATACCTACCTTTAACGAATCCGTCTCGAAATAAGAAATAAGTATCAGAATCTTTTCAGTTGTTTTACTATACCGTGTTTCATAAGTGATTACCTTAGAAAGGTATAAACGTACCAATACTTTAGTTTTATGATGAGTCTGACCCGAAGATGTTGGCACCATCATGATCAAACACTTCTTGCACTCTTTTTACCCAGTGTACATCAAAAATCGCCCTCAACGTCGATTATGGAATATTTTTTATTATCGAAGAATATCCAGGGGGTAATCACTTATGACACACCGTATAATAAGCATAACATTAATATCGAGTGATGGCGCTCTCTTGATTAGGGTTTGTCTCTGGACTACGTGTCTTTACTATCAATGACCGTATCGTAAGTTGTATTGCATCGGGACTTGTACTCGTATAGTGTGTAAGTCACTATTTAAAACAAGATTTTTATTATAATAACTTCTTTGTACATCAAAAATATTTTATCATTGCCAATTAAATTTTTTTCTTTGGCTTTGGGACTTAGTTAAAATAATGAAGAAAGTAATATTTTCAAAACAATAGGTTATTCATCACAGAAATGACCAAAGCTTACCATATGTTATACCACCGGTGATATATTGACCATGTGACGCAAAATGAGGCGGAATGCGGCAGTAGCTAATTTGATTTAAGAGCACAAAATAAGAAACAAGGTCAAAATAAGTCAAATTCAGAACAAGTCTTATTTCTGATTTTTGAGACATATTGTATCTAACCAAAGACTCAAATTCATGAAAATAAAGAGTTAAACTACATTTTGAGGTATTTAATTTTCATTTACTCCATTGATTTGTTTACAAAACCAAAGCTTTAATTGCCCATAACTTGACAATTGGAAACAATATGGCAATGGCATGCCGCCGGGGGCGCGAAAGGAAGCTGAGTGTTGGGCATTGCGAAAATCAGGCGCAGTAGCTACCTTTTGCTGAGGGGAAGGCACTGCCACATAGAACGCCCACAGTTCGTTTTCAATTGTGGCCCATGACCTTTCGGGATGCGCCTGCTGCCGCATCCGAAACTGCGAGTCATACACCTTCCACCCTTCACCCTCAAAACGCGCTGCAGCAGTACGCACCAAATGCCCATACTTCAAGATTTCCTGCGCGCGGTTTGGATGAGACCTTAACACTGCCGCGAAAATGAAAAAAGCGCTGGTCCAGGAACTAATACTAATAGATGTAATTTTGGGCGCTGGTTTCTTGGATTTTAGCACCACCCGACCCTACTCGTTTAAGCCCAAATTTCTATCCTCTACCGACTCTTGTACCTCACCTCCTCCCCTATCCAATAGTGACGCAAAGTCGACATAACCCCCCCCCCCCCCCACACCCCCCCCCCCCCCCCCCCCCCCCCGCACAATTTTCTCTTTTATATGCTGTGGTAGACCCTCGCCTAAGGGGCTACATACAGAAGAGAGAGATGATATAGAACTCAAATTAGGGAGCTTTTGAAACGGTTGCTGTACTTGTAGGCCTAACTGTTGCTGCTGAAGTTGTTGTGAATGTAGATTCACAACATCCTCAACGACAGGGCTGTTGAAGCCCAAAGAGGCCTGATTATCATTCATATTTAGCTCACCAGCTTGCTGTGACTTCTCCTCACATTTTGAAATCCTCCATAACCAACAAATTGCGGGAAAACCGGCGGTATCGGGGCTGGCATTTCTTCACACACACTTCTACTTGGTCTCGAGCCGCCATCTTGTTGTTGTTGTTCATCTCCTCCACCCGACGCACGAGGTGCCAGAAGTGGCACAACACATGGGATAGGTGGCCCTGAATTCTGCATACCATCTTGTGATGCATTACCCGCTACTGCTGACGCCTTCGACGATCCAGCGCTCGGTCCTTGTGAACTTGTGCTGGGCTGGTTCTGAGCCCCGTCGGCTGCCTGTTGAAGGCCTTGTTGTTGTCCGTCCGCAAGGGCGACAGATACATGATGCCGGCCTGAGACCGAATTTGGCGAGCGGTGGATGCTGCCGCAGGCGGATTTTCCGGTGCCTTACGTTTCTTGCCACGGCCCCTTGCCATATTAATGAGAGTTCGTTATGAGGGGCACACCGTAAAAGTACTTTTTAATTCTTTGCTTACCAAAAATCCAACGAAAAACCAGCAAAATGTAAAAACAGTACTTCTTTGATGAAAAAACGTTCGTGACGAAACGATATAAATGTAAAACCAAACACGGTGTAGCTAGTAGCTAATAAACCCAGACCGAAAACATGGAGAAATTATAGTTCAAACCACAGCAAAGAAAAAACCAAGCTGCTAAATAACGATGTTTGTTTTGTTTCTTCTCCAACTGATAAGGGTGACCGATCTGGTTGTAGTCAAATGATATACTAGTAATGAGCAATGTGGCTGACCCAATGGTCAGCCCAATTCTTTGGCGGGAAACGCTGCCCTCTGACATGACCAGGGACAGGGAGCAAAGGTGAGATTCAACTTCCTGTCACCAAATGAGTTCTCCTAGTAGTCCGTCGGAAAACTTTAATATGGAGAAAAAACGAAAAACTTGTATTTATTTTGAGAGTATTTTCCGTTTCCGTTTCTGACATTCATATTAGCGATGATATATCATGGGAGGATGTAGAACTTATTGAATGACCCTCGTATGTCATTTGAATGTATCTTAATTATTCCTGTGGCCATTCCGGTGATCATGTAAAATTTGAAGAATGTGGACCACCACAAAATACAGACAATGAGTTTGTACCGTCAGGGATAAAGGGATAAGAAACTCCCAAGACAAAACCCCGATTCTCTTGACCTTAATGGTTTGTCGCAACTGGTATAGTTGGCGCGCTATCATTTCCAAATAGTTGGGGGCTAAGGGATTATTTGGTTCACATTCTTCTAAAAGCACCAAATTGGACCCATATGTTGCTCGAACCATACTCTTTTGATTTTTGATGGATGCCAAAATTGGAGCCTTCTGGGAGGGACGGCCATATTGGCTAATTCCAATATGGCCGCCATACTAGGGGATCAAAAATTCAAATTGCTTCAATTAAGCTGACAAGCATACCAAATTGTTTGTCCGATGTGTGGTTACTGATGTGAGCAAAACGGGAAAAGCTTTTGTGGGTCAAAATTTGAACATGCTCCGATTTTGTCAAATTGTTCGTCAGATCACAATGGTTCAAGAAATGGTAATTGTTACCACCTGGAGTCGTTTTTGTGCCTTATACAGGGTCAAAAGGTCACAATCCCTATCATACGCCCAAAAGCAAAGGTCAACGACCTTTTCACGTTTTGCTCAATATCTCAGTAACCACACATCGGAAGTGGTCCTGGTGCTCAGACAAACAATTTTCAGCTATTTGAAGCAATTTGAATTTTTGATTCCCCAGTATGGCGGCCATATTGGAATTGGCCAATATGGCCGTCCCAGAAGGCTCCAATTTTGGCATCTATCAAAAATCAAAAGAGTATGGTATGAGCAACATATGGGCCAAATTTGGTGCTTTTAGACGAATGTGAACTAAACCTCCCCTGTGAAGCCTTTTAAGACAGCCCCAACTATAATTGCAGATTTACATTTCTGATCATAAATCATACATACATTCCAAGTTACAGAGCGATACGATTCCTAATTACCTCAAAATCATGGTTTTAGAGTGAATTTAGAGTAAAAATATAAACTGTCGGAGTTATCCGACAGTTTATTTTCACTCTAAAATCACGATTTTGAAGTAATTAAGAATCGTATCGCCCTGTAACTTAGAATGTATGTACGATTTATGATCAGAAATGTAAATCTGCAAGAAAATCTTCTTTCAATTTTTTTTTCGATGTTGAGGGCGTTCCCTGGAAAGATCACATAATATATATACCTTTAATCTGTAATGTGTTATAAGGATTATTTTCCGCCTACATTGAGCTTTTTGTGAACAGGTTTATGGCATATTCAATCAGTTTTGGCCAGAGACATCTGTTATACAGAATTTTCAGTCAGTGAGTAGGCCTAATTGAATATAATCACTCAAAACAATGATTAATAATTAGCCAAACAAACAAAATATGTGAACATAAGGTGCAATTTAAATAATACATTGATGTATTGTATGAATTGGAAAAGAAATCTCAATTGCATTTTTCAGTGGAAAATCTTAATTTACTTCAAAAGTGAGCCAACATGGAATTCACAATCTTGTTACTCAAAATATTATTCCTCGAGAATTAGTCAAATAACATGGGATAAATTGTATTTGATAGGTTCTAAAAGGGCTAATGCATGAGTCCCTTTATTTAAGACTAAAGCTATGCGATGTATTTTTAATAATTGATGTCCCACATAAGACACTCTTTATGACACGCCATGTTGTTCTATTGTTTAACATGCAATCCCCTCATTCTATTTTCTTGTGATAACCAGAACTACAACTACAACTACTACGACTTGGCGGTCATCTTGAACTTTCGCATTTATACGAACATTTTCAAGTTTTCGTTACTGGCACACATCAGATATAGATTCAGCAGCTGCAACCGGTTTACAACGGTTAAATACTTTTTCTCTCTGATATCATTACAAAGTTTATAAAAATGATTATTGACCCAAGCTTGGGCAATATTGTATCTTTCCCAATCCCTGCATCCCCAAACAAACTGTAAGTGATAAAGATATAAGATTCCACAGTAGTAAGTGGATTCCCTATACATTTACATTTGGTGTTACAGAAAGTTATTTTTAACAATCTTGTTTTCGTTTAGGTTATCATTATAAATTTCGATAAATTTCGAGAAATAAGTATCGTTCGCTTTATGTTAGATAAACGTCGACGAAATCATGTCCACCGTCGTCTTTTTTAGCGACACAAGTAGACCTTCGTGCTCGAAATAAGAAATAAGTACCAGTATATTTTCAGTTGTTAAACTGACAGGCATAACATTAAAGAGACACAATGTCATGTTGAATTTGTTTAGATTTAATTAATTTACTTCAGAATTCAAGATGAACATTTAAAATTGCCATTTATTTTGTTTCTACTAAAACAACCAGCAAACCTTGATTAAAACATTTTTAAATATGTTGGAATGCCATCCTTAACCATGTAAAATGCTGGTTGCGGCTCTAGCAGCATTTTTGAATCAACGTTTTGTTGTACAAAGAGGGCTGATTTTTCTTAATCCTTATAGGTGTAAGTTCATACATGTAATACAATTGTAAAAATATACAAATCCCAGTTTTTATCATATATTTTTGTAATTGAGGGCGCTGCCTCCACCACATCTCTTAATACCCCTTTAATATCGACTGATGGCGCTCTCGTGATAAGGGTTTCCCTCTGGACTACGTGCCTTCATTTTTACTTTCGATGACGTAAGTGGTATTTGTATTGTGACGTATAGTGTGTACGTCACTATCAGATTTGTATTAGCTTTTTTGTAACCAATTAAGTAGACAATAATTGTTGGCTTTGGGATTGTATCAAAATATTTCTCAAAATCACATCAATGACCTAAGGCTTGCCATACGTTACTATGTAATACCACCGACGATACATTGAGATTCCATGGTATAGGATTCACACCACTAAATAAATAATGGAAGAGTCCACGAAAGGCTTGTTGAATTGGTTGGGATGACACTCCTCTAAGTGAAATATATAAAAATGCTTCAAAAATAGTGTTGTTGGCCAAACTTTTGATCGGATGATTATTAAATGAAGATTATCAAACAATATCAGTGCAAATTTTCTTCTTTGACCAATGTTTTATGATTTTTTAGTCATTTTAGAGACATCAGATAATTGATTAGAATTGCTTAGACCTAGGCTAGGCCTGGGCAATCTACAAACATGTGTATCTTTGACGGCGCATATCTCGAAAATTTTGCCTTGAACTTATATATTTATTTTTTTTACAGGAAAGCCAAGACCATGATCTTCACACAGAATGCAAAGTTGAAGCAACCAGTTGCTTTATAAGCGAGAAAATGGCGAATAATCATGGTCCATTTTACACAGTGAGCAATGGGGAATTTATTAGTGGTGTGTACTCTATTACCGTCACTCGCAAGTGGCGAGTCATTTTCTTATCAGGTCTGCCGTCGTAGTTGATTATTGTCAACGCCCGATGTTGACAACTAAATTGAGAGACATATATCAATACAACAATAAGATACGAAATAAAGAACTGTCCGTAAAAATTAAGATTATCTGTCATATATGATTATTATTATCTATGCATTCTTTTCTACACCATTATTTAACTATCAGGTAGGGGTCTACTGTGTGACGACACCTAAGGGATATTTGTTCCCTGCATCAATGGGCTCCACACAACTCATCCAGGTACGTGCGAGTCATGTAATCACACTGATTTGCTGACCCAAAACTCATGCATATGAAGTTCACGATACTGTCGTACTCGGACTTCATACGTACGGCGTAGCGCGCTCCCGACAATGCATTCAGTATTCGATGCACTTATAGTGATCTTTATTTCCCAACAGAGCGACAACGTAATGTCCGTGTAGAGTCTATTATCGGTGGTCACGGAGAAGCCTTTACCTGTGACCATGGCGCGAGGATCCAGGGTGCAGGGTACCAGCATACGGAATTAACTGCCTAGCCCTCTTCCAAAACCTGTTGATGACCACTTTTAACGCATTGTGCGTATTGACCAGGGCAATACAGTAGAAGTTCTTCTCTCAGTGATGTCAAAAATTTAACTTTCTGGAAAAAACAAACACCCGATGTTAATTTAACGTAACTGCGGGATAGAAAAAGGAATCAAAAGTATTAAAAGGAAGAGATAACGGATGTGTCGGTTGCAAAATAAATAGGGAGCTTTCGATTTGAACGACGGGCGCTTAAGATGACACCTCGAGTCGACTTAGCAATCCGTCGGTCGTCCAATTTTTGGGATCTGTCTTCGGCTGAAAAAAAATCCCCTAGAAAATGTTTAAAGAAGGCTCAAATTCGAACAAAAAAACAAAAAGATCGAGTTTTGTGACAAACTGTACTTTATAAGAGTTTAGACATTTTGTTTTGATAATCACATATAAATCTTATGAAAGGCTCAATTTTCACATATTAAACAAATCATTGCATATAGGCCTACATCAATTATATATAAATTCGTTCAATTGTATAGATAGAGCACTACAATACATTCACAAATGGCGACCTAATGGTCGGTCTAAGCTTCCCAAGCATTCGAGTTAATGCTTTTGTCTACTTGTGGGTGAAATGTATGATTGTTAACATTACGCACTACTATTTAAATTATTAAACATGTCATGCACAATTATTTCCAAAATCGACCGAAAAGAAAATAGGTTTTCTTAAAAACATGTAAGTGGAAACTCCTTTGCAAATCATACATTTCCGACCTAATCAGCCTACAAATGTCCTTCAGACTCTACCGAATAAGACGCGTATGGGCGGACATCGGAGGGTTTGTAGCAATCAAGCTAAGTAACAGAGGTATACATGGGACAAAGGATGACACAAACATCGTGTGTGCCGCCCCCTGGATCGAACCCGGAGCCTACGTACCTTTGTGTGATTGCGTAATGGGACTAGGGAATGGTGGTCCACCGGCGCAGTCCTTCTATTGGATTCAGCAGGATTCAGCAGGATTAGGGATAAGTAGAAAATACTAAAACGACTCACATTGTCCAGTGTAGATTCAAGCTGTTTTATTCTTGATCGCTTTGTCGCCACCGTCTGACCCGTACTCGGCTTATCAATGGCGGCGTTTGTGGTAGGTGGAATCGTACTGATATTAATGAGATGGTCATCTTTGCCTCTGTGTATCCAGAGTTGCATCACCTTATATTTGCACGAAAGAAAGCAAAGAGTCATTTGAATATCTCTGTTTATCGCTGTAATATGCCAGTGTGAGTAATCTGACAAGTATGCATAACTTAACGTCCTATAGCTTCCACAAACTTACACAGAATAAGGCTTGACAGCACCAATAAACTATTGACGTGCAAACCCCGCGAAGTATAAAACACGTACAGTTTAGGTGGGTTCAGGGTCCTCAGTTATAGGACTCACTGAATCATAACATCGAATCTTAACCTTAAACCTAACCAGCCAGGCTAAATTTGTGTGTGGAAACCGGGGGAGGTGATCGGAGGGCCCACCGATCCCCGCACCGCCGCCCTAACCACTCGGCCAACCTGCCAACGCTAGCCCGGGCAGCGATTTAATACACACATATCAACTTGGTTGATAACGTCATCGAATCGAATGCTGTATCATGCACGTGGACATTTTTTTCTTTTCTTTTTCCGTAGTGAATCGTAGTGCTACGGTAGGTTAGGGTTAATTAACGTTAAGAGGGGCATGCATTGCCTTGACAAACTATTCCAAAGCTTCTTTTGATAACAAACTATAAACCTACCTTTGGTAAAAAAACAAGGCAAAGAACCGAAGTACTGATCACCATTGTAGCCACTCCAAGTATGCTGAAATACCAGTCTACGTGATAGAATACAGCATTCAATGCTGGTATCAATAGTACCATGCCAATGCCAATGATATACACTGACATGGCGATGTATTTACCTGTACATGTGAAATAATGATAATTGAGCATTTGTTTGGGAGAGCATTCGTGTAATTGTTATATAGCTGTATCATAATCTGTACGAAAATGACCAAGCAGAGCATTTAATTGGATAATGGAGGTCAGAAAACAATGTTATAGCACATATCGGGTTATCAGACTGAGATAATAACGTTGTTTAAAATAATAATATCGAACCGCCGTTCGATAGGTAGTTCTATCAAATAATGTAATGTCAAAATATCCAGCAAATATACCACTATAGTTTGATCAGTTCCAAATTGGCGAAGCCTCTACAGCAGCGAATGAATACAGAAGGACGCACGTATGAAGGCAACAAACGCACTGTGTATGATATGCGTGACGCGTGCGTTCTGTAAAACCGCGTGCATGTGGCCTTAACCGCGAAAGTACGCTCGGCAAGATAAAACCGAATATTTCTCGCCAATTTGGAACTGATTAAACTATACATGTGGGGATTAAAATGTTTGAAAATTAAAGCCATTTTTACTATAATGCCATGTACGTATGGGAGTAAAATAAGAGTTTATAAGCTTATAATTTGGATGTAATGGCCAGAAGTGATATCTGCTCATTCAACTGAGGTAATATCGTTGTTCAAAATAGGAATATCTAACTGCCGATCAATGGAGGGAGTACTATCAAATCAAATATGATGATGTCATATTGAAGTACGCAGCAAATCTACCACTACATGTCAAGATTACAAAGTTAAGAAAAATAAAACCATGTTTGCTATAATGCCATGTACGTATGGGAGTAAACTACGAGCTTATAAACTTAAATAATTTGGATGCAATGACCAGAGGTGATATCTGCCCGGGATATCTGCTCATCCAACTGAGGTAATATCGTTGTTCAAAATAAAAATATCGAACCGCCGATCAATTTGAGGTAGTTCTATCAGGAAACAAGTCGATGTCATATGAAGTATCCAGCAAATCTCCCATTACATGTGAATTGACCCTCGTCCTCCCGGGTCGTTTTTGTAACCCCTTTTAACTAAGGGGGTAGGGGGAGTGGTTCCCACCCACCCACTAAAACCCGAGATACCGAGTATGCTTATTTAGATACCATGGTATAGCTAGAGGTCTCCTCTTTCCATAAATACCAAAACAAGTACAAACATCCCACGCATGACGTCACAATGACGTCAATAACATGGCCGACCTCAAAATCCCATTGTATTCGTCTGTTCAGTGAAATATAGGCCAAAATTGAAATGTTCGCCGAAAAAGTTCCAAATATCGGAATTTCACCCGGTGTTTTGCTTATAAGTGAGGCAAATGATGTTTCTACCATATACTATAAAATTCAGTACCAAACAATTAAGAGACTTTTAACAATTGTAAGGTGGCGACCACCCCCCCCCCCCCCCCCCACCCCCAACCACGTACTTTAACGGCTTACCCTACCCCGGGTAAGGTGGTACCCTCGATTCTCTTTCGTTAAAATTAGCGCAGGGATGTTAAAGAGGTTCACCCAGACGCCTTAGGTAACTGTCCTTTGCGCCCTAGGAGGACGAGGGTTAAAGTCATATTTGCTATAATGCTATGTACTATGTACGTATTGGAGTAAAAAAGCTTATTAGCCTATAATTCCATACTTACTGTATTAGCCTATAATTTCATACTTACTGTATTAGCCTATAATTTCATACTTACTGTATTAGCCTATAATTCCATACTTACTGTCATTCAATTGTTTGATTGACACTGCTCTTGTTTCCCACGCGAGAAATATTCCAGATACAAGTATCAATCCATTGACACCATAGAGAATCAAATCAAAGATTATTTGATGAGGTGAGGAACAGAGTTTGATAACAGGAACAAGGTAGGTCTCCGTTGCTGGATCATGCAGGATAATCTGTCAAAAGGAAGAGTTGGCATTTGGAATTGTTCTATAATATTACTTATATATTATGGTGCTAAATGTGACAAATGCGGAACTGTATGGGGACATGCCAAAAGTCTCGGACAAGATCAGAGAACGCAGAGCAAGATTTGCTGGACACTGCTTTAGGGGGTCCAAGGAGCTTGTACACAAACTCATACATTGGATTCCAAAGCACGGAGTAAGAAAGCGTGATAGACCAGCCCTGACCTACATCGACATACTCAAACGTGATACAGGACTGCAGGTGGAAGAAATTAGGACAGCTATGTTGGATAGGAAGATCTGGAGAGGCATTGTGGTTCGGAAAAATCATCCGCCCTAAGTCAAGTCAAAAGTAAGTAAGTCAAATATGCATGAAGAGGACAGGACAGGTTAAAATGAACTAAATGTTACATGTACATGCAGATTAAGGTTTGGTTTTCGCCTCTTGTTGGTTTTCTACAACGGAATGTCGAAGGATTAAAGCCAGAACCACCTAAATCCATATCCTAAATTAGAACTCAAAACATTAAAAAGTCCCAATGTCAAACACCACTTGGATTTTATGTTCAATATCGGTTTCTTTTTGCTACTCTTCAAACATAAAAGACATACATTTTGGATTAAGCAATTTCACATTGATAACAGGAACAAGGTATAATAAATTAGTGTTTTTAATGTATTCCTTTTTAAATTCTTACATTTTTGATGTATATTTTGCGTATCTGTAATTGTAATATTGTGTAAACTCAGTCGGTTGGCTGCGTTGACAATAAATTATACCATGAATAATAATATAATATTTCTATATCATAAATGTAATGGAATGTTTGCTTTGATCTCAGTTCAATTGGCATTGGTGCATTGGTATGTATGGTAATGCTAAATATTACTTCGGTGCGTGTCGTATAAGTCTTACGTTCAGGGTACTTATACGTATATATGAGCCGTGCGTACTAGTTTCGAAGTGCGGCCTTTTGTTGTTATTCCTCATAATTATTTATCCAATATCCGAAAACTCGCTGAGGTTTAAGGGCTTAGCAAACTCCACTACGCTCGAACTCTTTGCGCTCTCGATTTTACACATGCGTAATAGCTCTGCTACAACAACAAAAACGCGGCCGAGCGTTTGTGGAATATGATGTGCCCTTTATCCAACAACCTTCACCACACCTGGCGTCGTAACGATAGATAGAGTCAACCAAATTAGTATTTGTCAACATGTGCAAAACCTTTTAAGGCGGTTTGATGGAGCTTTTGTGACATCACCTCGTGCCATACGTACTAGTTTTGCATGGCCTAAATTGATACATTACGAAGCACATACCTGGTCTTCAAGTCGATAGCTGATAATTTCAGTTGGTGAGAATATAGCAGACGATACGACAATAACAATATCTATAAGTACTGCCGCGAAAACACCGGATATCAGTTTTGAGTCGGGCAAATCCTGTGAATTGGTATAACCATAACAATGACCATAATGGTTTTAATTAAATTCGGAGCAATTTTAGAATTTGACCCCTGTACAAAGAATTTGAGAAAAATGTTGACGTTTGACCTATTTTGCCCCAAATCTCGGAAACTGAATATCAGGTGAGTATACAACTAACACAACATCTTTGTTCAACCATCGTCACAAAAAAAGAGTTTTTAAAGCTGGAATGGTTCCTTCTGAAGGTATTCCAATAAATTGCGCATGCCAATTATCATTTATAAAATTCTGCACATGGAGTTTTCCATCACCAGTTGACTCTCAGTTGAAAGTTCCCATGCGTTACACTGCCGATAATGAGCTAATTGATATTCATGAGGTGATTTACTACAGCGATTCTACATTGGAATTTTGACTTGCTCGATAAAATCATGAGTTGTAATGCTTTTAAATCATGAATTTGAATAGGAAACATGAATTTATTGGTATAAAATGTACAATGAACACAATGAAATGTAAATTGGTTCTGATGGTTTAATACTTTGTCGACAACATAGTGATACCTTGCAAGCTTCCAAGGGGAGAAATACTTTTTCGCGGCAGTGTAAATGCTCATTGTTATGTTATATTAGGGGGGTTTAGCACTAAAAATATGAAACTTCATAAAACCTTTAGTCTTTAAATTCAAGAATTTAAAAACTAAAAATGTCGGCATCTTTTATCAAAAACTGATTTGTTACGCTGTCCGAAAAATATTGTCCAAAAATTGTGATTTTGTGATCAACATTTTAAAATATCAGCTTTCTTAGTGAAATTTGACACCAACAATGGATTCTCTGACTCATTTCCTTTCCAAAAATGTATACTTTTATGTACATCACATTAATAGTTCAAAAGCTACAGCGCTTGATATTTTTTTATATTAGTAGGGTAATACACCACCCACCCTGAATATGAACTCTAATGAAGGGTATTAGAAAGAAGAAAAAAAGTTCGTATATAGTTCGTTTGCTAAACGTTTGTCTCATGATGTATGTATAGACTGTACCATATTTTGAATCATTATGACTACCCAATGTGAGCGGTTTTACTTGCCTGTTTAGAATATTCGCGTTCTTTACCACACCCCATCCCCCCCCCCCCCCCCCACCCCCACCACCACCACATACACACGCCACTCTGCGTTTATACGCA
Organism: Ophiura sarsii; assembly: GCA_035610835.1. Taxonomy (NCBI): domain Eukaryota; kingdom Metazoa; phylum Echinodermata; class Ophiuroidea; order Amphilepidida; family Ophiuridae; genus Ophiura; species Ophiura sarsii. The sequence continues at coordinate 25,970,904 of CM069446.1, read as the reverse complement.
AAACGCATATGCCGGCAACTTTGTGCAGAGCACGCTTGAACATCTTAACGCGATGAATATACGCACTGAAGGCATGAAATAAGTCCCGCCACAAACTATTATCGTCATATCATTTTGATAATATAAAGTGCGTATCGGCCGAAAATCCAAAACCACACCCACTTTTATAATAAGAATGAAGTTTTAATTTATCGCGAATTTCAGATAATAATTTGAGTTTCATTCTTTTGGAACGCGCCTCGATCAAGCTTTCAATTTCTCCTTTAATACCTCTTTTGACGGGGACTTGTTACGAAGGGTCTGTAACTTATATAAACCAATTACTATACGCGTGTAGTTTTAATCATATTTTATCAACCTTATGAAGCAATTCATATACCCATTTTTCTTTGTATACTGCAATCGTCACTTAGATCAATGCACTTACTATTTTCCTAAATTTGGCCATTGCAAATTTGAAAATAGCATACACCCGATAGGTCTTCATAGCCAGCATACCGAACGCCATAGAAAATCCAACACTTGCTAAGGCAACTCTCACCTGATGATATAAAAATGATTGATAAAATAATTAATGCAAATGGAAGAACCCCCTTTCATGACATTTAACTAATTAATCATTAGTTAAGTTTATGCCGCAAAGAAACACGGTATCCCAAAATGCACATTTAAAAACATGGCTCTGCAGTGGAACAAATCACAATATCAAAATAAAAGCACATTTGTGATGTGATCTGTGAAAACCCGTCGGATGTCGCAAAATGTGAACTAGGGATTATGGGTAATTTAAAAAAAATAAAAAAATAAAAAAATAAAAAAATAAGATTTTTTTAAAGAAAATTAGTTTCCAATACTTTGTATCATCATCTTTCATAAAATTTCACCTTCAAAAACTTACTTAAGTCACTTTTATTATTAACCTTATAATGTTATTATATTGAATTGTGTATCTTTTTTGGCCTGTTTTCATGATTTCTTGTTTTGTAGCTTTTGATGACATCACAATCATCATTCACTCATAACTTTTTTTGTAGTGATCGTAGAAAAATGATTGAAACAGTTCTGTAATCAGCACAGTTTTAGCTTTCTTATGATATAAATATCTCCAATATGAAAAATGCCACCATGTGGCGGGTTTTCACAGATCGCATCACATTTGTGTAAAAACTTGTAGAATAATTTGGTCTCAAAATATAAACGCTCCCTTGAACCCACTCCCGTTTTACCAAATCAGGGTTTACCCGTCAGTCCGAATCCCGATAGTCCGAAACCTTGTCAGTCCGAGTGTTTTTATACAACAACACCCCGCTAGTCGGAAAAACCTCGAAAAAACACACCGCTAGTTCGAAAAATCGACAACATTCTAGCGCTGTTTCGGACTAACGGGGTTTTGGACTGACGGGGATCACCCTACACAATCAGTCTCATAGCGTTGCCTTTAGTGGCAGAGTTTTTTTAATGGCAGGGCTAGAGGAGGATTAACTGAATTCAATCAGAATCTGTCGTCAAATCACCATTTCTGAGACGAGAGAAACGGGGGAAATTGTGCTGTTGTGTAGACCTACTATTGCATGCGTATGTAGCTAACACAGGTGTTATAGATTACATTACATATACCATTTCATGCGTGACCTGTATGTACTCAACTTGTTATTCATCTGTTCGATAATCGTTATTGTCTTTTATAATAACTATAACTTCAAAAGATAATCATGAACAAATATGTTGTAATATTGTCATGGTATCACTAAAGAAATACAAAATTGATATTAAAACAAATTATAATTTATATACTTACGTGACAAAATGCAGCAATTCTATGTTCTGGCAGATGGGTGTTATCTTGCCCGGAGAGGAATACTGATCCATAAAGACAGAGCGATCCAAGTATGATTATGTTGTTAAGACGTGGGCTGGACAGTTTTATGATCCTGGAAAGACAACATGAATTTTCTTATGTGGTTCTTTGGGTTTTGTGAAGGTTTACAAAAAATCAATACGCTATAGTTAATTCACTATATGGGATTTGAAATATAAAAGCGTTACCCTTATGAAAATCGCAACCTTTCGCAATCAATTCTGCAACCTTGCGCAAGGTTAAATTTGAAGAAGAAAACCTTGCGCAACCAGTTTGGTTCTTCCGAGAAGGTTCCGCAACATTGCAGCAATCATCCACAACCTTGCGCAACCTTGCCACAAACTTGTGCAACATTGCCACAACCTTGCGCAACCTGGTACCACCTTGCTGCAACCACATTTTAGTGATTGCATTTTCGTAAAGGTAGATGCATTTGTAACGCCTCGATACCAATTGTCCTCGATCAAAACTATGGCTTTTGATTGGACGCTGCGAATCCCGCGTAATCACGTCATTCCGCGTTCTGCATTCACCTGAAAGCGCCGCGCGTGTCTCTTTGCTACGGCGCAGTACATATACGCGATGAAAAGTAGTGTATCGCGCTGAAAACATAATCAGTTTTGGACTATTTGATACATGGATAAGACGTCTGTGCTCTTGATGTTGATTCAATCAACGGAAAATCTTTAAAAACAGTAAAATAAGTATATTTAATGATATAAAAATACCACGCTACGCGGGAATGCAGCCGACGACGGCATCTGTCATGAGGGTGATAATCACTTCTTACGATGCATTAATGGCATATCAAAATTTGACATGGTTTCATAAACAAATATCCTTAACTGGAGTTAATTCTCAAATCATGTAAATTCGTACAGTTTTCCATTGACAAACAAATATAAGCTCTAAATCTCAAACTTGACATTATATATCATCATAATTGAAATGTTAATTTCAAATCAATATAAGCAATAGGAACTTCGTAAATTATTCAAACCAATACCGAAATCGTCTATTGGAGAGAACCAGGCCCGTGTCACTACACGCTCTTTCGTCACTGTCGAGAATAAAGCTTCCAGTGTGCTAGCGCCCTCAAATTAACAATTCGCAAAAGTCAAATCGCGGGTCGCGAACGACTTGCCCATAATAGGCGCCATTCTCGATCGACATGAAGATTTCACACCACCAAACAGTCAGCACGCAGGTATCGCTTTCAATGAGTGACCTTGCCGATTTCTAACCCACGCAAAGATCGATTTCAGGATGTCAACCTTGCGCTAAAACCTTACGAGAAGTTTGTTTTTCCTGAATTAATTGAGGTAGGGTTAGCTGGCAGCCATGATGGCGAAGTACGTGGATTGTTCGTAATTTTCTCTATAATATGATGCCAAATCTGACATATTTGGTCCACAAACAGTGATGTTATCGCTAATTTTAGAATTTAACAACTTTCGTGACTTTGCTTCTTGTAACTATTCACATGACCGACTAAAATTCGTACGATATTTTAAGAGCAATTTCCGTACTAACGGAATCTTAAGCTTTAATTTCATATCAAAAACATTGATGCCCGACTTCTTTTTTTGATAAGAAAAACCGAGTTTGATTTTCACCGATTTTCGGTCAGAAAACGAAACTTACGATCCCCCCGTTAGGCCTCGCCAACTTGATTTTTAGTTTCCCGTAACACGCCCGCGCTTCATTTTCATGCCCGCGTTTGAATTCATTATTGAAATTTGTGAAAAAAAATACCGTTTTACCAATGAAAACGTCCGAATTCATGCATTTTGTGTGATGAAATTGTGAAATGTTTATTCATTTTGACCAGAATAGACTTTCTGTAAAAAAAATATCATATGACATTGTGCAGAGCAGAAGGATCGATTTCGAACACCGGACCTCCCGCTCCCAAAGCGAACCCTTTACCATCTGAGCTATCAAACGAATCTGAATATAAACGTGAGATTTAAACAGTTGATCAACAACCCATCGACGCTACGAAATGAATTTAGATCGAAACAAGATTCGAGGAGCTATATTATAAGCATTCACTTGACCGGACTAAATAATTTTATAAAATTGTAAGCATGTTTCTAGTTACAAAAGACTATGAATATTATGATACGATGGATAAAATTGATGCCTGATTCTTCAGAAGTGACTTTTTTACCGTGGATTTGGCTTTAGTTTCGTCAAGTTTTTCTTGAATTCGGGTTTGTGTGATTGCAATAATTTGCACCGAAAATACAACATGTCATGAAGTTCACAGATAATATTAGATAATATTATTTGCATAATATGCCTTTTTATTATACAATTTCATGGCAAATGTGTTTGAAATGTGTGATTATAATCATGAAAAGAGCTCATTTACATCGTGCTATTACGAGGTCAACTATGACTGCGAAGCCGTATCGCTACGGGTGAGTACTTCCGGGTCGCTTTGCTGGGTTAGAAAAGGAACAGCTTTTCGCGTGGCTGCATACTGACTGCAAATGGTTTCCCTATGCGTTTACATGTAAAATGGTGGTTACAAAAAGCCCATTTCCTCGCTTATAAAGCGACTGGATGTCTCAATTTGACATTTTCCTTAAATTTCATGATATCTTTGATAATTTAATCAAAACAATTATATATGGTCTCCCCGAACGTTCCGAGAAATTGAAATTAGCCCCTAGAGTTGGACAACTGGTGTAGCGCCCTCATTTATCAGAAAAAGTTGAAAAATGTTACCAGAACATTTACAATCAAAATGCATCCAAAAAACCTACAAAATGCATTGAAAATATTTCTTTTTGCACTGTGGTATTAGGTTATAGTCCTAAAATCAGGATTAAACTACAACTTGAATCATTTAGGAGCAATAAGTACCATTTCTGATTAATTCTATAATCAATGGGCCACAGGATGCCCAGCTGATAAAAAAAAAGTTTGATTGACTTCTGCAATGACTGACATTAATTACTGGTGTGGAATCTAACGGGACAATTGTTTTAATTTGTATTGTTTTTACTTTCAATATCAATCCTCACAATGATATAAAACTATTCTTTTGCAAAAACAATAAGCTACACATGATTTTTTTACCATTTCAAATCAGAGCAATCTTGGCCTACCCCTTAAACATGTACTATCTACTGAAGACAGCAAACTGTCAAAATATAACCTGGGCTTTTTGGGTCACACCAATTAATATTTTAGGACTGAATGTGGAAAAAAGAAGTAACAGTGTCCATTTTAGTCATTATAATGTTAATTTACATCTTTTCACTTGCTTTTGGATTTTTTACAACAAAGTGGAGCACTGTGTTAGTTTAGTGTGAAATACTATGGACTATGATTAGTTTGTATATTTGGCCTGTCCTACATGCAAATTATGCTGAATCACATAAAATGTTAATTGATCTAATCATGTGAATTGATCTAATCAATGTAATTTTTAAACACTTTTTAAACATGGATACTGAAACCCTCTAGACCCCTTAATTTTTTAATTTTTAAAATTATTTTATACATGGGGGGGGGGGCATGATGATTTGATCGGGGGATAATTTATGACTGGCAAGTTAATCTATTAGATGTAGCAATTGAAAATCTGTCCCCAATAACCTTACTTGCACACATAACACTAATTTAGGCTAGAATTCAAAGTAAGCTTCAAAATCCAATAGCTAGGCAATCGTATCCTTCCACACTGTTGAATTTTGAAGCTTTATCAATTCAACTAGCCGATATTGTATGCCTTGATTCAGCACAAAACTTACCTTAGTCATAAAATAGCTGCTTCAAGGTAGACTTGATCTCAGGTCTCTGGCATAGGGATCTAGACTAATCTTTTTAAGACTGATTTCAACTTCGCTTAAAAAAGACACCCACCTTAAATCTTAATTTCACTTTCCAGTTTCCACCAACACTCAGATTGACCTTGTTTGCAAGGCGAGTATACTTCAAGGTAGCTATTTATTACAATTTGAGCTTCTAATATGATCATCGAAGCTTAGTAATGGGATGATGTAGTAAGCTTATCAATCAAATCATTTCACTTTGTTACGCTGCTATTGATGATGACGACAAGACTGCCGAATTTGGTAGGCTACTTTCATCGTGTAATCTGCCTGTATCGTTTATTATTTATTTTATTTTTATTACAGAGCATTTATAAGGCGCTTTTCCAAAAAAGATCAAAGCGCCGTACACAATACAAATAACAACGTTATAAAATATTAAAAAGATACAATCAAAGTATATACACAGTTAAAGTATTATAAAAATACAACAAGTATATAGAATACAAATACCAAGAATATAGATACATTAATATAAAAACGGGCAATAATAGAGCCAATAGGCCATGTAAAGTGATGAAAAACAAATTACTCTGATGGAAACAGGTGAGTTTTTAGCATCTTTTTAAAAGTATGAACGCTACAGGCATTGCGAATAAAAATGGGGAGGTCATTCCATAGCTTAGGGCCTAAGTGCGAAAATGCAGTTTTGCCTATTGCACGTTTGTTAGCATTAACAACGAGACGAGTTGTGTCCTTAAAAGACCTAAGACCAGCGCGAGCACATTGATAAAAAGACACAACATCAGACAAATATGAGGGGCCTAATAAATTTACACAGTTGTACACATGCAGTAAGATCTTGAAGTCGATTCTCTGCTGGACGGGTAGCCAATGAAGTTCACGCAATAGTGGCGCGGCGCTGGTTCGTCTGTTAACACAGAAAATAAGACGCGCAGCACGATTCTGAAGTATTTGCAGGCGCTTGACATTAGAATTTGAAATACCGCCTAAAAGAGAATTACCGTAGTCCAGCCTAGAAAGGACCAAAGACCTCACTACATGTGCACATGTATTATGATCCATAAAACGACGAATACGAGCAATATTTCTGAGATGGAAATTAATAGTACGACACATAGAATTAACCTGTAAATCCATTTTCATATGGGGATCAAATTTAACACCTAAGTTCTTAATTGACGAGGAGGAATCAATCTCAGATCCACCGATCCTTAAACCAACACCAGAGACCAGATGGAGTTGTCTTGGAGAAGAAATTAGGAAAAACACAGTTTTTGTGTCATTTATCCTCAGCTTATTTTTCAACATCCATACTTTGACTTCAGCAATACAATCCATAAGCCTGCGCTGCGCTGCCTCAAAATCGCCAGGCACCTTAGGATCATAGCTCACATACATTTGGGTGTCATCGGCGTACACGTGATATGGAACGTTGAAGCGCCTCATGATAGCAGCGACTGGTTTGGAATATAAAGTAAAGATCGGTGGACCTGCGACAGATCCCTGAGGCACACCATATTTTAGTGGATGAACAGATGAGTATTTACCTAACACACTTACTTTACTTGTACGACCTCTAAGATAGGAATTAAACCAGTTTAAAACACAACCTCCGATACCATACTCATTTTGAAGCCTATTTACAAGAATATCATGGTCAATGGTATCGAAGGCTGCTGACAAATCTAATGAAAGGTTTGCTTCTGAAATCATGGTGAAATCGAATATTTTGCCCTATCTTACAGGGGCGGACTGGGACCTGAAAGCGGCCGTGGCAAAATTATTAAAGCGGCCCTTTTTGACCATGTCAGGCAGAAGTATGTCGTCCCGGTAGTAAATTTTCGTAAAAGGTTGCCCCAATTTTTTTCACAGTCAGTCACCTCGTGAATTTCACGTAAGTGTGGGGGGGGGGGGGGGGGGGGGGGGGGGGGGGGGAGGGGGGGTAGGGTCAAAAAAAATCGCACGGTCACAACATTTCGCACGGTCACAACATTTCGCACAGTCACAAATTTTCGCACGGCCACAAAATTTGAGTAACCGGCCCTGAGAGGCCCAAAACCAAGCGGCCCATGTGGCGATCGCCACAACGCCACAGTGGCCAGTCCGCCCCTGCTATCTTACCATAGTTTTGTAGTGGAATTGTCAAATTGGACCTGATCTCAGTGAATTTCAAGAACTTTGGTAGCAGACTTATCAAAATATCCTCAGAAAAATGAAGCGGACGATATCTACACACCAGCATAGAGCACTCATGAAGAGATACATCGCTCGTATATGCCCATATGGGAAGCTCCGGTTTGAAAACTCCTTGAAATGCTATTGCAACGCACATAAGGAGACCACAATCTTGTATTTTAAGTAGTGAATTTTCCGCAATCGATTACACAATCTGAGTACTTACCGTCTTTCTCTAAACCAGATATTTGTTGCTAAGAAGAACATGACGGTGGTTACGCCGATAGCCATTAGTGTGTAAATTATAAGACGTGTTCGACTAGTGACGGTTACCAGTCTGGTTATCTCTGTGATACCATCTACGGGAGTGTATGATCCTGTGGAAACAAAGACAATACATAAGGTGACACCAAATATAACCACTGTTGTACTTGTTTTTTGGGGGAGGTAAAAATGACATTATAACTTTCCCGCTTTATTTAGAAAACATGTCTAGCACGTCTGGCACCTATATTAAAAGAAAACTGTGTTTTTGCGGCTAAAAGGGCTTCGTCAGTCGAGCCCAAGCGGGAGCCCAAGATACTAGCCTTTCTTTTTTTTAAACCTTCAAATTCCTCTAAATGATATCGATTTACATTTTTACATTGATTCTAAGAAGTGGTATCCTTAAGGAATAAACCCTGATTCCGACTGAGGTCAGGGGGAATATGAGTAAGGCCACACAGCAAAAACCAGTACGTATGCTTCATACGTATAACTGACTTTTACGCCAGACCTTTACGATTGACGCCGTAATAATATTTTGCATCAACAAACGTCCAATCACCATATATATTGAAATGCGACCAATGCATATTTTTAATGCATAATTATTGTTGGTTGATATATATATGCATTGATCTCAGTTTTATTATATATATATGTCCTTGTTCGTATGGTTATTCAAAATAATATTTGGGCGCTTATCCTAAAAGTATTACGTAAAAACCGGCAATCCAGTAATCTACCACTTACCGGACCAGTTGAAGGTCATTCCTGGCAATCCAGTATTCTACCACTTACCGGACCAGTTGAAGGTCATTCCTGGCAATCCAGTATTCTACCACTTACCGGACCAGTTGAAGGTCATTCCTGGCAATCCAGTATTCTACCACTTACCGGACCAGTTGAAGGTCATTCCTGACAATCCAGTATTCTACCACTTACCGGACCAGTTGAAGGTCATTCCTGGCAATCCAGTATTCTACCACTTACCGGACCAGTTGAAGGTCATTCCTGACAATCCAGTATTCTACCACTTACCGGACTAGTTGAAGGTCATTCCTGACAATCCAGTAATCTACCACTTACCGGACCAGTAGTTGAAGGTCATTCCTGACAATCCAGTAATCTACCATTTACCGGACCAGTTGAAGGTCATTCCTGACAATCCAGTATTCTACCACTTACCGGAACAGTTGAAGGTCATTCCTGACAATTCAGTCAAATCTACCACTTACCGGACCAGTTGAAGGTAATTCCTGGCAATTCAGTCAAATCTTTGTTAACGCCATTATACCGCATCACATCTACCTTGCGTCCTCCTGAAATTTAAATTACAATCCATGAACAATTATCATATCTAAAGACCGTAAATAAAAGCGGCCATTTGGGATTATTTGAGTGAAATAATCTCTCTATGATTTATTACGGACTTGCTATAATACATGCAGACGACATTCCAAAATTTCACAAAATGTTTCTAAAATGTCAACATTATTGAATTTCATTACCATATTTGGAATCACCATGAGTAATGCATTGAAATAAGTACAAACATGCCTAGTATTGGTTCAGTAATTGTTGAGATAGACCTTGAACGTTGGGAATGGTTTCTGGAAAACCTGTTTTTTATCTGGTAAAACTAATAGCCGCGTGGACAGTGTTAATTTAACATGGTAATCAATTTGTTGCATGTATAGGTGTTCAAATAGTTCTGGTTGCTACATTAGTGAATTACGACGATTTTGAAATCTGCAACAAAAGTGTCATACATCATGTACATTGTAACAGAAAGAGATCAATAGAGTTCAGGTAATTAATGAAGTCTTATTTCACTTCTGATATATGTACTACGTACCTTGTAGTTGTTGAACCGTTATATTGATTATCCTAGCCCCATCTTGTGGAAACCAGAATGTATCCTATAGGGGAATATAATGAGGAAAATATGAGAAAATATGAGAAAATCCAAAATATGACGAACTAAGTGGTATTAGGCTGGCTGTCTGTCTATTTGCCCTTCAACGGGTGAGACAAAACACTTTTTGTTCGGTCGTAGAAGAATAAAAGTAGCAGCACTTTGGAATGAAAGATATATCTCATGTGATAGCAGGTAGATTCGAACATGTCACCCTTCATATATACGTACATTTAACCAATAATCAATGTCGCAACTAATCTACGTAATCTAGCAAAGACATGATTGCTACAAGGGTACGATGCTGTGGGGAACGTATCCAAAAACTGTCATGATTCCAAAAAGAATCCATAGTTTATATCAGTCAGCGATTCATCCCTAGTAGTAGTAAAAAAAATATATTCGATATTCTCGGCCTAAAATGGAACCTGGGCCCTCTAAATTCTATTGACAAATAAACTGGTATCAACGCGTGCATGCCTAAGATGATGAACCTTATTTGTGGGTGTTTTAATTAGCAAAACGTTTATACTTATATATAAGCGGAACCGGTTATTGTGGGGTTAAGCAGGTCTACTGTTTTACAGTGGGTAAGCAAAAGCATAATTCTGAACAGTTCATGTAACACTTCATGTATTGCATCTTCCCCACGAATCGTTGTAGGGTAATGTGAAACATTAACTGCCAAGCTGTCAAATACTTAGGCATATCATTAGGCATGATCAAACATTAATAGTAATCATATTCATTCGAATCTGAGGTCAAGAACACACTTTTGGTTTATTCCAATTAATAAAGCCTCTTAGTGTACTTTCAATCGTAGTGTATATCGACTGATTTTTTCCAAAACATTAGGATAAATACGTGATAGTTTTTAGAACAAATACGTAAGTGTTTAGATCAAGTGTGTTAATACAATTTTTTGGTGGTGAAATATGTCTTTGTTCCAGACCATTTAATCGAATACAAAAACAAACAAAACAAAAACTAATGCACGTATCCTGTTTTTTGAGAAATATTAGTTTTTTATTTCTCTCGCCATCAGAGGATCATTAACGGTACGATTACAAAATTGATTTCAGTGATGAATTTCCTGACAAATACTCTACTGCGTACTCACGGATGATCCAACAAAGTTGACTTTCTTCAAATGACCATATATAGTCGTTGACATCTCCCTATCCGTATACTTAAAGTCTGCTAGATCACGTGGTGGGTCGAGATTCTGTAAGTCTCGTATAGAGTTGTTAAACGCTAAAGCCAATGCAATGACTGAATCATAGATATTGACATACCGGATACCAGAATTAATAACGGCGTCAATTTCTTCTAGATTTTGGTTATCGGGTACCTAGAGTTCAATACGTTGAATGGAATAGTTATAGGTCATAAATGCGTATGTCTTCGAGAAAAAAATGCACGCGCCCTGATGTTGATGTGTGAATAATGGCACATGGGGAGTGCTATTGTAAGCATATCAAAATTTGCGCAAGTGCAGTGATTTTTCTAACTTTTCGAGAAACAAAACATACGCATGTATTGACCTAATTCATACACGACACTATTCAAATCAAAATTTGAGCATAATTTTGATCTATGTAATAACGAATAAAACATGTTAACAAGTTTACTTATACCCGCAGTGAAAATCGGCGAACCCGCAAATGCCTGAACTACGAATCAAAACAGAGCGCACACGCGGAGTACATTATACATTTTCAATGAACTCCGCGTATTTCAGTTTCTTGCTTTCTGATTGGTTCGACACTACTAAGAGTGTATGAATGTAATTTAAGTCACAAGCATGCATCAATTCAACAGTAGAAAGAAGTGCATAGTACAAGGGGCGTTCAATAAATACCCGCAACCATTGTTTTTCTCCACTCATGCGCGACGTATGCCAACTAGAATTAGGGTAATTTAAATATGGGTCTTTATCTTTCTTCGCTATGCATGAATGAACAATATCGTTTGTGGGATTACGTAATGGCACATGCGTAAAATCAATACTCTCTGGACACTGCGTGAAAAATAGCTGATCATGGCGGAAAATATTTGCAAGCAATTTGATGCACAGTTACTTTTTTCAAAATATCTCAAGAACCGATGCATGGAATAAGTTGCCGTTTGAAACAGTGATAGACCAGTACTATGTGCTCAACATTACTTATTTTTATATGCAAATTATGGAGAAAAAACACTTATTATGTAACATTAAAACGTCATCTTCTTGTCATAGCGTAAAAGAAATTCTTTAATGAATAAACAGTCAAGGTCAAGGTATCCAACCGCAAGGTTTGGCTTAAACCACTTGTTTCTCATTGTCACATGTTATAGATTTAAACGAGAGATTATAAAGACAATATCTGAAGCTGTTTTCTGCAGAGAAAATGTTAATACAATGAAGCTCTTTTTACCCAATTTGAGTAAATTCACTATACTGACCATAACATTAAATTGAATTGTATTTTCAAATACATGTTTACATGTTTTAACTTTGTATATGTATTGAAGTTCACCACAGTTCTTGTTTTCTTAAATTCAATTCCTTATCTGTAACTTTTACATTGGTTGCAGTGATTGTTTAACATTTCTGCTCATTATGAGCGCTTTCTGACCACCGTGCGTTCTACGCATGCGCAGATTTTTATTCCAAGTTCAATAATTCTCGATAAGTTTATTGATAACCTGTCATCTATACAGTAACGAATCCTGCATTTGCTGTGGTATTTCAGGAAATCCCAATTGTTTGCTATAACTATCATTTTCATTTCTTTGGATTTTCGGCATTTTGGGGCTCACTGTCAAAGCCTAATGTTGACCAAGATAAGATGCAGTGTATTTCCAAAAGTTGTCTTTGACAGAACCTCTCCATTTAGGACGTTGTTGAACATGGTCTCTGGTTTTCCGATGCAAAATGTTAGACTTGCACACTTATCCAGAACAAAGTTCTGCTCATATCAATGCACGTGCTATCAAGCTAATTCAAAATTCCTGCCAAAGTGGCATGTTTTTCACTGTCCAAATATGGGTTATGTTATGCTAATGCTATTACGTAATAATGAATATTCAGTAAATCCAGATTGTGTTAAATGATAGATTAAGGTTCATACTTTATAATGTACCCACTTAGATTTCACAGAATCACTCAGGTGTGGAGAACAACAATGGTTGCGGGTATTTATTGAATGCCCCTCGTAATGCGCTAAAGTAATTTACAGTTTAAGGTCATTAGACCTCCACCAACGTATACAGGGTAGAGGTACGTATATACAGCAAAGTTTTACATCCATTTCTAAAAACAAATGTATATTATCCAACAACAAAAATAATAGAGGAGAGCATTGAAGTCACATCTGTTGTACTACTTGTAGAAAGAGTTTCTTAAAGACCCTTGATTAGCACTATCATAAGCCTTTCACTGCAAAGCAATGTCAAATTGGAACCAATAAGAACTGAGAACCTAATACTAGTCAGTATGCAGCCACGCGAAAAGCCGTTCCTTTTCTAACCCAGCAAAGCGACCCGGAAGTACTCACCCGTAGCGATACGTCTTCGCAGTCATAGTTGACCTCGTAATAGCACGATGTAAATGAGCTCTTTTCATGATTATAATCACACATTTCAAACACATTTGCCATGAAATTGTATAATAAAAAGGCATATTATGCAAATAATATTATCTAATATTATCTGTGAACTTCATGACATGTTGTATTTTCGGTGCAAATTATTGCAGTCACACAAACCCGAATTCAAGAAAAACTTGACGAAACTAAAGCCAAATCCACGGTAAAAAAGTCACTTCTGACGAATCAGGCATCAATTTTATCCATCGTATCATAATATTCATAGTCTTTTGTAACTAGAAACATGCTTACAATTTTATAAAATTATTTAGTCCGGTCAAGTGAATGCTTATAATATAGCTCCTCGAATCTTGTCTCGATCTAAATTCATTTCGTAGCGTCGATGGGTTGTTGATCAACTGTTTAAATCTCACGTTTATATTCAGATTCGCTTGATAGCTCAGATGGTAAAGGGTTCGCTTTGGGAGCGGGAGGTCCGGGGTTCGAAATCGATCCTTCTGCTCTGCACAATGTCATATGATATTTTTTTTACAGAAAGGCTATTCTGGTCAAAATGAATAAACATTTCACAATTTCATCACACAAAATGCATGAATTCGGACGTTTTCATTGGAAAAACGGTATTATTTTTTCAAAAATTTCAATAATGAATTCAAACACGGGCATGAAAATGAAGCGCGGGCGTGTTACGGGAAACTAAAAATCAAGTTGGCGAGGCCTAACGGGGGGATCGTAAGTTTCGTTTTCTGACCGAAAATCGATGAAAATCAAACTCGGTTTTTCTTATCAAAAAAGAAGTCGGGCATCAATGTTTTTGATATGAAATTAAAGCTTAAGATTCCGTTAGTACGGAAATTGCTCTTAAAATATCGTACGAATTTTAGTCCGGTCAAGTGAATAGTTACAAGAAGCAAAGTCACGAAAGTTGTTAAATTCTAAAATTAGCGATAAAATCACTGTTTGTGGACCAAATATGTCAGATTTGGCATCATATTATAGAGAAAATTACGAACAATCCACCTATTTCGCCATCATAGCTGCCAGCTAACCCTACCTCAATTAATTCAGGGAAAACAAACTTCTCATAAGGTTTTAGCGCAAGGTTGACATCCTGAAATCGATCTTTGCGTGGGTTAGAAATCGGCAAGGTCACTCATTGAAAGCGATACCTGCGTGCTGACTGATACCACTGGTTTGGGATGAAGGTTACCTATTCCAGTTTTTTAAAATAAAATATAATCAAATTAATAGTTTATATTATTAACGTACCTTCCCATTGAAAGATATTCTAGAAACGTCGTCTATCTTTTGAGACCCCAGGAATGTGATGAAGTGTCCAGCTACTTGTCGTAGTTGGTCTTTTGTGCAATTCAGCCCAGGGACGTCTCTGTTCACCCATCTCTCGCTGATAAAATCCGGAAATATCCAAACGTATTTGGGACCATAAAGTCCCTGTTTGTACGCCTTTTGAAGAAAAACGTAATTGGCCATTTCAAATGTTATCTAAATATAATATACGGTAATTAACTAAGAAAACCCTAGTGTGTAAACTAGCAAGAGTTCCCCGCTTACTTATGTGAAGAGAAGGAAAACTCAACACAGCTTCTATTAACAAATCCATACCTATATAAACCATACTGTAGGTTTTGCGGCCACAGCATTACTTAGCAACAGAAAATCTATGATGGCAAAAGTACACAACACTAAAGTCCCTACTAAATCAACATCTCATGGTGCAGACATTGATGCACAGCAATCACATGACGTCTTGTCCTTAAATGCATCTGAAAGGGTCAAGCCTGAATATGGTGCCTGCATGAGGAGAAACCTAATTAAATGTAAGAATGAACTTACTACAGTATCTACTATGAATGTCAGAACAATAAGAGAACAACAGTGCAGAGCGGAGGTTGTTTCTAACTTCATTGACTACAACATCGAAGTGCTGGGCATAAAAGAACACCGCATTGTCCATGACGAGCCAGTTAGATACGAGAACATCTTAGGAAAGACGCTCATCACAACATCAGCAACCAGAAACAGTGTAGGAGCAGCAGTTTGGTGGAGTTGGCATAATATTGAACACTCGAGCCAAAAGTTCGCTTGCAAGTGTAAGGGCACATACTGACAGAATAGTAATCACTAACTTCCAGGGCAACCCTGCAACATCAATAATAGTTAATTACTGTCCAACGAATGTAGCAGATGATGAGGTCATTGAGAGCCACTTTGACCACCTAAGAAGGGCAATCGATCGATCCAAGGGTAGTTGCGGCAAGAGATAAAATCAAGGATACATACAATCTCTATCAACAGGACTTCACTGAGGGGAATAGAACTGAATACAGGAAGGCAAAGCAAGGACTTGATGAAGCCTTCAATCTAGTCATAGAAGAAGACCTGAACAGCAAGATCACGGAAGTAGAAACAGCACATTCCAATTCCAAACATGCTCTAAGCTGGAAGCTCATCAATGCAATCACTGGTAGGAAAGCATCCACCAAGAAGAACCATCTAGGGAGCCCACCAGACATCAGTAATGAGGAGGAGGAGGAGGAAATCACACCAATCCTAGAAGATCTGGAAAATAAAAAACAGGGCCTTTCGACCAAAAGGAATATGACAAAGTTAAAAAGTCACTGGTAGAAGGAAAAAGCAGTGATACAACATCCCGCCTGAAGTTTTGAAAAGATGCGACCTTGATGACATTGTGTTGAACTTCTTCAATGAAGCATTACTGATTAAAAAACAAAACAAGCCAGTGGTCTGTACTCAACATCGTTCCAATCACAAAACAGGGAATATTAGCCAAGGAGGCAACTACCAAGGTATAGTTCGCCCCATATCTGTTTGTGATTGTGCTGGACTTTGCCCTTAAGATGGCCATAGAAGGGAGCGAAGAAGAGCTTGGTTTTCATCTTGACAAGCGTAGCAGTAGGCGGATAGGGCCAGAGGTAGTGACAGACTTTGACTTCGCCGATGACATTGCTTTGTTGTCAGAGAAATTTCACCAAACACAAAATTTGCTGCAAAGAGTTGAGACATCAGAAGCAAAGGTTGGTCTGAAAATGAATGCTGGCAAGACAAAGTTTACGTCATATAACCAAAGTCAGAAGGGATCCATACAGACAAATTATGGTATCAAATTGGAGGAGGTTCCAGATTTTAAATATATTGGTGCCTGGATGGAGAGTACAGCCAAGGACATTAAGCAACGCAAAGCAGCAACATGGAGAGCATATAGCAAAGTGACCAAAGTATGGAAGTCAAGTCTCTCTCGTAAATTCAAACTTCGCCTGTTTGCCTCAATGGTAGAGTCGGTATTGTTATATGGATGCGAAGCTTGGACCATTCCCCCCAAGTTACAGAAAGAGCTTGATGGCTGCTACACCGGAATGCTGAGAGCAGTACTCAATGTCAACTGGAAACAACACATAAATACCCAATTGTATGGTGACCTCCACAAAATAAGCCAGAAGATTCAGAAGAGAAGAACAAGGTTTGCTGGCCACTGTTTCAGAAGTGATGAGCCAGTATCCAAACTGCATGGTGCACTGGAACCCCAAGCATGGCAAAGAAAACAGAGAAGACCTGCTCTGACATTTACAGAATTACTCAAGCAAGATACTGGATTGGACACCTGTGACATATATATAGCAATGAATGACCGAGAAGTGTGAAGAACCATCGTAGATCGGGAACACCACCCGAGTTAAGCAAGTAATCAACTAAGTTAATGATAACAGCAACTTCCTTCTATATATAATATTGGAGATACCCCCCCTAACACTCGATTGGTGTCAATCGGTATTTCGTATCTGGTAAACAGTGTGAACTATTTCATGATTATAGCTCTTAATCTCAGCTATACATTGAATGACTCTCGTGTAAACGGAAATCCACTCATCTCCAAAACTTCATAAAGTAAAATACAAGAATGTTGGAAAATGAAAATGTTTTTTGGTTTTTTTAATCTGTTGGTTTATTGCATATATTAAATATCACATCATATCATATATAAAAATAAATAATCAATAATGACATATACCATATTTCACTTCCCTTAATCCAATCTTACAGAAGTTTTCTAATTTTAAGTTCTAAATATAAGACACTTAGTAAATCGGGATGTTCCCATATTGGTATTTGCTCATAGTGGATTTTGCAACACTTATACACGTATTCATGATATTAATGTATTAATCATTATGGTATTCAAATAATACATCTTTTTGCAATATTTTTATGTCTATACTAGTGATTAGTAATGATTAATTTTATGGTTAGTCGCGTGAAAATCGATCACAAAGCTCCTTACCTCGCAGGCCAATTTCTGTAGTGGTGTCGAGTACAATTTAGCAAATATTATTCTTGCATCATGTCTCTGTGGGATACAATTTAATTCATAGTATTGTGAATTTTATAACAATATTGATAAATGACAAATTATTCTCAATCCTAAACGAATCGTTATGTAATAATAAAACGTGTATACTGTAATTGCCCGAATCCTGCCGATCCACGTGATACGGGATAAGATGCAGTTTGTTCAATATCTGCGGGACAACACTATGTAATATAAACAGATATAGTTTCCCTATTCCTTCAAACAGATCCAAACAATACGTTATGTTGCAATTTCTCTTGTTTTTGGGAGCCCATACGGACAATACTGCAGATTTATCTATTCCCGTGGACCCAAACAATGAAAGATAATATTGTACACCTTCCCATTCCTGCGGACCCAAACAATACATTATATGTTGCAGTTTCTCTCATTCCTGTGGTCCAAAAAAGATACGGACTACATACATTGTATATAAATAAACACGAGACTTGAAGTTAAACTTTTTGCATTTTATTTTTACAAACTTGTTTCGTGAAGGCCTTGTTAGACTCTCACTCTTCACGAAACAAGTTTGTAAAAATAAAATGCAAAAAGTTTAACTTCAAGTCTCGTTTTTATTTATTTTGGCTCCCTTCTGGTTGAGCACTGTACCATTTGGATGGTTTTAATAACTCTTACTCGGATTTATACATTGTATATATATATATATATATATATATATAGATAAATTAATTAATTAAAGTCAAATGAGCACTCTTTTATTGCATGAAGATAGCCAGACTCAGAAAGAGTCTTATCTACAAGTATACATTGTAGATATATACCTTGCTGTAGAACCAGCCAATGTAGGATTTAAATTTCCTATTCTTTCTTTTGGGATACACATGGAAGGTCTTCCAATTCCTGTGCACCTAAACAATTCGTCATATATTAAAGTTGATCTCATTGCTATGGACCAAAAAGGATATTTACACTTTCCTATTGCAAAAGGGTGAAAATCACGCTAAATCGTGTGATAATGTAAAAAGAATAACTTGTAGGATGAAACGTGTGACTAATCACACTGCTAAAGTAACATATAATTAGACATAATCACATAGCATTAACTATATTCATAGCATTAATTATATTCATTTGAATCTGAGGTCAAGAACAAACTATTGGCATTTTAGAGAGCTTTCAATCGTAGTAAATCAACATTTTTTCTACAGGATACATCGTGATAGTTTGTAAATAAGATTTTCTTCGGAAATGAAATCTGTAAGTTGTTCCAGACCATTTAATCGAATGCAAAAAGGCTCGCTCTAAAGGTATTTTATCAATAAAAGTTTCATATTACCCATTGTTATGACAGGGTAGTAATAAGGAGGATCATAAAATTATCGCACATCAGATATCATAGACGTGTTTCAGTAGATTGGTAACCCCTTACCAAACAAAATGACAACCCATTAAAAGTGGTCTGCTAAGTTTAGAATTCAACTCACAATTAAACTCTTTACTTGTTCCGTCGGGTTGTCGGTGTCGGTAATGGCTTCGTTTGAGATGACGCTGAATCCTTCTTTAAACAAACTGATTGCCAGAGCTTTCGTGTCCTATTTGTGAGATGTAAATACGAAACTTATAATTTACAACAATAATATTGTTCCGTGTACCTTTCTGCTATGTATTAAAATATCAATTGTAAAAGCTATGTGCAAAGTTCTATAATAACTAACAAATTACCCAATATCCATATATATTTTAGCGGGTTAAGCAGGTCTTTATTTACACACCTGTTGCATTACCAAAAATAGCCTAGACCTTTTCAAGAATATTCTCGGCCTCAATTGGTCTTAAAACCCGATTATGCATTGTTTTGGTCAGTCCTCGGGCTAATTCCCGCTTACCATTGGGACGTACTAAAACACTTATTTAAAACAATTTCTGACGTCATTGAAATAATCCTCTTTGTTTTTTAATCTTCCCTAGAGAAAACCTTTCAATGAGGAAACCTTTCAATGACAATTTCATTTCGTTGATATCGTTAATACCCCTTATATTTTAACATAAAGGACTGAGCAAACTCTACAACGCTCCAACTCTTTTACGCTCTCCGACATGCGCATTAGTATTCATGAAACAATGCGCTGGTTCTCTGCAATCATTACGCCATAGAAATACATAGGTTGGAGCCAATATGACACGCGTAGCGGTAGCAGCGGTCGAGCGTTGTGTAGTACGCCCAGCCCTTAGCTGTTTACCTATACAAGATATACTGATTTTGAATGATTAAGCTTAAAGCCTGGGGATTTTTTAGTCCCGACAGACACAATATTGTAACACCATTGATGGCTAGAATTGTTAAATTGTTAGATCGTAATATGATAGACGCAATATCATAACTTAAATCTAGATAACGCAACCTTGCAAACGAGCAATCCATGAATCACATAAATAACGATCAAGGTCGCGATTAATTTTTCGTGTATGAGTTAAGACAAAATCAGTTCATTTGTTTAAAAAAAAAATTAAATCATTTTATTCAGTGAATTTTGCTTTATTTCGTATTAAAACGGAATAAATACATTTTTCTCAACTCATGTACGAGAAGAAAAAAATCGCACCCCGGCCAGGGTGGTATTAGAAGTGATTACACTGATAATATGTGCAACTCACGAACTCAAATTTCCTCAGAAACATTACAAGACGTGTTCCCAGTGTATCCCTTTGTTCCCGACAAATAGAAACTATTATCGTGCGCCACTTTGAGCGAATAGTCGTTCTCGAATAGTCGTTCGTGTTTATTTACTGTGACCAGTGACAGACGCAGTGACGTCGCTGTCTTGTGGAAAAGACAATAGTGAATAAAAAGGTCGTTTTACGTTAGATCGTTTGATATCCCAGAATGACTTATACCGTTGTTATTGGTCAGATATGCTTATGATATTAACATCTACATATAGTTAGCTTTCTTAGGATTTTTAATTTATAAAAATCGGACGTTTCTGATTATGACCTGTTTTGTAAAGATGGCAGATTAAAAGGTTGACCTTTATTACCTCTTTTGAAAGTCATAAAATCTTGACCATGTTAGGAACAAATCTCAATTTTAATTGATATACAGGGTATGTCCCGTGTTTAATTTCCACTACATAGCTAGTAGATAAAGTATGCAGTGGTGGCACTACAGGGAGCAAGGGGGGAAATTAGAAAAATAGACAATTTTAGCATAGAAAAGCAGTTTTTTCCGCGCTGAATTAATACGATTATCTTTGGTTAAACAAACATGACATTTACGTTAGTTTTGCGTAGGTGCAGACTGCTTGTACGATAATGCGCTTCCAGAATTAAACAGCATCAACACTTTTTTTCTCGAAAATAACGACAATCGCATTTAATGGGGGTAATGCCGTACCATTTACAGCAATTGCTGAATGACTCTTGTCGTGAACAGTTTGCCGGTTTGGTTAGAGTGTTTTAAGAAATGGACATCAAATTCATTTACACTCACATAAATAGAATAACAGTTGCTGGTGGCTATTGCCTTTAAGTCACATTTGTTCTCGTCCATACTGTACCTCTAATTCAAAGACCTATATTGCAACCAAACTTAACACTTTCCACGCAGCTGTTGGTTTTACCAAATACAAAACAGATTTTTCAGAAACCTTTCTCAAATGTCAAGGTCTATCTGTGTATAGGTAGATATTAATTAAGTTAAAAAGGATGACATTGGTAAACAAATGTTGAACTCAGGAAGTTTATGTCAATATTAACTTAATAACGGACGACCTGATCGAGTTAGTAAGTTGTCCCAATTTTGTTCATTAATATTTTTGTTCTTTAATATAAATCAGGTGAATGTTCTTATTTCGTATGGGACGTTCGCCGTTGTTTATATTTGACGTTGTATTGTCTACTAATGTAAACTGCTTGATATTATAATTATATTTTTGTTTACTAATAATATTCGATAAATAAAATGAATAACAAAGGAAATGTATCCCTCTTAAATTGTTCACGTTTGGTGGTCCAGTGTAGTTTTGCAAGATCTCCTAAAAGTATATACCCACCTCTCTGAACAGGTCGAGTGCTTCGTAAACGAGAGCCACCCGTCTCCAACCCATAAGCTTTAAGAATTCAATTCTTGCCGGTATCAATTGACTTGAATCAAAAGCTGATTGTAGTGTTAAAGGATAACGTTCACGGTCTTTCAACGAACTATCCGTGGCCGTTGTCAGCTGTATGAGAAGAGAAGTTAGAAGAAATATTTCGAAAATACTGCACGGTAGAGAACCATTTCCACATGTCTAACTTAGATTTTTACGACTTTTGCGAATGAAGAGACAAAGTATTGGGGAAAGTGTACTTTAGGTCCCACGTACTGGGTATACCAGAATCGCTCGAGACTTTGTTACATGGAATCTGTCAGTATCGATCAATGATCCAGTATTGCCCGATACTGGACCGTTTTCAAGGTTATATATAATATCTCTCGATACTGGACCATGTAAATAGTTCCAGTAGGCCTATCAGCAGTCAGATCCACAACGGGAGCCCGTTCGGCTTGAGGGCGTGCTATTTAGTGACGCACTAACGTCAATTTTGGAATCAAATGACGGGAGTTCGTCTTCCGCTGAGATTACGAATAAGTTCGAATTCGATATTCGGGGTACGGGACTGCGTTATCACGGAGAACAGGATTGAAGGATTTTCAACCATAAAATAACTCTCTTATCTCTGAGATAACGTTACCAAATTCATCACTATACAATACTACAAGGCATAAATGTAACGTTAAAATTATCACACTTACCCTAAAAATTCATTAAAATGGTGTAAACTCGCCTAGAAAATGGGAGTCTTTTGGCGGTATATAGGCTCCAAAAGATGTTATTTCGAACTGTATTGCGAGATGTTGGCGCCAAATGTGAGATTAAATTATCGTACTAGCTGCCGCAAGGAATTCTGGTAGCTAGGCTGTCCTCAATTTGTTAAGATCTTTATTTGTATGCAAATATTTAGGGTTGAAAAGCTCAAATGCAATGATGGCACAAATTGACGGGTAGGGGAGGATGGGGCAACTGGACCGGTTAAGCATATTTCATGATATAAAAGCTTAAAGCTCGTGTAAATATTTATGGAATTGCTATGAAAATATCACCCATGTAACTGTTTACATATAATATATAATCAATGTTAAAAAATATCCAAACAAAAGGCCAATTACCACTAACTAAAAACTTTACTTGGCACGGTCCAGTTACCCCATCGTTGGGGCAACTGGTCCTATATGTTCCAACGGTTAGAATACACAGAAATCATTGATTGACAACATGGTAACTAAGCAGTATTTTCTTTACAAACTCACTTCCATATTATTTAACGTGTAAAAATGATACAGGTCTCATGAAACCCATGTTTTATACAGTTTTCGTGGTTAACGTGTAAAAAGCAGTAATACTAATGGTGTACAAAGCAAGCGCAATTTTCGACTGCACGTTTATTATAGATAAAACGGTATGAACCTAGTTAAATGGTTACATGGTTGTGATATTCAGACGCCCCATACATTTGTCTATATATACCCCTTTCTTTAATGATTTTATTTACTTCATATAATCATCATTTAGTACTTATAATAAACCATCTTGATATTTAGCCAGCTTTTCATGTTACAGGGGAAGTTAGTCAATATGACAATGATGACCCAACGGTTGATATACAAAAAAAGCAGTGGATAAAATACATAAATCATGATATTTCGTCATAGCAAATACCTTTACAGACACCATTCAAAATATAATAAAGATGTAATTCATAATACCGAGGTTTTAAACCATTCTAAAGCAATTTCATGTCATATTGTAATCCTTCAATATCAGAAATAGTGGTATTAGACCCGAAATGCCCTAAAATGTCTAAGAACTTGAAAGAATGTGAAATATTTCATATTCTATTCACATTTCAATACCGAGTCATGTTTTATTGACACTAACAACTCATTTTCAAAATGAATTTTACAATTTTGATTAAGTTTTTGCAGGCGGTCCAGTTGCCCCACACCCCTTCGGACCACTTACCCCAACAAATGACGTAGCACTTTGTCGAGATGAAACGTTATTAAAACACGCCTGTGACGTAATACATTTTACGCCAAAATGTTTTAAAACATACCACCATTTGTCATAATAATCAATAACTCCAATACATTTCAGAAAAAAAGGCAAAACTGCTTTTTTGTTTTTAGCCATTACACAGATTTCTGTAGCCAGTGAGTATCTTTGAATTCGCAAATATAACGGCGTGCGGGTCCTACAAGTAGACGAGTGTCTTTAGATAAGTAAGAAATGGTGTACTTTGTTATTTGCAAATTCATGAACTAATAACTCTACCTAATGAATACCCGTGATAATGATTTAAGTTGAAGCATTCTTTAAATGATAATATTGATCGGAAATCCAAACCACCAATGTCCCAAATTAGCAATATGCGCCATTTTACGGTCATTTCAACCACAACCTATGGTTTTAATAATATTTCGGAAAGTCCCTAAGCACACTACAATATAGCACCCATCAAATGCAATATGCACCTAGTATCTTAAGACGACTGTACTGCATGTATATATTTACTGTTGCATATCTGTCAATCATATAAAGTACATTAAACATGATCTAAACCCATCTTCATATATCGCCCATACTATCTGTGAATTTTCACTCAGTCACTCAAGGAGTTAGCTTCAAAGATATGGAGAAAAATCACATGTGTAAATACCCTAAAGTTCCAAATGTTTTGGATTGTAGAAGGTAAAGATATATGTCAAGTATCAACAAAAGTCGTATTGTTCAAAAGAAAGCAGTATGCCCATACAATTACAAAATGCTTCATTTCGGAC
Organism: Ophiura sarsii; assembly: GCA_035610835.1. Lineage (NCBI taxonomy): Eukaryota > Metazoa > Echinodermata > Ophiuroidea > Amphilepidida > Ophiuridae > Ophiura > Ophiura sarsii. The sequence goes on along the minus strand of CM069446.1, from coordinate 25,946,059 downwards.
CACTTGCCTCACGGTCCAGTTGCCCCATATTCCCCTACACGTTACCACGGTGACGCACACCTGACAATTTTTAGCGCCCTCAAGAGGAACGGGCTTTCGTTGTGGAGCTGACTGATTAGTCGGTAGTCATTGTGAACCGATCACGCTCGACATTTCGTCAGCGTCCGACCGGTTTATCCGACACCTCAAAGTAATCGGTATATGCACATTTGTTAGATTTCGGCCCTTAAAAACATTAAAATACTAAAGAAATATGCCGCATTACAGGAAAAACTTTTAATCGCTTCAATTTTGCGTCACCTTTTCCGCTTTGACGAGCCATAACTTCAGAACCCAATGTTCGATTTGATCCAATTTAAAAATAAATTAAAGCTGACATTTCAAAGTATTTTAATTTCATTTATAGACGACTTCAACATCCCCTTAAATCTAGGGAATTATTCGTCTTTCGTGTCCGTCAATTGATTATTTGATCACGAATCATATGTTTGTATGTTTTTGTGAATTGTGAAGAAAAACCACCTGTTCCTGTTACTGTTTACGCGGTCAGGTGTGTCTTTAGATACACAATTATTTGTCACTGAATATCAACGCAAGGACAATTTGTGACCAGTCACATCAAATTATTCACATGTCCTTCAATTAGTTAGTTTGTCACTATAATTGGATCATTAGATTTGTAACCATTGCATTGTGAAGAAAAACAACTGTTAAATATGTTAAGCGGTCAGGTATGTCTATTGATACACAATTACTTGTCACTGAATATCAATGCAAAGACAATACGCTAAGTAAGTAAGCTATGAATAACGATTAAGATGAAAATAGTTTTCTATCCTGACAATTAATACGACGTATGAGACAGTTTACCTGTTTACCCGTCGTTTGGTTAAAGCAAATAGATTTTACGGGTAATTCTTTTTTATGCTTGATTAAAGTTGATCACTAAAATTGGTGCCATTTGTATGAAGAAATGCTTAAGAGCGTTAAATATAACCGGAATGTTACATATAGATGATTTTTTTTTTTTAATGGCACAAATTTGATTTTGTTTTCTCATGGTCAAACAAGCATATCTTTGGATAGACTTAAGCAAATTCGACAAAACAAGCGGCATATGAAAGGTTATTACGTTCATTTGAATTTCTTACAAATACTTTTTCTAAAAGTGGCACAAGCCCGATTTTGATTGAGTGCTCGTTGTTGATCTAACATATTTGTGGCAAGCAAGCAAATTGGTGCCATTTGTATGAAGAAATGCTTAAGAGCGTTAAATATAACCGGAATGTTACATATAGATGATTCTTTTTTTTTTAATGGCACAAATTTGATTTTATTTTCTCATGGTCAAACAAGCATATCTTTGGATAGACTTAAGCAAATTCGACAAAACAAGCGGCATATGAAAGGTTATTAAGTTCTCTTGAATTTCTTACAAATACTTTTTCTAAAAGTGGCACAAGCCCGATTTTGATTGAGTGCTCGTTGTTGATCTAACATATTTGTGGGTTGAGAAAAGTAAATACAATAAAATAAACGACATTTGAAAGCTAACTAAGTTTTCTTTCAGATTATATCAGATTACAGCCACATACTCTGTAATCAATGAGGGCAATAACGTGTAACACGTGCACCCTTTGTTTAGGGACACAAAATAGAACACACACACAAAAAGATCCTCCCAAAAACAGTTAGCACAAACCTGAATGATGTTATACTGTGCAGCTACCTGACACACTTCTGTGGCTTGAGACGAGAATATCGGCCCAACCGCCGCCACTATGGGTGCACCAACTGTTACATAGTCGTACAATGCGTGAAGAGGCTTGCCCGACACTCGCTGCAACAACAAATTGTGATCGGAATTGAGTAATTTCCTTAAAAAACCGTCCGAAAACATTACAAAATTGGGATTGCTTGCAATGGGTTATTGAAGTATTTCTATAATATTGTGATAAAGTATTACATTGCCAAAATATTTTATAAAGCGCTTTTTCTTTGCGTGACTGTACACTGAATTATTTACTGTGTCTCTGTTTTTATATCAATGTTTGCATCTCCAAAACATAGATTGAAGCGGCTTATTGCAACATTATAGAAAATAGTTAAGCGACACATACATATGGAAATAGATGTTTTTGATTGTTTGTTGAGGGGGTGCATATACCGTATTTTGTTGTTTTTATAAAACAGCAGAACGTACATCTTTTTGACTAGACTAATCTCTTCACCTGATATTATCTTCACCATCAAACTGCCAAAATGGACGTAAATATATAGAAATGGAATCGGATAGATGGGTTATTGATCAAAAAGAGTTACCAACAACAATTTACGTGAATATCATAAGAGTCGCTCAGGGCCATAACCAAGCATTTTCTAAGGTGGATCTTGTCGTCAAAAGTGAACCTTTTTCAAAATGGGGATCTTTTTACCATGGGGTCGAATTTGGCAAAAGTGAACCTTTTTATCAAATCGTCGGCCTTTTTTCAACAAAAAGGAATACCCCCCCCCCCCCCCCGGTTACGGGCATGGAGTCGCTTTAGCTATAGCCGGGCTTCCTGCATAGTATTAGTATGCATGGTGTTTTAAATTATTATCGACGTTGTTATTAGTATTACAGGTTAGACAATGAGGCAACTGAGATGATATAAACCATATATTTTCTCGTGTCCCAAAAAGGCTAATAACAAAACGGTGCCGTTGATTTTTGTTTGGAGTGAATCCTTATAACTCTTTCTTGTCAATCTTTTTTCACTGTCATTCTAGTTTTTAGACTAGCCCATGCCTGTTACTATACATTACTCAATTTGATATCAAAGATTCAAATAAATCACAAAATACCATGCAGCCTGTGGTAGAGGGCCATGACATAAATTGCCCGCTTAAGAGCGCTATTAATTCGGTCTGGTAAACCTATTAATAAACCTATCAATTACTACAAGAGGATTGCTTGGTTGTATATTTAAATTCGGGGCGTGTACGAGCGGTACTTCTTGCTAACTGCATGGGTGAGTTTCCATTATGTTGTATATTACATCCACGCTCATGCGCTTAAACTACTAAATGAGCGTTGCAATACAGCCGGTTGGTTGCACACGAGAATTATGTCATACAGGGTGTCCCAGAAAACCTGCAACTTATTTTGGCGGGGCTCTAGTTTCACCTTTGAACATCGGAATGCAGCGATGTTTGCACTTTTTGAAATCTGTAGAATGTTTTCTGTTTATCTGTGAAAAAATAATTACGATTGCTAGTTTTGTTTTCAAATAAGATGTGGTCAAAGGAAGGTATGTGTGGAACACGTTCAACCGATTTGGCGATAATCGATGACAAATCCAATAATGTCCTAAATATTGTGCGTGAAGTCTTAGGGAACGTACATTGTTTTCACATGCTAATGATTAATGTTATAAAACGTTATTGCTATGAAGAAATAAAAATAAACATACATGTGTATTGCCTAAATAAAAATGTTAAAACGATGGCAGTTTTCTTCTCGCTGATGAAAGAGTTGTGACATACTGTGCGTCTGAAAGCTCGAACCAAGTTCAGAAAGCTTTCCAAATAAAATACCCGAGGAGAAAAATCTCATACTGTTCAATTATTTAGAGGAAATGTTAACAAATATTAACATTTGGACTTTATAGCAACTATAGACTGATGGATAGTTCAGGTCGCCGTCGAACAGCTAGTGAGAACCATTTCGAAGAAAACTGAGGTTTGCCACGCTCTGAAAAATGAACCGATTATATCAGCACAGATATCAAGTCCTGATCCAATGTTACGATTTCTACAACCAGTCTTTTTATTTCATTAATTTTAATAAACGTTGATTGTTAAATTTTAGGAGAATGTAATTTTAATTAACAAACCAAATGATGAAAGAGAGTGCGCTCCAAAGTGATTCACCCCGGGGATTCACCGGGCTCCGTAGCGGTAACATCGGTTTTATCCAAATCGGTTGAACGTGTTCCAGGCATACCTGCCTTTGATCGCGTCTCATTTGAAAACCAAATAAGCAATCGTAATTATTTTTTCAAAGGTAAGCGGAGAACATTCCACAGACTTCAAAAAGTGCAAATATCGCTGCAATCTGATGTTTAAAAGAGAAACTAGAGCCCTGCCAAAATAAGTTGCAAGTTTTCTGGGACACCCTGTATAGCAACCAGCCGTTTGATGGAAGGCGAATATTTAAATTTGGTGCCGGTTTTTAGGGCAGCAATTTATGGCGCTGCTAAGCGGGCCTTGTAGCGTAATGCCTTTGCGATCTCAGATATGATGTGTACTGAGGAACACCAACTATCTTCTTTTTTCTTTTCTTTTTTAAATAATTTCTTCTGCAAAAATACCCCTAAAATTAGGGTCGGGGAAAAATAAGGGTCGTTTTATTAAAGTAGTTCACCTCTCTCTGACAGTCAGCTAGCATGTCATGCAAATGGTCGCTATTTTCTTTTTCAGCCAGCGCGAATGACCCTCGCTCGGCCAACGGACGTTTTTGCAAGGATGAAAATTACAAGAGTTTTAAATTTGCTATTTTTATGTCATTTCAGATAAATAAAATCTCCACTATAAACTCCTTATTATAGTTGGCAAGGCTTCAATCTTAATTAATACAGGTGATTTGATCCTTTAAAATGATGTGTAGAACCTAAAATACGGAAAACAGCATCGCAATTTTCTGCCATATTTGCATTGAAAAGTGTCTCCATAAATTTGCCATATCTCGTTAACTTAAAATGTTAACGGAAATGTTACCCCGATCCTACCTAAAAGGTGTGTTTGTCGGTAGGAAAGGGCTATTTTCGTCGCCTTTTCGTTGGAAAATTAGATTGATATTAATAATAAGTAATAAGTACAACATTATATCGTGAATCGCTAACACAGCATAAGCAACAGCTTGAAATACAGTTGAATTTAATTAAACTTACCGAAAACTCTTGCCATCGAATAGCAAGTGTATACCCATCTAAAATCCCCTCTAAATTGTTGACGTGTTCCACTGCCGTATTTGCAGTTTTCAGAGTTATGTTGCTCCCAGTGGTAGATGAAAAGAATGCCCCAAAATATATCGTTTTCTTTGGTATCGACGCTGCTACTATTATCAGACAACACATCGTAAAGCAGCCCAATAAAGTGTCGCGTTTAAACATTTTGACAGATTGATATAAGGACGTAACGCCGTGTACATCCTTCCTTTATAGAAGCCGGAGAAGAACTTATAGTAAAGTGGAAAAGTCGATAGAATGATGATGAAAGTAATAAAATGTACTCCTCTTGCCTCACGATATGTCATCCGTTTATGGTAGAAGCGCGTGTGTAAAGCGTCAAACGACTGGCAAGGATTTTTAATCTCCTTGCCGTTTAAAGCAAAGAGTTATGTATATAAATCTTCCGATATAGTGGGCAGTATAAGTAAGTGGGCAAATCGTGTAAGAACTCAGTATTGATACTTAAAATCACTTGTCTACAGAGGGCGTGATTTCTACTGTGACGCTGCTCAGACGCTGCTCAGACGCTACCAGCGACTAGCGTATTATAAACGTTGTTCCTTTATCAATTTTATTGTCAAGAATAACGCGTTTCAAGCGTTTTCTTAGCTTGATTTGGTAGCGTAACTTTAAGCTTATTTGCTTAAATTTACCTTGCCTTGCATTGCGGTCCTTGAAATGTCTGTTTCTTCAAATATTGGAGACGATGATGAAAGCACCAGGTCGGGCAACAGGTTTAACTTCATATCAAATTCGACTTAAAATAATAAGTTTAGTCTGTTTCTAACAGTTCCATGATCATTGCATTTCTTATATCTTGTAATATGCAATATTTTGACAGAATCCTATGAATATTTGGAAACCATAAACGGAAACTCCGTTGGACTTGCAGAATACTTTTTATCATTTATATGTAGCTAGATAAAATAAATGTTCTCTGCTGATTGCTGAATGGTATTTCAACGAAGCATATTGATCAAGTTTTTGGGCGATCGCAATTATTGTAAAGAGATCATGATCATCATATCATCGTGCATCTTCATTGCAATACAACATGAGTTCAGGTGTAGATCTTCGATGTTTATTCCTTCTTATATCTAAAACTTAAGAGCACCACAAGTGCATCGTGGGAAAATACTCTAGTTGGCTTGTGCTCCCGTAATGCATTGTGGGATATCGTTAAAATCTTCTTTCGGAATTATAATTGTTATTATGGAGTGGCCCAGTTAATGTAAACATCGGTTTTTATTTTAAACAAACATCATTGATGAAAGACACTCTAATGTGAAATAGCTGCCATGCTTAGTATTTGATGATAAGATTATCTTAATCAAATCACTACAGCATTATGTTGTCAATCAGTTTTACCATGTCTATATACAGCATTCTTTTAGTAGGCCTATATTATGTCCCTATTCATTACTGTTTACACAAAATTATCACTTTTAATTGCAAAAAGGTAAAGAAATCGTTTCTGATTTGTATGCCCTAACGCTTTTTGCGCATCGTGACATGCGGTCACCTTTCCTGGTGAGAGGTATACAGTGTAAGATACTGTTTTCATAAAGGTCGAACTATAGCTTACAAAGAGGCACCGCCGTAGCGGGCGCCCCAAAAAGGCCAGGGTGTGCTCTTCTATATTTGTATTAGTATTTTTATCATATTAAAACGGAAGATTCGGCATTTTGATGTCAAGGGGCAGGCAGGGCCCGCAGGGCCCGGCAGGGCAGACACAAAATATTTTCTTTCTGTGCTAATTTACCACAAGTAAAATGTGCACGTGTCCATCATGTCCATAGGCAAACACTTCATTGGGGTCCAAGGAGTGTATGTGTATCCCTCGGGGGAAGATGCGTGCGGAGCGCGCGAACATTTGGCTTTTTGACATTTAGATAATTTGGTCTGAAACTTATATTTTAGATCCATTTTAAAGGTAAATAGGTAAATTATGACACTGAACAGTCACATTTTTCGATACGGTGTTGGGGACACTGGGTGCATACAATGTGAATGTGGAGAGGGTGGTCAAATCCTGACTGGTGTCCACCACGCAGAGAAGAGAAAGATGAAAGACTGGTATAGCCATAGCCAATAATAGCAAAATATGATGGAAATGATAAAGAACATTTTCATACACATGTTAATGCCATTTGAATAAAAAATGATGCAGTTTCCATTGTTGCACTTAACCTATACCCATGAAAAGAGGGTAAACAAAACAGTAAATCTTCATCTTTCCAGTGACGGGGAGCAAGAAAAATGTTGAGGGTAAGAAAAAGTGTTGTTGACATTAAATTTCAATATTTCGATTGTTTGGGGGAACAAAATGGGGTAGGGCTTGAGCTGACTGGAGGAGGGCAACTGATGAGGCAAAGGTCGCGACCCCCCCCCCCCCCATGCCCCTTGTAGTGTGAGATGTTCGGATTATGATTGTCTTTTCATGAAGAGAAAGAAGAGGTACAATTTAGATTTTGTTTGCGCTCTTTTCATGGATAAAGGGTTAAGTGCAACAATGGACTACATCATTTTGCATTTAAATGGCCACTGCTTCATCAATATTGGTGCTATAATATGACAAATGAGGTGTCAAAATGCGCGGAAAGAAATGCCTTCTTTCCCACTTGTTAATTGTTTTAGGGTCCTAAGAATTAAACACAGGGCAACTCGAAAAAAGTGGGTACTTTCTTTTTGTGCAGTGTTTATATAAATCGTTCGCAAAATACTAATAACTATGTTCAGCAGTCTTTAATGTGTCATCAGAATTATTTCTATCCATTTTGGAGCTTCCGAATTCCGTTATCAAATTATGGCAAATCTACTCCGGCATGTCAAATTCAGCTTTGGCCACTTGTCATGCGCGGAGAACTCTTTTATTAGGATCATCATTCAGTGTGTAATTGAGCATAATCAACCAAATCAATTTGACATTTTGACTAAAGAGTGTCAAACAAAATTGGGTCAAAAAAGTGAATTTTCACATTTTTGGTCAAAATTGACGCCAAATTTGGATTCTCTAGTTTAGTTTAGTTTAGTTTAGTTTAGTTTTATTTGGCATATCAAGACACAGAGATACAATACATCAGATCAAATATACAAATTTTAAAAACTTACAAAATTAACACAACATATTAATACAAGAAAACATATAATGCCAAGGATAGCCCAAGAAAACTCTAAAAAGGGCTTATTTCCATTGGGGTCCTTATTAAAACAGCACATTATAAAAATATATATATTTGCACACAAATTAATATTGCACTTTTTATGAAACAACTGCATATAAAAATGGATGAAAAATCAAGATAGAAAGTGACTCTTTACTGCCTTTTTGAACTGCCCATGGGTTTTGGATGTTTTAACCTGAGTTGGTAGTAAGTTCCATTCCCTAATACCAGTAAAGAAAAATGTATTGCACTGCTGACCTTTAGCTTTGGGAACCAGAAAATTTGTTGCACTGCCCCTGGTATTGTATCTGTGAGTGTTGGACAATTTGGTAAATTGAGAATTCAAGTACTCAGGTGCTTGATCCATTTCCTTTCCAAAAAAGTATACTTTTATATGCATTTGATTAGGGAAGACGTCAAAACTCGACCGCCCGTTGACCGCCGGTTACGGGCGGTTCCGCCCGGTTCTTTCAGGTCAAATGTTTTACTGGTATATGAATATTCGCGCATGCAACACTGAACAACCGCCGGTTGACTTAATGCTGTAACCGGACCAATTTACACTATCAATCTGTTACTTTAAGGTCATAATATTAATAGCTCTCTCTCTCTATAATCGTTCTATAAAAAAAAACATTCATAGACTTTCGGTATTGATTTAAAAAAGTTAATTGAGCTATAAACAGATTGAAAAAGCCAACCCCAGTGAAAATCAATTACTTCAAGATTTTATTGCTCACGCGTGTGACAAGGCACTATCAACCGGTCGTGTTCACCAGAGTGTAACTATTTGACCTCATTATGTGTGTATATTATAACAGACGACACGTTTTGTGAGAACCGGGCGGAACAGGCCGTAACCGGCGGTTGCCTGGCGGTCGAGTTTTGATGTGATCCCTTAATAGTTCAATAATTACAGCACTCCCAAAATTCAAAAAATCAAATCAAAAACTTCCTTCAGTCCCCCTTAACCCCTAAAATGACAGGCCTAATGGATCAATCCAAACCTTGATTTAACCAATCAGAGCTGTGATGAAATTTCTCGACTAATACGGGCTCATATCCGTCAACAGATACAGTGTACCCGGACAGTGTAATGATAAATTTCTCTGGTAATACGGGATATTCATTGGGACATTAACCAATCACATTTCAGCATTCATGTCTATAAATTGATGTATCCTATAAATCACTGGAACCTCAAAGGCAGTTTTTTCAGTTGAAAATCTAATTCCTGTCCAAAAGTGGGATTCGCACTGTTGTTAGGGAACAGTTCCATTTATACGCGATAAATTTATCGCGACTGTATCGGGGCCTGATATGTTTTGGACCCGATGTTTTTCAAGTTGATCCGCGATAAAATAGTCATCAGGCCCCGATAAAATAGACATCGGGGCCCGATACGAGGCCTCTGCCATACCCTGGGGTATGTTTAGCAAATAGAGCGGGACATTGTTTAGCAAATACACGAGGATAATACAATTTACGTTAAACATCCATAATCAATAACATTATCTCTAAAAACATGAAATGCTGAATTTGTACCTTACAACTAAAATAAATAACCCAAAGCTCTATTTACATACCGACCACTTATCTTTCGTTATATTTAAACAAGCGGTAATACGCTACTCGATAAATAATCCTTTGCTACTCGCAACTGTTCGCGATAAAAATCTCATCAGGACCTGATAAAAAACTCATCGGGGCCCGGAACATTCTCGCAATTTTTATCGCGTACAAATGGAACTGCTCCCTTACTGAATTGATCATATCTCGGGAGTTGAGAACGGTACTATTCATGAAACCAAGCATATGGTAGGAAAATAATTATCTAATGTATATTGACCAGTTTAATTGAACACAAAATATAATATTCAATCAAACGAATTTAAACGGCACATCCCCAACCTGTGATTAATTAGTTGAAATTCGCACCAGGTTGTCTGTGTTGAAAGTGGTGATTGGATAGCCACACCCAATATTATGACGTCATTGTTACTAAAACTGCCTCATCAACAACAGGTCCCTGCAGGTAATCACACAGGAATTCAATGCATAAATCAAAAATATCAATACATGATACAGAGATGTGGAAATCTCATAACTGTTTCGTCATAGCTTCGATCAATAAGGCGACATCCATACAGGTGATTTTTTCTTTCTTTCTAAAGCCGATTTTGTTTTAACGCGGCACTCAAGGGCGGTGGAACTGGGGGGTCAGGGGGTCATGTGCCCCCCATCCGTGAAAGTGGTGGGACACCATGTGCACTGTGCCCCCCCCCCCCAGAAGTTTGTGGCTGAACTCCTTTAATCGAGCCCCACAACATTTTTTACCCCCAAAATAATCTAAACGATTGACTTTTAGTGTCAAAAATACATGAAATTATCTTAAACTTCAGGCAATTTTGCATTAAAAAATTTTTTAAAATGTGCGCGCTTCGCATGCATTTTAAACAAACGTTTTTCCATGCCAAAAACAATTTCACGAAACACCCTGACCCCATGTGTTATGCTGGTGGTGCCGCCACTGATTGAGAGTATCAATTTCCTTCTTATGTTATAGTAGCTGAGACGAATTCGCCTCAGTCCATAGTAGTTTTTTCCGTCCAGAAGTATGAGAGTTGCATTTTCAACAAGAATCAATTAGCATGGTTGTAGTGATAGTCTTGTGGACATGACTTCAAAGCGCATCTAAGTTATTGAGAAGATTGTTAACGGTAGCCGATATTTTTGCAAATAATACATTCGGTGTTGAAATTAAAATTGAGTTGTGCATTGCTCCTAAAATACAAATGTTCATTAATCTTTCAAAATATTAGTGATAACATTCAGCCATTTCCGTTTCAAAATGGACCGCAAATGCCCTCATAATGCATCTAAAATTCCAAATTTAGCTCCACGGAATCCACGCTGTAAGAAGCTCCGCTCCGCTTTCCAGGATCATAATCATTATATAATACAAATGTTCATTTAATTTTTTCATTATTGAAAAAATTTAGCAATTAAATTGCCATTTTCCTTGCAAAATAGACAAGAAATGGCCTTGATGCAGCGGAAATTCAAAATTTTCGGAAATTCAAAATTTTCCGGGGCCCGGTAATCATAAAATGTTCATTTTTATAAATACTATTGATAAAATTCAAACTTTCGTTTCATTTCATGATATAGAGTCAATTTACAAAATTGTATACCTGGTCACTTTTTGGAAATCTTTTCATTGGGTTGCGGATTTAGGTGTGTTTTTTTAATTACTGCTGTATAAAGTACAACTTCGTGGGCCTTTACAATGTCATAAATGTGTTAATTTATATCAAAAGACGCCACCCAAAATTTCCTTCACTCGCTCCGCTCGTTTCGCTTGCATGATCGTAATTTACGTGCCCCCCCCCCCATTTTTAAATACGCTCAGCCGCGCCTGGCGGCACTTTTAAAAACTTGTAACCTACAGACATGGTCTGTATAATAATAATGCTACATATCTGAGCGCTCAAGTTCCATGGCAAGGATTTCCTTTATGGGGTGAAATCTAATGGGATAAAGTGTATTTGATAGAGGACCAAATAAGGCTTACCAAGAGACTACTTTTTTGAAAACAATTTTTTTTTCATTATTTCTGTCCCAAGGGAACCTTTTTTGACACGCCCTGTAGTAATACAATACAAATATAAATAAAATCACTCTTAATACAATTGTAATTGGCATTTGTATTTATCTTTATTTATCCAATAATTGAACATACCAATAGTACAATTAACGCAAGAATCGCAATGCAAACACAAAGAAGATTTTAAGGTCTTACCACAATGCATTGCGCGAACGTCAGCCAACTAAAGCTTTTTTCACACGATGCAGAAAATAAGAAAAGGGAACACTGATAATTAATTTATTCATTGATGTAAATTAGAACCTTAGAGCTCCAACGATGAACGGCTATGAAGCCATTATTGTGTGCGTGTGTCTATGGGAACCGAGAAAAATTGGAGACCAGAATTAGGGCATTTTTCAAAAACGCAATGCATTGTGGTGGTGTCTTTAAAATCTTCTTTGATGCAAACATATGTTATATCAATCAACATTGATTGATACTAATTGATACCAACCAACTACAATAAAATCCAAAATATACATAATATAATACAACCATATTTAATGATCTAGACCACAAAATTGAATATTTTCATATGAACATATCATGAATTGTTGGCTCATATAGTTGTCAAATAAATGATATGTTTCCTGTGAAAAGGTACATCTTGTTGGTTAGGCTTATTCTGGGATATAGTGAAATCGCTTTTAAAATAAATGGAAAATGAAAGCAAATGCTTTGATTAATTATTCAGTAGTTGGCATTAATTGTTATATAAGCTAAAATATTATTTAATTGGCTTATAAATGCTGTTTGTTTGATTGCATTTGCTTTGACCAATCTAAAAATATGTTTGGTCAACTAAGAGCACTCACATTTGTAATTGTGTCACTTTTAGTAAATAAATGTTTTGTAGCATGTACTATTTTGATAATTTATGTGAGACTCGAGACAACTTAATTCACTTATTATATATGCATTTTTAAAAATTTATTTAATGACTGAAATAAAAGTGCAACACGTGCACCATTTTTTAGGGACACCCTGTACAAAGCTTCTTTTCCATAAGTTTTTTAATGTATTACTTCAATTATCAAAAACAAGGTATCCTTGGAAAATACTTATATCGCCCCCTTGACTGATGCACCACAAATGTATAGCATAATTTATAATAACAAACAATCCTTGAACCAATATAAGAGATAACAGATTAAGCTTCTTGACAAATTATTGACAAAAAGGTTGTCTCCAAGAGATTTAGTTGAAAGGCTAAGGTGACAGGGGGGGGGAAACACTGTTGTACGGGCAAACAGACCTTGCAGGTTGGATCGGTCAATCTAGGGCTTTTTTTCGTTGCCTTTCCCCTTCAAAATGACTATAAAAATCCATAAAATCTGTAAAAATGTTGATGATTCTTGGCAAGCAAAAATATTTAGGTCGGCATTCATTTGCAAATGAAAATTCTTTTTCACCCATTTAACAAAATGAGTTGGTTGTGCACGTAGAACAGGCCCGGAGGAGGGGGGATACTTTCGCAAAAATTGTACATGGATGTGCCTGCCAGACTTCGAAAATTTGACTTTCTCTATACCTATTTTCAGGCCAATTTCCCCTCCCACCCATTAATATACCAATTTTGTTAGAAAAGCACCCAATTTTTCACAAATTGGGTGCTTTTTACAAAAAATGCCTCAAAATACACCCAATTTATGCCAATTGGGCGCTTTTGTCTGTGTTGAAAACACCCTATCAGTATACCAATTTTTGCGAAATAGCACCCCAAAAGGCAGGCACATATACCACCTCAATGTGAGACCCCCTGGGAGAACAGGGTTTCTTTTTTCCACCAGTCGCCTAAAGGCAAGGCTGTTATTTAATTATTTATTTTCAAAAATATAGCAAGGACGTAAGGATAAGCAATGTCGCCCAAACCATTATATTATGATATGTAAATCCTTATCAGAACAGGGATAAAGCTAGATCAGTCAAAGATACAGATCAGTCAAAGATACAGTTAACCCCCTGGGGTCTACCTGTCTATCTTACAGTGGTTCTGATTGGTTTATTACAAGATGTACTCATATGAATAGCCAATTCAAATGCAGCTTGTAAAATGTTTCACTCCCATCTTTACCAGGGATACAATTATTCTAACAATGTCTCTCATTGGTTCAATAAATGATGTATCCATCTTTTTAACCAATCGGCCGGTAGTTCTCAGGGGGTTAAGTATAGCTATCTACTGGATTTTATGACAAAAGAAGCTTATAAACTATTAGTCCAATGTGATCAACTCTCATTAATCCCTTGGGTGATAGTTTTCCATCATATTATATCAATGTGACATTTAAACCATAATTCCAATGGGAATTTTGGCTTCCATGATTAATGGATCACATTGAAAGGCATAAATAAGATAAGTGAAATATGTTTTAAAACTAAGACAAACCTTCTTACTACTTGAAATCAAAAGGTTTCATGGTTTGATAATCATATCAAGCTACTCAGCAGAGACATATTAAACCGAGACAAACCTTCTTACTAAATTGAAATCAAAAGGTTTCATGGTTTGATAATCATGTTAAGTTACTGAGCAGACTACAGCATTCAAAATGTGTCAACACTTTTTATTTAATGTTAGGCGACAAAAAACTAACCCTGTTCTACAGAAAAACGAACCTATCAGATAGGCTCAGATGGTCAGGTGTTGTTGGGGGCAATTTTTTAAATTTTAATTTCATGCACAAAATCACATTTTCAACACACAAAAAAAATCAAAATTCAAAATTTCAAAATAATGTCAACAATTTTCTAAAACATTTTTTAAAAAAAAATAAAAAAGAGGGGGGGGGGGGGGGACAGGTAGAACATTTTTTCAAGAAAAATATCTGATTTCCTGTCAATTTGAAATCATTGGAGTGTTACAATTAACATCCATTTTTTTATGTTTGTGGTAATTTCCTTTTACATCAGCAGTATACCACAAATGTTTCTATAATCACTGAGGCTCTTATTGCCAGCAATATTTACGAATGCCTCCTCTATATACAAATCTATATTAACAAACCAGATACTTTAAAACATCTACCAAAAGGCATAAATATATTACAGGCAAAACTCCAAAATATACATCTATCTATTAAATTGCACTAATTTAAAATAAAAAACACATAAAAACGGCAAGTAAGACTCTTGATTATCAACAAGAGTTGCAACGGTAACAGATTCACGGGAAAATGGTTGGAACACTAAGCTAATCTATCCAATATTATCATGTAATTAGGGAGTAATTTTCAAGCACTTTTTATGCAACAAACTTTTCTGTAGCACCTCAAACTCTCTTCAAACTCTATCCCTCCTCCACTCACACCTCACACCGATCAATGTTGATGGACCAAATTGGTGATGAAATGGTTCCAAGCAACATTGGATAGGGGGCTATGGGTTGATGTTAATGAGGTCTTTAAGGGGGGACTTAAGGAAGTTTTTTGTTGAATTTTGTTAGTGCTGTAATTATTGAACTCAAATGACTCAAATGTATATAAAAGTATACATTTTTGGAAAGGAAATGGATCAGAGAATCCAAATTTGGCATCAATTTTGACCAAAAATTTTGAATTTTTGAGAAAATCACAAAAAATCACTTTTTTGACCCAATTTTTTTGAACAAAGCTAACAAACATAATTTTGAGTTAAAAATGCCCAAATCACTTGATGATGATGTTAAGACACTACTGGAGGGACGAATTTTTTTTTTTTTAATCTAATCCAATATTTTTTGAAATTTTGACAAAAAAGTGTAAAAAAAAATTAAAAATCCATTTTTTCACGTTTTTTGGCACTTTTTGGTCAAAATTTTCAAAAATATTAGATAAGGTTTTAAAAAAAAAAATCGTCCCTTCATTAGTGTCTTAACATCATTATAAAGTGATTTGGCAATTTTTGATTCAAAATTATTTTGGATAGCTTTGTTAAAAAAAAATTGGGTCAAAAAAGTGAATTTTGTGATTTTCTCAAAAAATCTACTTTTTTGGTCAAAATTGACGCCAAATTTGGATTCTCTGATCCATTTCCTTTCCAAAAATGTATACTTTTATATACATTTGATTAATAGTTCAATAATTACAGCACTCACAAAATTCAAAAAATCAAATCAAAAACTTCCTTAAGTCCCCCCTTAAAAGTGTTTCCCTAATTCTTTTCCTTTAGATTTTTTCTGAAGTCGGTACCATAATCCTTCGGACATACATCAACCTGACAAATAATCATTATTTTCTTCATCATTGAACCCAGTGTTTATAGGCCAATAAATGCGTGTGTGTTGTTTCGAGAGCAATTAGACAAATCAATTCACGTGCGCTGATGTTGATGCGTGAATAATGGCAAGACCAGAATGGGAGTGCTATTGTGAGCATATCAATATCTGCACAAGTGCATTGATTTTTCTTATTTTCGAGAAACAAAACATATGCATGTATTGACCAAATACACACACAACACTATACAAATAAAAATTCACAATTTTGAGCATCTTTTTGATCTACAGTTAAGCCCACAATTATTCATACCCTTTGACAATTATGAGTTTTTTGAATTCTTCTCATATCTATACCAGCTGGAGTGGTGGAACTTTTGCTTTACACTAAAGACAATTAGTTTGCAAGTACAAATCAATATATTTGGGCTCAACTTTTTTGCATAACAATAGAATTGAACAAGAATTGTGTTTTATGCCTGTCCAAATTTATTCGTTTGGAATGTCAAAAAACTCATATTTTTTTATATATCAAGGGTATGAATAATTGTGGGCTTAACTGTATGTAATAACAAATAAAAACATGTCAACAAGTTTGCTAACACCTGCAGTGAAAATCAGCGAACCCTTGCTGCCTGCATAATGAATAAAAACAAAAAGCGTGTGGCGAGCTCGCGGAGTGCAATTAGACACTTTCAATGCACTCCTCCTATTTTAGTTTCTTGCTTTCTGATTAGTTCAACGCTGCTACGAGTGTATGAATTGTTTACAGTGAATGTTCGCCACACCTAAGAAATCACTCACTTCGGGATAAACCCAGAATATAAACTCTTCGTGAAATAAATAATAATTATAAGAATAATGTCCACATTTAAAGGATTATGATGGCGACTTCAATCAAGAGATACTTTTGGACTTTTGGAATGCGGTCTGCAGACGCCAGCTGCCATGAAAGTGTTAAAATAATATTACTAATGTCCATGGCGATTTCAATCAAGCGATACATGCACAAATACATCAGCAACTGTGTAATGCCTATGGTAAGGGGGAAGGTATAATTACTTGAATGTCCTCCACACTTATTTTATAAACAGGATAAATAGGTTAGCAGATAATTTGTATGTCATCTTCATTGGCATTTTTAACCCCTGCCTATTTGTCTTTCTTGCATTATGCATGTTAACAGAGTTGCAGGGAACCAATTGATTGGCCCATCAAAGCTCTTTGTTGAGAGTTACCAGTTTGATTTCTAATCACTCTTCGTCAACCTTGTTAATGTCTACTGGGCTATTGTTCACATTTGCTCTTTATATACAAAAATAAATAAATAGGGAGACAATCAAGAGACTCTTTTTATGCCCTAATCAAATTTGTGAGAAAAAAGGTGACTGTACTTTACTATACCTGTGTTAAGAGACTTCTCACTAATATTCATATCGTAATGCTATGTGATGCGATCTGTGAAAACCTGCCGGATGTCGCAAAATGTGAAGAAAAAAAATCAGATTTTTTTTTAAAGAAAATTAAATTCCAATACTTTGTGTCATCATCTTTCATGAAATTTCAACTTCAAAAACTTACTTAAGTCAATTTTATTATTAACCTTATAATGTTATTCTATTAAATTATGTATCTTTTTTGGCCTGTTTTCATGATTTCCTTTTTTGTAGCTTTTTATGACATCACAATCATCATTCACTTTTTTTGTAGTGATCATAGAAAAATGATCGAAACAGTTCTGTAATCAGCACAGTTTTAGCTTACTTATGATATAAATATCTCAAATATGAAAAAAGCCACCATGTGGCCAGTTTTCCCAGATCGCATCACATATTTGCTCACATCTTGCAGCAATCTATAGAGTCTGGAAAAAGTGTTTTTTCTAGAATCTAAACTGATTCACCAAGATGTGGCAAATTTAAAACATTGTAAATATTATTGAGGTCTCTTTTAGGCCAAGAAAAAAAATCTGTCTCACATACCCACGCCCATATGTGGAGTCACGTTTGCCCTATGCGATGAGTCTAATTTTGGGGCTTTTTTTAAAGTTGTCAAAAAGAGAATAAAAAGCATAACAAAACAAAACAAAAATGCATAATTATATATAGCATAGCTATTTTCCCTCATGTATGTGAGACAGACATTCTTTTTGACCTCTTATACACAAAGCTGCAACATTAAAGGTAGATGACCCGATCACATTTTCGTAACACAGAATTATTTCAAACATACGGAGATTTTCAGGAGTAATTCTGTTATACCCTTCACAGAGGTATTCATAGTGCATGATGTTTAAGAACGACGCATACTAGGGTATAACAGAATTATGCCTAATTCGGTATAATGACAGAGAAATCGACAAATTAGCGTTGAATTACCGCGAATGGTGGTTACCACCGATATAGTTTGTGTACTACTCAATGGGTACAGTTCACAGCATCTTGTGCGTCTAAAATAAGAACCATAATAGCTATGCATCTCAAATTTTGGGACACGACGTTTTTAAGGATGACCTTTCATGTAGAATAGAAAACTTCAAGTTGAAAATCGGAACATCTACCTTTAAACAGTAGTGTTGTGATCAAACATATTAGTCTGTGTGAAATCATTATTGGCAATAAAAAGTTATGGAAGATAAGTGTTTTTGTTTTCATTGTCAAATTCTTATGCAAAACACAATACTACAACAAGCACTATAGATGAGGTGACCGTTGTTTACATCAGTAGTGTTTACAAATTGATTAGCGCCTGGTCTAAAGACATGCTAGAGGTACTAGTCCATGACTACTGCATACATATGAAAGCAAAACACACATCACTGAGCGCCAAATTTAAAAGCACATGCCCTTATGGTGCGTACGCAAACCGCCGGGCAACCATATTTAGTACCTGGTCTCTCATTGTGCTTAGGGATGCATACCATGACTACTGCACTATTACACCGTAAGCATGGTAAGTAATGATCAATCAAGTGTGAATTAAAGCACCATTCCCTGTAGGTGCGCACGCAAACCGCCGGGCACTACGTCACCGGTCACACCATCTATAGTAACCCAACAAGTATCTATGAACTACAATAACTGGTCGCATTAAGTTTAATTTCATGCATCTACCCTAATTTCCAATTTTGAGAAAACATCCATTCATTTAATATCAAAATTATATTTATTTATTTATTTTTACAAGTTAAACCATTTGGAACGGTAGTTATTACTCCGAGATTCACACTTGTGCGATCATCAGACAATTCCTTATATTTATTTTTACATGTGAAAAGGAATATATATAAATGGAAAGTTTAAACAAGTCACAGCGGAGTTTGGTGTTTACAAAGCAAGTGCGGCTGTTTTAGCATCTTTTGTGTATGCATCATGTCATTTGACACAAGGATTTAATAAAACCATTCAAATATTTAAAAATAATGCATTTCTTGAATAAAATCAATCCTTTAAAACATCCTTTTCATTATGCGGATTTAAGCATTTGGTATCTCTAGTTAACATAGAAAACCAATCACATGTCTTACAAAATACAATTTTTAAAATTTGAAAAACCACACCAAGAGAATTTTGAACCACCATATCAAATTTACCAAATTTCACTGATCACCAGTAACTTATGCAAATTTCACGTCGATATCATCCTAACGCCTACTCAATCTCAATACATAAAATATCACATCATTTTAGACACCTGAGTATTTATTAAGTTTCAGTCAACCAAGAACTTATTTTTACCTTAATCAGCTCTAATTGGTGAGCCTTCTTACAGCAGTATGATGATACAGAAGAGCATGATCTTAACACACACACTATGCATCACATCAAGGGCTCAGAACCAAAAGGCCTCATCTCCTTTTTAAAAAAAATGAGATTTTGGTATCAAAATGTTCATAAAGAAATTCTCTTTCCAGTAACACAGCCTTATCTCCATAACACAACACCTTTTAAAGTTAAAGCCAGTATCACAAGGCCTATCTCCATCTCCCCAATGTGTTTAAAAATCTTCAATAGTCTTTTTCTCAAAATGGTCAAAATGGAGATAAGGCCTTTTGTTTCTGAGCCCTCGACATGCGTCATGTATGCACATGCCAAATTTGGGTTCTACCTATAAGTAAGATATTCATGAAATGGTCAATGTTAAACCTATTGAAAACCTAAATAATTCAATCAATAAGTGTTATAATCAGTTGAATGGTGATAAGATTTAATCTGTTTATGAATATCTTACTCATGGGTAACACTATGCATCACATGCGTCATGTATGCACATGTCAAATTTGGGTTCTACATGTGAGTAAGATATTCATGAAATCATCAATATTAAACCCATTGAAAAGCCAACATAATTTAACAGGTCTTATAATCAGTCGAATGGTGATAAGTTTTAATCTGTTCATGAATATCTTACTCATGGGTAACACCAAAGTTTGCCCACATTATGTTTGGATTAATTTTAAATGCAGAGAGATCAAAAAGCATCTTTTGTCACCAATTTGAGCTGACTATAGGAGAATGAAGACGACCGTTGAGACTTATTAATAAAAACTGACTTTAAATTATTATTTTTAATTTGCCAGAAATCTAAAATATATTGTGTGTCAGCAAGTTATCTCCTTCAATTAGCCCTATAGGAGGTGGGGGGGGGGGGGCTCAATAGACTTGAGGTTATGGCAATATGGGGACGTTCTGTCATCTTATCATACATGAATAAATCAAACATATTTTTGTTAAATCAAGGTATGTTTCTAGAATGTTGCCATTTTCTCTTAAAATGTTGGCATAATTTGCAAAAATGGGTGAAATTATGGCTTTCAATTTTTCACTTCAAAATACGGTCGGCATTTTTTGTGTTTAATTTCATTTTGCTGGCAGCACATCCCTACCAAAAATGTTTGAAAACCTCCCCCACCATCCCCGGGCGATAAGCATTATAATATCACATGTCACGTTAAAACTTGGTATATTCTGAATGTATGGTTTTCAAAAATTAATCTGAAGTACTTGGTGTATTCCGATGAACCGCTCTTGATGACGTCACAGAAACGTGGTATGCTGGATGGTTTCAACCCTGGTTCCGTGATTTCAGTGGCTCCATCATATAACTGAATAAAAACAAACAACACAAGTGTAAGAAAACTTGCTGATGTAAATGGTCAATAGGTATGAACATTCTTTTCTGATTAATTTGGCATTTATATGTACAGTAAAAATATAAGAATCAGAACTAAGTTAATTCCTACACTTTGCACTGCTCTGCATCAAAAAAAACCTGGCAACTGGTTCGTAGCCTGGACAGTACAGTGTCTAAGCAAAAGAGACATCATGTGCCATCAGAGGATCTTCAAAAACTTACCTTGAACAACTATTTGTGCTAGTCTAAAAATATTAGCCTAGCCACCAAGGCCTTATCTTATTTGTAAACAATAATTTCACTATTAGGCAACAAAAAGAGCAACCCTGTTCTTCGGGCCCGACCAACCCATTTTTTTAGAAATCGGTAAAAAAAAATTCACATACAAATGAATACCGACTCAAATAAAAAAAAATTGGCTTGTCAAAATTCGGCAAGATTTTTACAGATTGTTTGATTTTTACGGTCATTTTCAAGGGGGAAAAACTTTTTAAACAGTTTGAATTTATTTTTAAAAAGACCCGACCGACCCAACCTGAGAGGTCAGTTTGCCCTAGAACAGGGTTTATTTTTTATTTTTGTCTTTGCCTTATACTGGTATCAAAAACAATAACATTATTATTGCAATAGAGAACCTTACATGCATTACTGGTGGCAGTGGTGGGCGGTTGGTATATTGGGGAAATCAGTGTTTGACAGGAAAGCGCTTCAGATGTATTCAAAATACCCAATTATATCAAAACAATTACTAAACAGTGAATGATGATGGTGTGGCGTGGCGCATGACCCCACAAGGATACAGCATCTCTCTCTGCCCAACCTGTTTAATGTTTTTACTCTTGTTCTGGTTCTGGTTTATTTGTATGTTGGCGTTATAATTGCTTTTGGGGTTGCCATTTTTACTCGATTTTTATTTATTTTTTAACTGATGTGGTTTTAAATCAATGAGCTGTTGTATATTTTCCTGCTCATGTTTCATAGTGTACTTTTTATTGTACAGCGCTTAGAAACAGTGTTGATAGCGCTTTATAAATGTAATTATGTTATGTTATGTTATGTTCAATATGTATAGGGCCAGTGAGACATGCACTTCAGTTTTCTATCTGATGGAAAATAATAATGTATAACCAGAAATTGATAGAGAGGGTAGTGAGCCTGAGCCTTGAGGTCAAGTCTAATAAATATTTACAAGAAGTTGAATGGCAGGAAGGTTCTTCATATGATAATTTTGAAATATTCTGATGAATAATCTGTGTGTAACGACAACTGTTGGGAGGTGCAAAGACATGGTGCACCTGAAAAATGCTATATACTTTTGTAAGTAAATTTTGTAATTATCCACTATCTCGCTTTGTCAACTTTGTTCACAACTCTTTCCTATTGTTCTTAAATTATGCAGGCATTGTCGAATTTGATCATGAACTCCTGGTGTTCTCTCTTCGTATTTAGAGGGGTAACAACACATGATCGTTCCAGGATCTTGAAATACCCCCCTATTTGACAGCGTTTCATGGACAATTTGGCTAATTTGACCCCCTATTCCGCACAAAAGCAAGGACTTTTTGTCTGAAAATAAACCCCCGTTTTTTCACCATTTCAAGGACACTTTCTAAATAGTCCTCCTCTTGCGCAAAAATGAGGACACATCTGGTTCGAAATACCCTATTCCCAGGACAAATTTACGTGATTTTTGGAACGATCATGCGAACCCAAAGTCAATGTTGAATAAAACCAGCAGGCATGAACTCACCTGTCCATTTGATATATCTATAAGGTCTGGTAATCTGCATCCACCATCAGCCCTGGAATAACAAATACTATCTTCTAGTATTAGATAATCTGTTCCTAATGCCTTGTGAATAGCATAGACATCCTCAGGACTCGTGCGACCATAGTACTGATACACCTGGATATGGGGGAAATATAAGGAAATGAGGTGGGAAACTTGTCAATAAATGAGATTATTTGTGATATACGAGTACTATAAAAGTGGAAATGTTCACGCTTTTTGCCCTCGAATGAGCTACCGCGAAAATAATAACACATACATTTATTCATTTTGCACATAGGTCTATGTCATCCTTCGGCTGCGGAGCAGGCGACCACAAGTTTTCTCCAAGCATGGCGATCTGTAGCAAGAGTGGCTATCTGTAGCAAGAGTGGCTATCTGACGTTCTTGAAACATGCCTTCATTGTCACCAAGGAAGCGCTGTGTGTACTTCAAGTATGATGAGCTTGGACGACCAGGTCTCCTTTCGGCCATGTATTGGTATGTAAGTGGCATACATTCTAGCAGGCTCTTCATCAGGGAGACGGAAAATATGTCCAAGGAATCTCAGCTGGGGACTTTTTACACGGTTGATAAGAGGCTCTGTCTTGGTCATGTCATAAATGGTGGTGTTCGGGACATGATCCATGCGTTTGATGTTAAGCATTATCCTGTAGCAAGAGGTTGCATAGGCATTTATTTTGCACTCCATATCATGAGATATCACCCAGGATTCACAGCCACAGCAAAATCGTCACACAGGTGGTGCTAAATAATTTCACTTTTGTTGCGATAGCTACTTGAAGACTCCTCCAGAGGTGTTCCAACTTCCAGAATGTGCACCATGCCAATGCCCTGCGTCTTTTAAGATCAATTGCACCCGATGCACACACACAAAACAGTTCAAAAATCAGCAAAGCGTGACAATTACCACTTTTACAGTATTGTGAAAAGTTGGTAACATCATGGAGAGGTCACTCACTAACTCACCAAACGACTACCTATGCTTGTCCAAGCATCTCTTTAATGGACCATACACATCGTAATGCACAAAACCATTTTGGTACCCCCAAATGGCGTAATATACAGACTCTACCCCAGACTCTATGTACGGTGCCACTCACACTCAATCCAATGTGAGAAAGACATGGAACCATTACTATGAATGGAGTGTGGATTTCACTGCACACTTTTAATGCGCATGTTGACGAAATAAAACAAGCTAAATATCACATATTGGGTTTTTTCTCCATTTTATACCAGTCACAAACACAATTACTGTAAAATAACTTAATTTCATTATAGTCTAATTAATAATTAGACATACACTCACGGAATAGTGTACTGCACCCACAAATCCAAGTAGCGTGTGCTGCGTATACTGCATTAATCCGTACACACACGCTAATGCTGCAAGAGCTCGAAAATATGCACAAGTCTCTGCGCTAGGCCTACCCTGCACAAGCGCTACATCAACCGCGTGTCTCTTAGCTGCGTTTACGCTACTGGAAACGTGTTCGTTCAATATTCAATCAGACTATAGCAATTTAATTTAGCTTATTTTGCTAGGTCAAATTCAACAAATTCAACGGCTACCAATTATATTATTTATAAATGGTTATGTATATTTGAAATTAAATTGCCACAAAAAAAATTAACTAAATGCTAATTTACTAAATCAAGCTGAGGTGAAAGTAAATTGCTTTACAGTACTAACCCTAAACGTTGATGGAATATACCAAAAAGTACCCTTTTTTTCAAAAAGACGATGTGGTGAGATGACCCTTTTCAATGTTTTTCTTGGACACATATGTGTGGCCGTCATATAAACCAGAGTGAATAACAAATGCTGTCTTCTAATATCATATATGCTGTCCATAATGCCATGCCTTGTGCCTCTTACAAATTCCTATTGATCGAGTGATAAAATGATACAGTACATCTAACATTCACACGATACTTGATGCTTGCTTCTATGAATCAAAAGAATTTTGATCAAACTTGTTGCAAATTATCAGATCTAGGGGAAAAGCCCAATTTAAATAATGTGTTATTTTTCGAAATAATTACATAGGGTGATGTATTCTTTCACGTTCATGTTACTTTTTAAATGTTCCCTTATCCATCCTCCGGTTTTTAATATAAACCTGCAGTTGCTATACTGTACTATAACAAGATAGCAAATGTATAGGGAGTGAGAATTACAGTCTAGGGCAGGTCCCTTACCTGTTGTGTTGTTTCTAGTAGTAGTTTATCCTCATAGTGAGAATGATTAGTAAGACGTCTACCCGTACACAGTTTGACACTAGTTAAGAGTTGCATAGCAAGGAAGTGAGAATTACAGTCTAGGGCAGGTCCCTTACCTGTTGTGTTGTTTCTCTTAGTAGTTTATCCTCATAGTGAGGATGATTAGTAAGACGTCTACCTGTACACAGTTTGACACTAGCTAAGAGTTGCATAGCAAGGGAGTGATAATTACAGTCTAGGGCAGGTCCCTTACCTGTTGTGTTGTTTCTCTTAGTAGTTTATCCTCATAGTGAGGATGATTAGTAAGATGTCTACCTGTACACAGTTTGACACTAGCTAAGAGTTGCATAGCAAGGGAGTGATCATTACAGTCTAGGGCAGGTCCCTTACCTGTTGTGTTGTTTCTCTTAGTAGTTTATCCTCATAGTGAGGATGATTAGTAAGATGTCTACCTGTACACAGTTGTTTCACACCAGCTGAGAGTTGCATAGCAAGGGAGTGATCATTACAGTCTAGGGCAGGTCCCTTACCTGTTGTGTTGTTTCTCTTAGTAGTTTATCCTCATAGTGAGGATGATTAGTAAGATGTCTACTCGTACACAGTTTTACACCAGCTGAGAGTTGCATAGCAAGGGAGTGATAATGACAGTCTAGGGCAGGTCTCTTACCTGTTGTGTTGTTTCTCGTAGTAGTTTATCCTCATAGTGAGGATGATTAGTAAGACGTCTACCCGTACACAGTTTGACACTAGCTAAGAGTTGCATACTGCCACTGAACACAGCTGTCTTTGAGGTTTGCTCACTGAAAGACAAAGACATTTAATGATTTAGGAAATGGCTTTATATATGATAACTGTTACAATCCCACATTTAGGCATCACATCTGTCCAGTTTTCATTTCAACACATAATAACACTCAAAATGTTAGTAAGTGCCCCTTTATCTTTCCACTGTTACATAATTTGTTACTTGTAAGTTATCTGAATATTTAAGTACCAATTGATTGCAAATCAGAGCTTGTCTTTGGAGAGAGCTTATAGCTTGATTACTGATCACTCAAATTGTTAACCTAATTTAATTTCAATGGTCAATTTTCTCTGAATATATGCTAATGGGTGTCTTTATCCAGAATTTTTACCAACACTTTCTTGTTACAATTGGTCATGTGACTCAAATGCGTTAAGGTATGTACTTGCATGATGAAAGAAAATAGTTTAATCAGTTCCAAATTGGTGAGAAATATTCATTTTTTATCGCTATGTGCGCAAAAGTTATCCATTTATGGGCACATGCACACAGTTTTAGACAAACACACATGTCACACATATGATGCACAGTGCGCTTGTTGCCTTCTTGTAACAGTGTCCTTCTGTAGTGCCAGTTCAAAGCTGTTCAAACTATATGAAATACTTGTATAATCAAAGATGAATTCTGGTATTAGCCTATAAGCATCCATCACTGGAATACACAGCTATGTCACATTCATACTTCTGGTGAAATGGATTTAGTATAGATGAGGTGACCTATGATGTCATGTATTTACAAATGGGACACCCTCTGTTGTTTCCCTCCAGGCAGAATATACAGTAAAGTTAATGAAGACAACATGAAAGTTCTTTATAATGAATTGTAAAACTCATTTAGTTTTAGTTTTTTTTGTGAAATGCGATAGCTTATAGCATTCCTAAGCAAGTTTAAAGACAGTTTTGATAACAATTTGCTGTGACACCACAATCTAGTTAGAAAACCTGATCTGGCCTATGTAAACTATAGGAACTCTTGCCCGGTGTGTTTTGTCTCAAATCAACAGAGGGCATCCTAAATGTCAACAAATGTCACCTCATCTATACATGTAAAACATAATACACTTACTTGATCCAGTTCATGAGTTCCACTGTATCCGGATCGTAGAATTCCATCAGTTTCTCTAAATCTTCCGTCACTCCTGGTAGAGCCTGTGAAATATAAACCATTATAATGGAATTGGATTATTGTCCATTTCGCTTCATTTTGACAGTGACGTTTAACTTTACAAGGGCAGCTATTATGCACACATACAGTCATGAAAAAAAAGTAACTATACAGGTACTAAATGGGCTTTTAACTCTAAAAATATATATCCTGCCTAAAAATATTGAATTATAAAGTTGTTGAGAAATTTATCTTCTTTAAGATAAGCATGCTAGGATTGGGTGATTATTAAGGAAAAAACACTCCAAAATGTAAGGTGAAGTCAGATTTTTATTTTCACATTTTTCTTTTCTATACGCGGACCCAGCTATGGGTACATTATCGATTACCGGTAGTGTAATTTGGGATGCATGCGCAGATTGTTGGATAGTCGGCCGTATTGTCCCGATGGATCAATACACCACAAACACGCTACCTGTCATACTCTTCCCCATGTTGAAAAGTAAAATGTGAAAATGAAATTGTGACTTTACCTTACATCTTGGATTGTCAATTCTTCAATATTTAACTGATCCTAGGGTGCAATATCTCATATTAGGATATATATTTTTAGAGTTAAAAGCCCATTTATTACAGGTAGTTACCTTTTTTCGTATATATCTTTGTCTGTCTCTATGTGGGGGTGTGTGTATACGCCAGCGCCTCTGGCGCAATCAGTGAATGTCCCACTAATGTCACTGTCTTGTGGAAGTGAAATAGACTATAGAATGCACTTCGATAATAGCAAACATTATATAAAATACTTCATGATACTATAGAATTCAGCACTGTTTTCTGTTACGACCGCGTTCTAAGCGTACACGGAAGTGCCGTTGCCATTGGTGGACGAAAAACGTAACTTTGAGCTGACCCATGTGCGCATCCGATTGGCCCGATTGTATCCATGGCGTCAAGAATGTTACCGCCCACACGCTCATTATTTATCTCGCGCGAGTAGGGAAAGTGCCAAACCTCTCTGACGGCGACTATAGATGATTACTGCAGAGCATCACTTAACACTTTCCACTTGGCTATAAGTTTAACAATATACAAAACAGAATATTCAGAAACATTTCCCAAATTGCAGGGTCTATCTCAAGGATTACCGGACCGATACTTTGCATGTTGGTACTTATTTCAATGCATTTCTCATGGTGATTTCAAATATGGTAATGTTATTTAACAATTTTGACTTTTTTGAAACATTTTGTGCAATTTTGGAATGTCGTCGACAGCTGCCTGCTGCGTGGAAAGTGTTAAGTTAGCCCATCATAACCATAAGTGTTTCTCTCAAGCCGACTTTTTCTGCTAGGATATACAGTGATTGTAGAAAGATGCAAAGCACTGATATAATTCAACTAAAAGAAAGTTTTTCTTTGGTGTTAAAAGAAGACCACTTTATTTTCCTTTATGTAAACATAGAAATCCATCTGCACGGTTGGTATATTTGTTGTTGTTTTTGTTATACCCATTTTGAGCCAAGAAATATATCAATATTAAAGAACTTGCTGTGTTTCAAATGAGAATATTATCAGTGAATGTTTATTATGTGGTGAATAAACTGAAACTGAAACTGAAACTGAATCCTAGTATCATCGAGTCAATTGCCTGATAAAGTGTGATGGTTTTGCACGTGACGCATCAAGTTTCAAAAATATGATTAATTTCTCATTTTATCTTCAACTGCTAAGAACATTTATCATTATATCACACTAAGATACTTACAATTATTAATAACACACTGAAGACTATTACGTTGACTGTATGTCTTATAAATTGCACCTGAGAAAGAGACACAAATAAATAAAAATAATAATTTTAACAACTTTGTAATGTTAGAAATATAATTATGGAAGAAAAAATGGATTAACCCCCTGAGAACTACCGGCCGATTGGTTAAAAAAATGGATACATCATTTATTGCACCAATGAGAGACATTGTTAGAATAATTGTATCCCTGATAAAGATGGGAGTGAAACATTTTACAAGCTGCATTTGAATTGGCTATTCATATGAGTACATCTTGTAATAAACCAATCAGAACCACTGTAAGATAGACAGGTAGACCCCAGGGGGTTAATGAGAAAATGTAAAAGTAGTCGACTTGTAATTTCACTGTCACACAATCGAACAACACCCTCTGATACTTCGCCTTGCCAAAAACCACTCACATCCGAGAACCACTCCATACACGGTCTACTGACATTCGATCTACGGCAGAGCTGCGCTTTAAGCACACTAGGGACGATGCTTTTGATGCATAATTCATGTCACGATAGTATCACACCCCTTCATAACGCGCTAATATTGAATTTGACGCCTGTACATTTAGAAACATGTGAAGGTGATATTTCTGTAGCTGTGTAAGAGTTTATAGTTTATCATAAAAAACGATCAAGTTATCTGTCCCTGTTCGGACGTATAATGGCTTTTCACTGGGCGATATTGAAAGATATGAAATAGCATGGAAATAGTCAAATATACGGAAATGTAGCTATATCTCTGAGGAAAATATTTTGAGCGAGGACCAATGTCAAGGCTTACTCCTAAAGCTATAATTTTAGACCGAATGGCGGCTATCCAATGCTTGAAAATAGCCATTTCAAATAATCTCAAAATTTGAGGAGGACAGTATATAAATATTCATATACTTCGTATTTATTGTGTCTGCCATTGGTCAATTTTGATCCCCGCAAAACCCCACACGAACAATTTGCTCATTACGCATTCATCCTGGTTTTTGGATGTGGTGCAGTGTAATAGTATACGGAGGTCAAAAGGTCAAATCCAAAGTAAGTAGACCCTTTTAGTCCTGGGTGAGATAAGAGGATGGGGAGCGGTCACAGTGAGTGAGCCCTCTATCGGTACATATCGGTTCAGCGAGTGACACTGACAAGGAAAAGGGTCTAAACGAAGCAGACTAATGTTAAAGTGGAAATGTTTGCATACTGATTTTAGCGTGAAAAGGGCGAACATAAAAGTAGAGGAGAGAATTTTGACTTTTACAGTATACAA
The DNA here is from genome assembly GCA_035610835.1 of Ophiura sarsii. Classification (NCBI taxonomy): domain Eukaryota; kingdom Metazoa; phylum Echinodermata; class Ophiuroidea; order Amphilepidida; family Ophiuridae; genus Ophiura; species Ophiura sarsii. The sequence continues at coordinate 25,915,948 of CM069446.1, read as the reverse complement.
TATTAAAAAAATATGACCTGTTATCATCTAATAAACCTGTTGGAATAAAATGTTTGAGGACAAAACCTACCCAGTACCCAGAGCTGCTGACTAAACATTGGTTAGAAATTATAAGAAATTGAAGTGAAATCATAAAATTGTTGGATTCTCAATTAAAATTTTGATGATGTTACCAATGTGGCAGTGAATAAATATTGATTGAATGACCCATATCCCATGAGTGATACAAATGAATAAACAAACAAGTACACACACATGTAGCTTTGAAGAAAAAGATTACATGGTATTGTGAATTTTTCAAATTATTTCATTCGCCCTCACTCAGTATAAAAAATAAAATAAAAATCCAGTGGCGTGGCAACAACATTTTAATGTATGTAAAAAGCAGAGATTTTGCCTTATCACACTGATATCAAACTTACGGTTATTTCTGATTTGACACCCAACTTTGCCAATATAGTCTCCCACGCAGGATAATCACTAATCCCAACGGCAGCCAATACACACATGTGCGGAGTCCATATGAATTTGAACCTGAGCACACACAATGCCATGGCAGCAAAGAAAACAGTCTGTATAATGTGATAGGCTAACTCAGGACGCTTAGAGAACAGGTGTATAGCGCCCTCATCTGCTGATGTGAAGTCAGTGTCGTCATCTTTTTTGGCTTGTTCTTGAAGAGAATAGTACCTAAAGAAGGGTGCAAATAAAATTGTATGATGTTATAATCTAGTATTTGCTGCTCTTTGTAATTCAGGTCTAGTTGTAACAAAAAATTGCTAATGGAAGCAATATTACAACATTTGCTCACAAGCAGTGGTTATGTATTTTTATTTATAATCTTTCCCTCTCACATATGTGACGTGTTCTACCGAAACCAGACAGAATTGGGCACCCAAAGCTTCCCAAAGCGGAGTTAAAGGTAGATGTTCCGATTCTAAACTTGAAGTTTACTATTCTACATGAAAGGAAGGTCATCCTTAAAAAAGTCGTATTCCAAAGTTTGAGTTGCATAACTCTAATGGTTCTTATTTTAGACGCAAAAGATGCAGTGAAATGTACCCATTGAGTTGTACACAAACGATATTGGTGGTTACCACCTTTCGCCGTAATTCGATGTTATTTCATCGATTTCTCCGTAATTATACCGATTTAGGCCGTCAAATTTCAGTATGATGATGAGAAAAATACGAGCTTTCATATGATATGAAAATCTCCGTATGTTTGAAATAATTCTGTGTTACGAAAATGTGATCGGGTCATCTACCTTTAAATCATTTTCAAGTTCGTCTTTATGAAAACTCCAAACTGAGATATCGTCCTTTACAGATGTACTTACAATGTACTTACAATGTACTTACAATGTACTTACAATGTATTTACAATGTACTTACAATGTACTTTAAAAAAAATTAAATTAAAAAAATTGAATTTTTATTTTGTTGGTTTGATTTTTTTATCTGAAACTTTAACAATAATGTTATAAACACTCTGAAGATTAATTATTTACAAGAAACTCAAATTCCCAAAAAATCACCCCCAATTAGGTTTAGGGCTATTTCTCAGTTTGGAGCTCTGCCCAATTCCGTCTGGTTTCGGTAGAACATGTCACATATAAGAATCCCACAAAACCTCTGGTCATTAACAAATCACAAAAAAGAGCTCTAATAATTATCCTATCCCAAGATAGATAGGTAGCAGTGGAGATGGGTGGAAGACCAGGGAGAGGGATTGTAAAAATGGGGGGATAAAACAAATTATGTCCGCCGCCCCGGTAATTGAACCCGGGTCGCCGGGGTGGCAGGCGAGTGACACAACCACCAGACCACGAGCGCTGGGCTTCCCAGGCTAAATGTTTGCATACCATACCCATGGGTTAGTTCACCATGGGATGGAACTTGTAGTAGTAGTACTGTAGTGTGTACCTTGAAGTGATGCTGATTGTGTGGTTCTGTTTGGTGTAGTAGGGCTATGGTTATGATTTCTAAATTATTTACGAGAAGGCTAAGGTCACTACTTACCTCCAGTTTTAAAAGATAGCAAATGGCAAGTACAGCCAATGATACAAGCAAAGTGATTACATAGATTGGGAATACCATTGTTTTGGAAAGTCTTATGAAAGTATCCAATGGTAAGAAGCTAAATTAGTGAAAGGTCATCATAGGTCACTCTTAAACCAAGTTAACTACTTACCTCCAGTTTTGAAAGACAGCAATGGCAAGCACAACCAATGATACCAGCAAAGTGACTACATAAATGGGGAATACCATCGTTCTGGAAAGTCTTGTGAAAGTATCCAATGGTAAGAAGCCAAATGCTCCATTGCACTTGTATAACAAGGCATCAAAATCCCTGTAAATATTACACACAAATAATGATTGGTCGATAGGAGGATATGTTTAGTCACATTATTCTATTCGGGGCAAACTGTCGTAAAACAATATAAATCTTTATGGAAAAAGTGTGCTTTAGGTCCCAAATACTGGTATACCAGTATTATTCAATAATGGAACATAAAACTTGCCAGTATCACTCGATACTGGTACGATTTTTAATGTTCCATGATCGGTCGATACTGGAACACCAAATTGTGTTCCAGTAACGCTCCCAGTATCGAGCGATACTGGGACATAATTGTGTTCCAGTATCGCCCAATACTGGAACATTTTAATGTACCAGTATCGTCTGATACTGGAACACTGACTTTGCACCAGTATTGAACACTCTGTATTGGATGATACTAGTACAGTCCAGAATCTGGGACCTAAATTACACTGTTTCCATCTTTACTGTCAACACATTGCACATTCTTATCATGCGTCTAAAACAGTGTACCCTTGGAATGTGTCAGTTGTGCCAGGATGTGTTCTGTAATTCTTAACTGTGAATGTGCATAAGATACATAAAAGACAATATAATACCAACAAACATGTAAAATGGCAAGACCTTCCCAATATACACGTGGATCCAATGGGATTACTGATGCCATGTAGCATGTCATATTTTTCAGGCATGTCATCTCTTAGACTTAGTTTACAGTTGGATTTTATAAAATGTCAAGTTTTTTTAGGATTCCACTTTTTGAGATGCCATAAGGAACAACACATGGTAATCTTTTCTGGTTTGTCACTTTTTTCTTATGACCAGTACTCACCTTGTATTACCCAGTTGGAATTTTGACAGCAGAAACTTGAATATATGCTGATCTGCATCTAAATTAATTGAGTACTGAAATAAGAAAGAAAGAGGAGATTTCATCAGCATCAAAGGAATTCATGTCATGTCATATTTTCCTCACGGTTGCATATTCAATTGCCTGGTATGGCATGATTTGAAAATACTGGTGCTCCCTTGTAATAAAGGGATTTACTTCACAAGACTGTGATTTCAATAAATAAAATAAATTCAATCTAAATGAACCAACATTTTTCGTGATTGGAAACCAGATGTATATTTTCAAACAATACTATTGATTGTTGATGAACAAATTGCCATTTGGAAAATATTTCTTGAGGTAGTACATAGAATATCTACATTTTATTTTACAAGCTTATATTTATGATGGGCTGCATAGTTTTCAGAGTCAGTTGAAACATATGGTTTGTATGCTTAAGAGAGTACAGATCAAGAGATAACACAATAAAAGTACAAACAAAAATTTGTTTGACCAAATACTCCAGAACAAAATCCAGGCTGAAAACGGTAGCAACAATATAGCGGGACTCTGACCCCTAAAATGTTGTGATATCCTTATTATAATCTGATGTTTTACCTTAATAACACTGTTGATGAATACAGCTAATCCCAATGTGAATGCAATATGCAGTACTAGTCTTCCAAGTCTAACTACTATGCTACATGGCAGATTTCTCCGCAAACCCTGTGTTGTAATAGAGATTAGAAAATTGTGATAAGTTTAATCAAGAATAACATAGCTAGCGCCAATGCCAATACAGTACATGACTAGTCTTCCAAATCTTACTAGAATTCTACACTGTAGAGTTCTCCTCAAACCCTGTGTTGTTAAAGAGATACATTTCATTGAGATCAACACAAAATGTATTGTCTCTATGATATGTACCTTCCAACAAAATCATGTTTTATTTAAAGGTAGATGACCCGATCACATTTTCGTAACACAGAATTATTTCAAACATACGGAGCTTTTCATATCATATGAAAGCTCGTATTTTTCTCATCATCATACTGAAATTTGACGGCCTAAATCGGTATAATTACGGAGAAATCGATGAAATAACGTCGAATTACCGCGAATGGTGGTAACCACCGATATAGTTTGTGTACTACTCAATGGGTACAGTTCACAGCATCTTGTGCGTCTAAAATAAGAACCATTAGAGCTATGCAACTCAAACTTTGGAACACGACTTTTTTAAGGATGACCTTTCATGTAGAATAGAAAACTTCAAGTGGAAAATCGGAACATCTACCTTTAAATATGTCACACGTTATTGAAGCACATTGCCGCTTTTCTTTCATGATGTATTTGGATAATCTAAGAAAGTGCTACCTTGCAGATAATGCATTTATGCTTAGCAGGAACTATGCTATGCTACAAAAGTTTCGGTACTTTCTTGCTTATTTTACAGATTGAATATGAATAGGCTGGGTAAAGTCATAGCCTTCATACTCTTTCATGACACCATTCATTCAAGTCCTTTCAACACCTGACTGTTACATTAGCATGGTGGTCATGGGTTAAGTGTAGGTTAATGCTTGGTTGGGGAGATGGTGGATGGTCCTGTAAAGCATGTAGCCAGCTGGGCTGGTGATACGGCCACGCCCCAACAGGTGACAACAGGCAGCTCCTGGTAGATTTAGTTCCTTAGTTTGTTGTGTAGGTTCTCTTGATGCCCATCCCAGCAAACACAGAACGTTTCCGCAACGTTGCACCTAGGTTGCAGTTAGGTTGCGTCATTTAAAACGTTTTAACAACGTTTTTATAACGTTACGGTTTGGTTGTGATTTGGTTGTTTTAAGTTGGTCCGTTGAAACGTGAGCAAAACGTTCTCTGAACGTTAAAGTTTAGTTCTAGTTTGGTTGCACTTAGGTTGTGGTTAGGTTGTCATTATAAACGTTCTTACAACGTTATTATGACGTTGCGGTTTGTTTGTTTTAGGTTGGTTCTTGGAAACGTGATTAAGAGTCTATGCCTGAGAGAATAGGATGATATGACAAAATCTAGGAACATGAAGGTTGTCCAATATTGCTCATATATAGTTTGCTGGGTACAGTTGATGAAAGATTCAGGTTGACAAAGTTTGAAAATTCTGACCCCCCTGACTTGGATTTTCTGCCCCATGGCATTTTAGCCCCATTTTGAGCCATAAAATCATATAAAATCGTTTAAATTGTCTCTGTTTCTAAAGGCACAAAATGGGATTCTTTGCATCAACTGATTTTTGAATCCAGTCCATATATCATTGGTATCCAGCATTGGTATTGTGTAGATTCAACCAAAAATCACCCACCTCATTCTGAATTACGAGGGGGGTCACAGAAAAAAGTGCCCCTACGAGGCATTGATTTTTGTGACGAAAAAGGGGCAATCTTTAAATGTGAATAGGATTTTATCCCAGCAGTGAATTGAAAAATTTCTTTCATAGCCGAATAGCTAAATCACTTGTCTTTTCAGAAAACATAAATCTGTTCTGGGGAAATGGTTTCTAGATACACCCAATGCAGTGTTTCTATAAGGCATTTTAGACATTTTAAAACAATTGAAGATATATGATTTATTTGAGATATTGTTGTAATACAGGAATGTAATTCAATCAAATAGGTCACAGACTTTAAGAATATATTTATATTTGCATCTAAATGATTGTTTCTAGACAGAAAATATTTTTGAAGTGTTTTGAAATAAGATATTGTTGTTTTGATTTTAAAAGGTTACTTAAACCATACATTGCTGCTTCTGAGCAGCGATAGCTTTATTCCAAAGTCTCTCACATCAGAGAATTGAAGCAAAGGTTTGTGTAATCAAAGGTAATGGTCTTTTGAAGCAATCAGTGTTTCTAGATTGTATAGTAATATAAATTAGACACAATAGTTTGCTTAGAATAGGTCAGGTTCAAATACAAATAGCCTACGTCAATCAGTTTTTTTTACATCATTAGTTTTAAATACATTGATCCTAGTGTCAATCATACTGGAAATGTGGAATTGCCTAAGGGTAAAAAAAGTGTTTCTATTTTATAGTATTTTTTTCCAAACGGGAGGATGACTGATCCATGGGTGGTGTGTGCTATAATAGATATTATACAAATATATACTGCCATGAGAGACTCTGGTTAAAACTATGGGCCCGAGGTGACTGCAATAGTGCTATTTTGCTGAGGGGCGCAGCCCCGAAGCTAAATAGCCTATTGCAGTCACCGAGGGACCATAGTTTTAATCCAGAGACTTGAATAAAGGCAGTATATTTGTTTTATATACGTCATTCATATATTTCTAGTTCCATAAAGTTCAAATTCAAAAATCATCCGGTAAGTTCCAATCTTCATCAGTTAAAAAGCTTTAAAAGTTCAATTCAAAGGCAGTTCATCGAACGATCGTCACGCTGCGCCCGGGGATGTAATCGTGCGCCCTCTCGCGTCACGCGGAGTACATCGCCGCGTGAAACTACCGGCGCCGTAAATAGTCTTCTTGGGAGCATAACCGTAAATGGTACTTTTAGGAGCCGTAAATAGTACTTTTGGCAAAATAGCGTGTTTATTTTTGATCATGTGACCCACTTTTAACCAATCAATGAACAAGAATATATGAATGACGTATATAATCTACTATAGGGACTATAACAATTGGACTATGACAATTGAATATACATTATCACCCTTGATATAAATGTATATATATAGATGCAATAGGACAAAGTGTTTCTATATAGTAGAGGCACAATTCCCATCATTATCCCAATAAAATAACTAGGGCAAAAGTTAGTCTCATAGATAGATAGATGGGAAATGCATCACTTTCTAGTTTGATTTTATCTTGTCTAATTTTTTTCTAGTAACAGGTGTTTTAACTATGGGGCAATAGCCTACTATTTGGGCTACCACATTTTTTTTAATAACAAGATGGTGAATGAGATGTCACACAAACAATATTTATTATTTGTGTGGACCAGCTAGGTCTACTTATAGTATACTGATCTTTGGCAAACCATGCACAACCACAGCAGCCTTGATATCAGAGGGACCAAGAATGGTGTGTTAGGCATCATCATCTACATGACTCATGTTCACCAGTTATTGGATATTATGAATAAGAAAATTGGTCGGGTATGGGGTTACCGTGCACCCCACCCACCCCACAGGACTCCCCCAAACCAACTTTTTGACTTACTTTCATGGTCCTAAAACATATTCAGGATGTTACCAAATATATTTTGGTACGTTAAGGGGTTATTCAAAATGGCGTCCAAAATGGCCGCCATATTATGGCAATCAAAATGTATGGTAAAAGTGTAGTTTTAAAAGTGGAATGTATGCATTTAGACCACTAGACACTCATATCCAGAACTTTTGCTTTGTTAACACACCTAAATCCAAGATGGCCGTTAAAATGGCTGCCAAAAATGTTAACATTCTATAAATTGGCATATGAACCAACATATTGTATGATCAGATCTACAGCCACTAGGCTTTATCGCAGACATATAGTGAATGCTGTCCCATTAGATTTGGGGGTATTGGTATTACATAGTTTTACAAAACAATTGTTTTAGGTCATTTAATATCAAATTAATCATTTTGGCAGCCATTTTGGAAAGTGATACAGAATCAGAATTGTCACAGAGGTGGGCCTTATCAGTTAAGAACATACTAGTTGGTGAATTTGATGTAATATACACTCACAATCTATTTTGGATTACTATACACTCATGTAGACTATATTTACATTTACAGCGGCCATTTTGGTGGCCATCTTGGATTTAAAGTACATTGTTACAATGCAAATATACTGGATAGGAGTTACTAGTGGTCTAATACATACATCCCAATGCTAAAACTATAATTTCATCATACATGTTGGTTATGTTATCCCATTTTATGGAATTCCGACAATTAGTTCAGTCATTATGGGACCTATTTTGGTGGCCATTTTGGATTATTAAGTATGTTAACAAATCAAAAAATATTGGATATGAGTTACTAGTACATGCTAGTTACTAATACATACATCCCATCATTAAAACTATATTTTCATGATACATTTTGGTTAATATTATCCCATTTTACTGAATTCAAAATTGGTTCAGTCATTTTGGGACCAATTTTGGGCGCCATTTTGGATTTTTAACTATGATAACAAAGCAAAATACTAGACATGAGTTACTAGTGGTCTAACACATACACCCCATCGTTAAAAATATACTCTGATCATACATGTTGGTTCATATTATGCCAATTTATGACATTTTACCATTTTTGGCGGCCATTTTGGCGGCCATCTTGGATTTAGGTGTGTCAACAAAGCAAACGTTCTGGATATGAGAGTGTAGTGGTCTAATGCATACATCCCACTATTAAAACTATACTTTCCCCATACATTTTGATTGCTATATGTCATTTTATGAGATCTGACCAGTTCTGGCGGCCATTTTGGACGCCATCTTGAATAATCCCTTAGCATAGCAAAATTATTTTTGGTAACATTCTGAATATGTTTTAGAACCATGAAAGTAAGTAAAACAAGTTGGTTTGGGGGAGTCCTGGGGAGAAGGGGGTTTACGGTAACCCCTGTATATACCCGACTAATATGTGTTCTTATTTTAGAAAATATTGAAAATTACTATATAGAAACACTATGTTTTTCAGTATCCAGACACATTTCCCCAGCTAAGTTTGAATAGTTTTGGATAGCCAATGTGTCATGCTATGAGACTACAATCAGGTTATTTTAATTCACTGCTGGGATAAATTCCTGCAAGCGATTGAAGATAGCCCCATTTTTACATAAAACATCAAGATATTTGAGGGGGGTCCTAAGTGGGACCCCCATGGTGAGGAAGAAGGAGTTAAGTGAAATTTTGTTTGATCTTCACAATACTAAACCCATGTACTTACAATATTTTAACTTGATTAAAAAATAATTTGACAATGGACATCAAGATTACAAGTATGAACATTATGCAAAAATGGGCAATTATATGCAATTTTGGGAGATTTTGGGGCTTAAAAGGGGCTAAAACTTGATGGGGCACAAAATCCAAGCTATAGGGGCCAGAATTTTCAAACCTTGTCAGCATGAATATTTCATCAAGTACATATACTAAACCAAAAAAGAGCAAAATCTGACAACCTTCATGTTCCGCCCACCATTTGGTTTTCTCAGGCACGCACTCTTAAAACGTTCTCTGAACGTTGCATGCTGATCATCGGAAACGTTTAAATAATGTTTTAACAACGTTGTAACACTCAAATAGTTGGTTGTTTTAGTTTAATCCTTTAAACGTGAAAAAGATGTTCCCTGAACGTTGTAGTTTAAGTTCTAGTTTGGTTGCACTAAGGTTCTGGTTAGGTTGTCATTAAATACGTTCTTACAGCGTTATTATAACGCCTGCGGGTTGTTTGTTTTAAGTACCAAATCACACCCAAACCGCAACGTTATATATAACGTTGTAGAAACGTTTTAATGACAACCTAACCACAACCTAAGTGCAACCAAACTAGAACTTAACTGCAACGTTCAGAGAACGTTTTGCTCACGTTTCAACGGACCAACCTAAAACAACCAAATCACACCCAAACCGCAACGTTATAATAACGTTGTAGAAACGTTTTAATGACAACCTAACCACAACCTAAGTGCAACCAAACTAGAACTTATCTGCAACGTTCAGAGAACGTTTTGCTCACGTTTCCATGGACCAACCTAAAACAACCAAATCACACCCAAACCGCAACGTTATAATAACGTTGTAGAAACGTTTTAATGACAACCTAACCACAACCTAAGTGCAACCAAACTAGAACTTAACTGCAACGTTCAGAGAACTTTTTGCTCACGTTTCCATTGACCAACCTAAAACAACCAAATCACACCCAAACCGCAACGTTATAATAACGTTGTAGAAACGTTTTAATGACAACCTAACCACAACCTAAGTGCAACCAAACTAGAACTTAACTGCAACGTTCAGAAAACATTTTGCTCACGTTTCCATGGACTAATTAAATAATGAATTACATTTTATTTAAAAAGGTTTATTACGAATCAAAATTTTAATACAAAACAATTTGGCATTACAAATTTAATGTACTAATCTAGGCGTATACAGGGTGACCCAAAAAATGTTAACACTCTGGGCACATAAGATATCTTAAAAGGACAGGGACACACGGGTCTAATCTTGATGTATTATGAAAGCTGAGTAAATAAGCTTTCATTTGCATTTTGTTGCGTTCCAATTGGTTATTTAGAACGGGAGATATGCTTCAGCAAACATGAGGAAGCAAAATCGGCTTGGTCCAATTTGCATTAATTACAACTATGATTACGAACTTGTAAGAATGCCAAAAACATTATTGTGCAGTAATTCAAAAGTAACAATACCATTGCAACATTTAATCATAAGTTAGAATGTATCGATTATTGAATATAATTGAATCTTTTCATTCATTTATCCAACGATACAAGCAAGTTATAACAGGTGGTATTACCATTGACATTAATTGGATGGACCATTTCAACAAAGAGCATGAAATGTTTCAATTTCAATTTTAAAGACTGCTTTACTGACTTTCTGGTTTCCTTGTGAACTTAGGCATTTTTATGCTTTTCCGTTAGTTCCCGTTTTAACTCAAGCGCAATATGCTCTTTTCTAAGCGTGTAAATCCGTTAAAGTTTGAATCGAATTCGTTCCTCGTGGGTATTGCACATGGAAAAAGAGTATAGAACTTGAACTCATGACAAAATACCTGTATAATTTATGTGGAATATATTTATTTATGTCTTTTAAGCTTGAAAAGAATCTGGCTTCATCACGACGTTCATATAACGTTCATATAACGTTTACACAACCAAATTATGTTACCTGGGCTGTAATCGCTAATTTGCATATTTTACCTGGCCTTACATGAGTCGAGTAAATTGTGGAAATAGCTCATTAGCATAATTTCAATGGTACAAAAATTAGCACCGGTGCTCGTTTGTAACCTTTAAATTATGGTAATGAGCTAATTTGCAACTTTTATTTATTTAAACCTATTTTTTTTTTAAATTTAAGTCGATACATACATTTAACAGCTTTTAACACTATAGAAAGTATTTTGATCTGCATACGTAAGTTCTCATAATATGTATAGCGAAAGGCAAGTCATTGTTCACTAATGCCATATACATTGAGCAAGAACATAGTACACATGAAAAGGTCAATGCCCGCCCCATCCCTCTATAATACCACTACCATTCCCTGGTTGCCATGGTGTAACTAACCGAATTTGATGAAAGTTTTTTACACGTTTGGGATAACGTTGTGAAAACGTTCAAGACTAACGTTCATACAACATAAAAATGTGTCGACAAATAAACGTTCTTTGAACGTTTAATCATAACGTTCCAAGAACGAAAGTGAAACGTTGTCACGACGTTCCAACAACGTAATAAATAGGTTATAAAAACGTCATTTGGACGTAATGGTATAACTAACAGAAGTTTTTTAAACGTTTGGGACGTTGTTATAACGTTGTGAAAACGTTCTTTACTAACGTTCAAACAACGTAAAAATGTGTCGACAAATAAACGTTCTTCTAACGTTAGATCGCAACGTTCCATGAACGTTGTCACGACGTTCCGATAACGTAATAAAGACAGTATAAAAACGTCATTTGGACGTAATGGTATAACTAACAGAATTTCAAGAAAGTGTTTTAAACGTTTAGGACGTTGTGATAACGTTGTGAAAACGTTCATGACTAACGTTCATACAACGTAAAAATGTGTCGACAAATAAACGTTCTCCTAACGTTGGATCACGTTCACAACGTTCTTTGAACTTTTAATCATAACGTTCCAAGAACGAAAGTGAAACCTTGCCACGACGTTCTAACAACGTAATATGGTTAGCTGGGATCAGACCTCCAGATATTATTATTTTTTCTTTTATTCATATTTTGATGTTGCTCTCTATGTTTGGGCTTTTATCTTATTTTTATGTCACTTTCATTGGCATTTTTAACCTCTGCCCATTTGTGTTGTTTGTATTATGCATATTTTCTGAGTTGCAGTGAACCAATTGATTGGCCTTTCAGAGCTCTTTGTCGAGAGTTACCAGTTTGATTCCTAATCACTCAGTTCATTAACCCTGTTAATGTCTGTTGGGCTATTGTTCACATTTGCTCTTTATATACAAAAAAATAGAGGGAAAAAAAGGAAAATGTATCAACCCTGAATGCCACATGAAGTTTCCCAACCCATCAATATCTTAGTTTTATTTAGAGAATAAAGGTATTGTTTTTAGACCGTACCCGTGTTATATTGTCTGACATAAATGCGGACGATAGTATTATTTTAAGTAGAACAACGACGCCGCAGGCAGAGTTGGTCGGGCGCGCTGTTAAAACGTAAGCCCCACCTCCCCGTGTTCTATTGTCTCATCTAGATGTCGCCGATTTCTCAGAGAACCAATGAGATTGCTTAAACTTTCTTAGCTGTTTAAGAATGATATTTGTCACACGTTTTGAACCACATTGCTGCTGTAGAAACAATGATGTATCCTGACGACACTGTATTACGCTGACCACATAGAGGGACTTTGCCTGTCACAGTCTACAAAAAGGTACTATGCCACCGATTTATATGACATTCTTCAAGACAGATCGAGTATGAGCTGGTAAAGCATTATAGTCTCCTTGTTGCTCAAAAATTCTGTGCACGACCACGGGCTTTATGTGCATTTGGTTTATCATGATCCATGTACGCTTTTGCAGGTTTCTCCGGGTACTCCGGTTTTCTCCTGTTCTCAAAATCAGTGATCAGTTGTTTCGGTTATCAAAAAAAACTTCCTTGACCAAATGGTATATGAGGAGCTGCATTGACAAATGGTGGATGTTACAATCTAAGTGCGGATAGTGGTTTGCGCTTGAATTTGCTGCACCCTAGATGATGCGATCTGATTCTGATGATTCACCAGCAGCGAAATTACAGCGCTTTGAACCCTTTGGACAAGGCGCTATTTGAATACTGATTATTATTATTATTATTAAATTTTAGATCACCTGTGAACAGGCATGCATAGTGTTCTTGTAATAGGACAAGTGTCCTCACGATGAAAGGATTCAACTCTGGATGTAGCTTGAATTTTACCCTACCCATCAATATCTTCTTGTTTTATTGATTTATGTCACACTTTTTTAACCCACTTTGCCGTTATGATTAATGTTGCTTCATCAATGCATTTATGTTGGGCAGGAATAATGGTATGCTATTATTTAAGTTGTTTACCTTCTGGTTAAAATGCCATTTTTCTCTAAAATAGATTGTCACAACAGATTGAGTATGAGTTGGTGAACAGCATTTTTGTCGCCTTGTTGCGCAACAAATAGGCATTAGATCATGTGTTAACAGGGTATGCAAAGTATCATGTAATTAGGGTTAGGGGACAAGCATCCTCATTATTTGTATTCTTTGGATGCACCACCTCCAGTGGGTGCCGCTGCTTTGAAAGTGTTTTCCGAATAAATAAATAAAAATAAATAAATAAATATGAACCTGCCCTGAATGTAGCTTGATTGAACCCACCTATGTCTATTCTATTGATATTTGTCACACGTTTTAGGGATTACATAGAGGGACTGTGGGACACAGTCTACACAAAGGCTGTTATAACACCTTTCTTCAAAATGGATCAAGTATGAGCTGATGGATTTCTTCTTTGTTGCCTTGTTGCTCAACAAATAGGTAATTTTAATTTGAGATCATGTGTGAACAGGGCATGCAAGGTATCGTGTAATAGGAGACAAGCATCATCATTATGTACCAACTCTGGGGGTAGCTTGAACCCATTTATGTCTATTCTATTGATATTTGTCACACCTTTTAGGACCACATTGCCGCTTTAGTCTATTTTGCTTGACACAGTTACATATAAATAGAGGGACTGTGGGTCACAGGCTACTCAAAGGCTTTTATAACACTGATTTATAAGTCACCTTTCTTCAAAATTGAGTATGAGCTGATAGAGGGCATCTTTGTTGACTTGTTGTTCAACAAATAGGCATTTTTAATTTTAGATCACCTGTGCAAAGGCCAGCAAGGTGTCCTTGTATTAGTAATAGGGGACGAGCATCCTAGCAGCATGATACAATTCTGGATGTAGCTTGTTTTTTTCACTTACCATCAATATCTTGTTTATTGATTTGTGTCACATATTTTTGGACCACATTGCCGTTACGATCTATTTTGCTTCTTCGCTGACATTGATATGACCCTATAGGCCTAGACAACACATTTATGTTGGACACATAGCGGTATTGTGGAACAAGGTCTACTGCAAGCCTATTGCGCCTATCTGTCTATAGCCTATTTCACTTCCACGAAACAGTGACGTCACTGCGTCATTCAATGAATGCAGTACATACATGTGCACACCTACTCGAAGTGCAGTGTACACTTGACGATACATACATGTGCGTAAATTATGTTCCTGTAAAGGTAAGTCACTGTCCAAGAAGAAGAGAAATAGACTGTATTACCCATCATTCTTAATTGCAGGTTGAGTAGGAATAAGACTTTATAACCAATCAGTTCCAATTTGGTGAGGCTCCTCATAACTAATAAATGCAGAAGACTGCAACTAATAAATGCAGAAGAGAATGACTGCAACAGATGAACTATGCTTCATATGCTTGAGCTATTTGTTTGCCAGTATTACACCTGTATGCTTCAATCACTTTTGCGCACAGAGAGATAAATAAATAACATTTATTTCTCACCGATTTGGAATTAACTATGGTTTGAATCAGAATGCCTTGGAACGTTCAGAATGTACATGTGCATGCCCACCAAAATATAATGCAACTGAATCACATAGCAATGCAGTACACATTGAACATTCTGCTTGCATCATGTTGACGAGGTTTTGGTCTGGGGGATTTTGAATCTAGCTATAAACTATTGCCAAAAGCATTCATCTCCTTGTTGCTCACCAAAGAAGCAATATCACTTAACACTTTCCACGCGGCAGGCGTCTGCAAACGATATTCCAACATTTCACAAAATGTTTCAAATATGTCAAAACTATTAAATTTCATTACCATATTTGGCATCACCATAAAAAATGCATTAAAATAAGTACAAACATAAGTATAGTTCAGTAATCCTTGAGATAGAATTTGAAAATTCGAAAAGGTTTCTGAAAAATCTGTTTTTAATATGGTAAAACTATAGCCGTGTGGAAAGTGTTAAAGATCACCTGTGAATTTTACTCACCTGTAACGTCAAATCAATTACAGCGGCTATAATAAAACTAAGCACTAATGATCCGATTATCATCTGGTTAAAGAACTGCAAGGCACACACCATAAATAGAGATACAGCTTGTACCAGTAGCAGTCGGATGACCTGAAGGATACAATCAAACAAAATACAAAATGGATTTGTACATTTCTGGTAAACATTTTTTATGATCACGCAGGTTAAAAATGCAAATGGACAATATCATACTATATGTAGTTCAATCACTTCAGTCAGTACAAAATTAGCGAACCTGTTTATAGCAGCAAATTAATTCAGAAGAGCGCGGGCGTGCAAAACGCTCGCATGGCTCAACATGGCGCATTTTGAGTCGAATGTGTGACGCTTGCATGCATATGTCCACCGTATGTCAAAAAAACGCACATGTGCTTGGATTACTTATACACAAAGAGAGACAAAAATGCATATATCTCGCCAATGAAATAAAAAACAAGTTGCATAAATTAATTGATGAAATAAAATCTAATTTGAATCGTGTCTAATAAATATTTCCAGAGGTCATGCCATATAATGGAGAATGGAAATAATTAGTTTCTCCATCCTTTGGCAATCATTTGATGGGCATTGTCAGTTCATTTCATCTAACTTATCCATTTATCATGTTTATGCATCTCAGAACGAGTCAGTCTTATGATGTAAAGCCATGCATCTTTGGCGTGAGACAAAATGATCTAACTTCATCCATTTATGCATCTCGGAAAGAGTTGGTCTTGTGATGTAAAGCCATGCACCTTGGGTGAGTGCAATCTGTGCATGGGCATATTTGTGGCCATACATCAGTAAATGAGGCACAATGCGGTCTTCAAAAAAATATAAATTGAGAGTGGGGGGTGGGAGGTCCGTGGCCTAAATGAAGATATAATCCATGAGTTACAGTATTCTATTTAAAATAGATCTAATATTTGCAGTAACCTCTTCTTTAAATTGTCTAGAGAGAAGTGAAAATAGCATTGCCCCTGTTTGTTTTTATTTTTAGCAATGAAAATTCTCTAATCAATTTATATAATTTTATAAATGTATCTGGTCTTACGAGTTGCTTACGAGTTGCTAAGTTGATCATAAGGATTTGTTTAGATATCTGGAATTGTTTTAAAAATTGCATTTTTGAATGATGTTACATTTTTAAAATCAGCTCTCAGAGAGGAGGGGTGGGCGGGCAGCATTTTTCATTTTTTTTATACCAGCGGAAGCTCAAAGTTCAGCCAACAAGAAGTTGAAATCACACAAAGAGTCGCACGTGTATGTTATAGACACTTAGTTTAATATTCAATGCTATTTAAACTGTTTTAAAAAATCTGAAGAAGAAAAAAAGAAAATCTGAAGAAGAAAAAAAAAAGGAAAAAAATGTGGGCGGCCTAAATCAGACAAGCAGGTGGTCGAGGACAACATAACAATTTATTTTTTTGGCCTCATACACAGTTTCAGGGCTCAGCACTGAAAGATGTATCAAAATTTCAATCCCACAATGCACACTTGCACAGAGCATTTTGCATTACAATGGTTCATTACCAGTATTGCCGATTTGGGAAATTTTAAACTAGCGAACATTCCTGGTTTTACAATATATCAGACACTCACCTTGTTGGCTGGTACAATGTTGAGGGCGCTAGAGCCGTACAATGCCACCGCTTGGAGAAGAAATATAAACTGTGCAAATTGCCATGATAGCACAAAAAAGAATGAACTGAAGAGTATACAGCATAATGCTAGGAGCTGTAAGAAAAAAGGAATAAGAAACTAATATTGTTTTGGTACCATAAATATTAACAGTTTTTTGGGGTAAGTGTAAGAAACTGGATTTACCTTTTAGATTTTACTGTGCATATCAGTTTGCATACCACTGAAAAGCCATCTAAAACACTTCTCCAATTAGAACCACCTCTGTTCAGATAGTTTTCTCTCAGTTCACATGATATCCTGGCAACTCAATTCAATGTGTAAGATTTCAATGTGTAAGATGTCAATGATGGAGCATCAACATCACCAATTAAGGAACAATCATAATGTGATTGAAAACACATTATGGAGTGTATTGAAACGAAACGGATTAATCAACCTCCCTTGTTACAAATACATGAGTTTGTTATGCCCATAATTTAGTCAGTGAAGAATTTTGGAGGGAAAAATGAGGATGTTATCAAATCTTTATTGCTCATTGATCCCATATGCATTACCATTAATATAAATAACTATGAAACAGATCTAGAGAAAACCATAGAAATCATGAAGCAAAATACCGTCGCCGGATTCGAACCAGGGACCTCTGGCGTAATATGCCAATGCCTTTACTGCAAGGCCTTGATGGCTCTACGGAAAGGACAGGTCATAATCCAGTGTATCTAGGCGAGATATCTTGCTTCAATGACTATCCAAATAGTATAAATATGATAGAAAACAATTGAAATCTGGCCGAGTATATCAAAAGGTAAACAATGTTGATTCATAGAAAAATCTCAATATTAACAAAAGCTAAGAGAATTATCATAAGTTTCTGATGATCCCTATCTTTTGAAAAGTAAAGTTTAATTTATGACGATACGATGAAACAGGCTTCTTATTCATCAAAACCTGTCTAGCCGACATGCGGTGCCTTTTAATGCACTTGGTCACTATAGTTTGATCAGTTCCAAATTGGCGAAAATTGAGAGGCTCATATTTATCTGGGGGCACAAATGGAATTCCTACCGGCACGCATCTATTGGCGTGTTGCGCGTATGATGCGCAGACGCACACTTTAACCAATAAATAGGCGCCTCAGCAGGGACTATTTTTGCGCAAAGAGAGATAAAAAACGCATATTTCTCGCCAAATTAGAACTGATTAAGCTATAGTATGCTTACCTGTTTTCTATGTGATACTACTGGTCTTAGGTAGTAAGTAATAAGTGATATTTGCAGGTACAGGAATGGGTAACCAAAACTTTCTCTTAGTGGTAGTGTGAACTCAACTCTAGTTGTGTCAGTCCTGTGGAAATTTAAAAAGGTACATACATATATATAAATTTTACCTCAAAAATTCATATTCTTCTGCACAGTGATGTCAGTGCGGATTCATTTATGATCACAA
The DNA here is from genome assembly GCA_035610835.1 of Ophiura sarsii. Classification (NCBI taxonomy): domain Eukaryota; kingdom Metazoa; phylum Echinodermata; class Ophiuroidea; order Amphilepidida; family Ophiuridae; genus Ophiura; species Ophiura sarsii. The sequence continues at coordinate 25,897,381 of CM069446.1, read as the reverse complement.
ATTCAACGACTTCCCCATACCTTAACACTTTCCACAAAACAGATTTTCCAGAAACCTTTCCAAACTTTCAAGGTCTATCCAAAAGATTACTGAATCAATACTAGGCACATATGTATTTATTTCAATGCATTTCACATGGTGATTCTAAATATGGAAATGAAATTCAAAAATTTTGACATTTTTGATACATTTTGTGAAATTTTGGAATGTCTTAGGCAGACGCCTGCTGCGTGGAAAGTGTTAAGTACAGTAGAAAAGCATTGTTAATTTGAGATGAACCACACTGCTATGGAACCGCACCACACGTATATATATATGTGTTTACACGATACGCGATCGCTTTCACAGTGTGTGTTGATTGGATTGATCGCTGTTTACATCAATTTTTGAACTTGATTGATATTTTATGTGGTCATTTTATATGAAGTGTTGCGTTTTTTTGGAAAATGGTTTGAATGAAATTGTTAAAAATGAGGTACAATTAAATTATGTTCTTATTTGCATTGATTATTTATGAAATGGCGTTCAAATCCTTGATCGTTGTTGAAAGGGATTAAATCATGTTTCAGTGTAAATGTGCGTCATCAATCTACAACTTGCGTTCTGCGCATCCGAGTGTTATTTCTACGAAGACGACGCTCTGAGAACCAATGAGAATTTCTTAAACATTCTTGGCTGTTTAAGAATTTCATTTATGATTTGATTACCAGTTCATTTACAGGTAGGCTAACAAAGTTACTGACACTTTTTGCTTCTTATCTACAGTAAGTATGATACTTACTTGTTGAATATGTAGAATGCTGCCGCCATGACACCCGCTAACCATGAGCCACTCAGCATCCATGCCGTACAATACAACGCTATAATGTACATGCCATGTAAGGCAAAGATAGCATCTATATAGAAGAATATAGGCTTCAAGTAATCCTGAAAACCAATGGTAAAAGACAAAAATATAACATCAATGAAAAAAAAATTATCAATCTCAATCATATAACGAAGATAAGTGTTGATGTAGATGTAGACTTTTAAAAATAATCCTGTAAACAAATGGTTTTGAACATAATGGAAATCAAAAGATTGGTAGTAGTCATTATGCTATCTTTGTAATGTCTCTATGTCCCATTAAATGTGAAGGATGGCCCTCTTTGTTCCAAAACATGATAATCAATCAATGTTAATGAGCAAAGGTTGTGATTGCCACATGTTAAAAGAGGAATATGTTCATTGTACTACCTGAAGCTCATCTTGACGCAGCATATCTTACAAGGCACATTTATTTCCACAAAACCGGAACAAATGTACACATTGAACATTTATAAATATATGTTGAATTGATTACTAAAACCATTGATTCATGTAGCAGCTATTCTTATATACGCATTTATTTTAAAAGACCATTAAAGCAACATATAAATATAATGTGAATTCCGGAGAGGCTGGCACTGTGGGAAACTGAAATACTGAAATTGAACCAAAAAGTTCACTTGTGTGTTGAAGTTGTGCTTCATGTGCCAAGAGTATACATTTTGTTCCCCCAGTGGGTTTTATTCAAGTGTATGCCAGCCTTGTCACCAACAAGACACATACCTGAGATTAATTTGTCATCATGCTTGAGGTATGCACTGAGAATTGCAGTGAGTGTGTATATGTTTTGTAAAAAAAAATTGGTAGACGGTTGGTTACCATTGTCAAATTTTGCTATGTTCCCATTTACCCATGTACACACAGTCAATGGCAAACGGGACAAGTTTGCAAATAAATGGAATCCAATTATTCTGTTTTGAAAGGGAATACAACTTGCACTAGGAGGAGTACAGATACCGACGCCTGAATTTTGACTGAAGTCCAACAATCGATACATGCAAAAGGATTATGACAGTGACAATGCGCATCAACGGTTGTCTTTAATAGTGAGATATTCTCACTAAATTGTCAAAGCTGTACTGATACATTAAACAGGTAAGTTACTCAAATTTGGGGAGGTATCCTCTCTGTACTCTCCTATGATGGCAACTATACTTATGGGGGCACAGCACTAAATAAACCGCCCATTGGATTACATGTAAATTAGGGCTAAAAGAGTCGCTATTTTGGGCCCTTAGTAACCAATTTTGGAATGCCTCGAATGCTTTATTCTAATAAACAAACATTAACATTTCATAAAATCGTCAAGAAGTGGTACACCTTCCAATTAGATTTTACGATACTATCATTTAAACAGTGCCACCCCTATTTTCAGCCCGGACGCTCGCCTTCTAACCGCCTCTGAGCATGTGTGTTCATCCACGTGATACATTTTCGATACAATCGAAAATCAATATTTTGCAATATGGCCGTGTGTTTTGAACTCGCCACCCTTACCGTTGCATGTCCAGATTTTTACATTTTACACCATCTGAGATTCGAATTAGCATATCGCAATAACTATTTGTTCTACCCATAAAAAGTATATATATTTTCTGAACGGTAATCTGACAAGGAATCCAAATATGCTATTGGAATTTAGATAAGACCTAATGGTAACATGTTGTGATTAGGAATGTTCAAAAAATATCGATTTTTTAAAAAAATTATTTTCTTCATATTTTGATTTAAGCTCAATAATATTTTTATACCAATCCCAATCATAATTTTACTATGCATATTTAAGTTCCTCATGCAATTACCCATCAGAACATAATAGTTGTTAATGGTAAACATGTTGAAATACACTAAATCGAGAAGTAAATTAGCACAAACGTTTAAATTTCATATTTATTAGAGTTTACAAGTATATTTCTTTGGGGATACACCCTTTTCTGATTTAAATGGCAATTTTGAATTCCCCTATTTGAGAGCTTTCCAAAAATGTATAATTTTGCTATCATCGGTTAAATATTTCTTTTGTTATAGTCATGTATGTAAAACCGCTGAATTAGGGCAAGTTCAGTGTGTAGTGAATAGGGGAAAAGCCAAGGACAAGGCAATCGATTCGTGATTACAATTGTTACGTAATAGTTGACACGTTTGTTGAAACAGAAACATATAGAATATAAAACAATCTATAAAATGAGAGCAAAATCATGTTTGTACCATACAGAGATGAGAAGTTATTGTAATTTGAACGTAGAATTGGGAACATTTTCTATATTCCCCATAGAGATTGTACACAACGCCACCGCCACCGCCGCCACAGCCACCGCCACCACCCCTGACTTTCACAACATAATCAATCATATCTCAGCCAAACATTTATAGAAATACCTGATTTATTCACACAATGTAGCTAAATAAATAGGCTTTCACATGACACCTCAACCATAGCTCTACCACATTTAGTTGTTGAGTTAATAGAGAGAGATGGATGATTCGTCACCAAAAATGCAACGCCACCACCCATTTTTGGGTGGTGAGTTCAAAACACATGGCCATATCCTGATCAAAGTACAAGAGATTATCTTTCATTTTAATTATGAAATGCTATCCTCACGCCAAACTAATTCCCAAAGGACCCCATTAATCACAAAATTGTTTTTTGTTTTTGCCGGAACTTACTACCATTACACAAAACGAGGAGTGATTTAGTGCTGTGCGCCCTTATAAAATACATGTACAACAATTTGGTTTACCTGTACATATGGTAGAGTCCTATAGAGCACCCCCAGGATGACTTCCTGGTAGATGTTGAATCTTTCCAATACATTTATACTTCTTGGTTTACCTGTACATATGGTAGAGTCCTATAGAGCACCCCCAGGATGACCGCCTGGTAGATGTTGAATCTTTCCAATACATTTATACTTCTTGGTTTACCTGTACATATGGTAGAGTCCTATAGAGCACCCCCAGGATGACCTCCTGGTAGATGTTGAATCTTTCCAATACATTTATACTTCTTGGTTTACCTGTACATATGGTAGAGTCCTATAGAGCACCCCCAGGATGACCTCCTGGTAGATGTTGAATCTTTCCAATACATTTATACTTCTTGGTTTACCTGTACATATGGTAGAGTCCTATAGAGCACCCCCAGGATGACCTCCTGGTAGATGTTGAATCTTTCCAATACATTTATACTTCTTGGTTTACCTGTACATATGGTAGAGTCCTATAGAGCACCCCCAGGATGACCTCCTGGTAGATGTTGAATCTTTCCAATACATTTATACTTCTTGGTTTACCTGTACATATGGTAGAGTCCTATAGAGCACCCCCAGGATGACCTCCTGGTAGATGTTGAATCTTTCCAATACATTTATACTTCTCCAATTCTCTGTTATGTTGTCCTGTGTTAAGTCCCAGAATCCTGTCATCAGAAATAACAAACAACTTGTTTAACAAACATGCAAAGGATGTAAACTTATAATAATAGCATTCTAAATATATATATTTTATAATCAACCTCACTAACCTGAACACCCAAGGCCTGTTTTAAGGAAGGGGAGAACAACTGGTCTAATTAGGGGGTGGGGGAGTCCGACCCTCAGGCACCGGGGGGGGGGGGGGTGGGGGGGGTACAATCCGGGCCCGATTTGATTGAGCCATAGAGTTGGCTTGGAAAATCTTTAGAATTTCTTATGTTGTCTGATGATCGCACGATGAAAGCGTGAAACTCTGAGTAGCAACTACCGTTCCAAATGGTTTAGCTTATATTTCGCTCTGCATCGCATTGAGCACTCTGCAAGAAAATTGCTTCTTTACCAGTAGAATTTCTTATGCATATAATTAAAATGTACGATACAAAAGGGGAATGAACCTGACTAAGATATTAACTGTTAAAATTGTAAAACAAGTGCAATATATATATTTCCAGGAACAGATGTTGATGTGTCATAACCTTATTTGATGTTTTCATCACTCGAACATTTAACACCAATTTGATAACTCTATTATGCTTGCCAAAAAAATAAAATGCAGACATTTCTGATCTAAAAAAGTATTTTAGAATTCTTTTTCAAGACAAGAACTAAATGCAGCTAGCTAAAATTGCTAAAACACCCTGAAATATACATGGCTTGCAGGAAACACAACAAACTTCCTCTTAAGTTATACATACCTTGGGATATAGAAGGGGCTTGTATAAATTGCTTGTAATAGGAATAGTACAGACCAGACTCAGTACGGAAAGATATCTCACGCTCTACTTCCTGAAATTCACATAAAAAGAACAGAAACAATTTGATTAGTAATCACAGATATTAGACATAATACGGTATTGAATGATTTCCACAGTACTGGGTAAGGAAACAATCTTCTTGCTGATTTCCATAGTCAGGGCGGGAAAAAGAGGGCAAGCTCCTTGTCGGGAAATGTTGCCATCTTGTGGGAAAATCTTGAATGCAAGGGTGACAGGCTTGCAGCCCGGAGTACAAATTTACCCTTAGACCATGTTTGATGTCCTGTTTTTACTAGTATGTCGAATTTGCACCTCCTCCAATTTGCACCTCCTCGGTGTAAGCAAGGGAGAATATGGGTATAAATAAAGTCTATGACAGTTTGTTTATCTATTTGGCAACTTCAGATAAAAATATCATTTAAAACATACATTTTTCACCATATCAAAGAAAAAAGCAGTTTTTTTTTAGATTTGATGGGTCGGTCGTGTTTGGGCAAACAAACCTTTTGGGGTGGGGGGGGGGCCTTACATGTGGGTATTTTTCTTTTCTTGGCCTAAGCTTTTTCTTTCATGCAACCATTAACAATCTTGAATCATTCACGATCATCTCTTGGAAGCAATATATTGAGCTACTATTCGCACCTTTGGGCGCAAAGTAAGCGCATGAGAGACGATTACACTAACGTCTGTAATAGAAGCATTACTGGAGAACACACATTTGAAAGGCTACTTTCAAATCCTGGCTAAGACCCTGCAAATGAGTTTATTTTTGTAATTGACCAATCATAAACAGTGTTTAGTAGAAAGGTATGTATTGCTCAAGGGGTTAAGAAAATATGAAAAGTCATGGTAAGGTAGATTAGGTTTAAAAACATTCACGTAACTTTAATTTTGGTACCAATGCTTTGTGTCTCATTTATACATCAAAAAGAGTTGTTTTTCTATCACACAATATTGTTATGTTTTTTTTCTTCAAATCTTGTTTCAAGTTTATTTTAAATTGTGCTGAACAGTTTTCCGTTTTCTATATTCCAAGGAATAGGCCTATATGCTCATGACAAGGGGCTTTTTATTTGAACTTAAATAGTTGTGGCCAAAATATGTTTCTCTCTATCTTTTGGTAAAAAAACTCATCTGCACAACAAAAAAAGCTATAATCATAAGTTTAGTACCATAAATGATAATGAAAAGGTTTATTTATCCATCTGAAAATTCTAATCTTAACATTTCACAACTTTAACCCTAACATTCTTGAGTACTACGAATTACTACAATGCGGTGTGCTTGTGTCACCCGGCTCTGCAGTTTTTTTGGATGAAATAATGGCCCCAGGGTATATACAGGGCGGAATATACTCTGCCATGTATGGTTTCCCCCATGGCCTAGCGGTAGATCGAGTCTGCCTCTGAACCCAGAGGTCCCCGAGGTCCGGGGTTCGAGCCCCGGGGGAGTGGGGGCATTTTTTCCCCTTGCTATTTGGCCGGCAAAAAAAGTTCTTTGGAAAAGGTGCCTCGGGGGTTAGGGTTAAAGAGGAAATAAAGTTTCAAAAAAGGTATCAATACTTTCAGGACACTCTATATATGATTGAGAGCATTTGTTTACTATTCAAAAGGTCATAGGTTCGAATCTGGTTTGGCTCATGTCCTTGCTTTTTAAGTTGGGATACAGGTCAAATCTTGTTATGTTTGTTTGAGTTGTGGAACTTGCCCTTGGTGCCTCACTGTTATTTACATATCACCGACCTGGGATTTTGTATCTATAAAAATCCTTATGACAGGTCTCTTTTCCATCACAATCACAGTTCATTTTATCTTTTCCATATCATAGTTCATGGGCAGCCATGGACTATACAAACTACAAACTGATAGTAATAGACTACATAACGTTATGTTATTTGAATTACAGAAGATAAAAACATGACAGTCACTGCTGTCAACCCCTGGCAAGTTGACATAAGACTGCAAGCAACAAATGTGTAGATTTGTCAGTATAGGGTATAGATGTATTAGCAGATTACAGTTTACATTCAGCCAAGTAAGTACTTCTAACTGTATTTATTTGTTTATATGGTTTTTTTAATTTGTTTATTTATGATAGATGTCAATAGCAATACACTCTTTACATCAAACGTTCAGCACAATAATTATCGTCAATGTTCTATCAATACCTTGTATGTTTATTATCTGGCCAGGCATCAGCATGTATAAAGTAAAACTTACATGTATTGCTTGTTGGCACTTGGACTGGACATGTTTAGAGCAGACGGCCCAAATGTTATACATAGGAAGTATTACTGTATACATGCTGAGATACAAGGTTTTGACTGAGCAGCAACGATATGGCCCTGTGGATACTTGCTTGAACTTCTAACTCTGGTCGCCGCTGCTCGTTTCCATAAAAATCTGACTTGTTTGATCCCTATACAAGATACATTAATAAAACCATGTCGCACAATTCTTGTCATACTGATCTGCATTTAATGTAATAGCTAATGGTATTCCTTTTGCTTTCCATTATACCAGATCAATCAAGTGATTTAAAACACACCTCACCAACTTCATAAATAATGGAGATGGCTAGTGAAATACCACCCTCAAGAGTTTTCCTATGGACAGTGCCGAGATCAGTCTCAACTGCATTTCTAAAATGCATAGACAAGGTACCAGAGGTTCAAATAATCAATGAACTTTACCTGTCTGCATATGGGTTTGGCCCTGAGAGGAAGAATGGCTTCAGTGCTCATGAGGAAGAATGGCACGCCCTCTACGACAAAACAGCCAAAGAACGCGATATTAAATTTGGTAATCTCATATATGATGATAATATCTGTACCTATGCTTGGGTGAAAGAAACCTTGGAGAGAGATTTTCAAGGGACGCAACTGATCTTCAGCAAAGACCATGCTGTGTACCTAGATGGTAAATTTGACCACATACCTTGCGGATACAAACACACATTTCTTATAAGGCATCCTCGCAAGGTATTCCTATCATGGAAGAAAGTTAACGAAAGACTCCTACAAAGAGATATCGATATGACAGTGCTGGATGATGATATGAATTACGGGTTTCAAAGATTACTCGAGTTGATGGAATACGTGCAGGATAACGGGAATCCTAATCCCATTATAATTGATGCAGATGATCTACTGACTTATCCAAGATCCATTGTAAGTCAATACTGCAACGCCACCGGTATACAATTTAGTGAGAGCATGTTGTCATGGCCGCAAGGGGGCGACATTTTCAACACAATGTTGGCTACAAAAACCAGTGTAGTTTGTAACCTGATGGAAGGCGGATTCTATGATTCAGTCAATAAAAGCACTAGTTTTATCCCACCACTGACACCATTGGAGCAACTTGATATACCATCTGACATTATACCGCTAGTAGAAGAAAGTATGCCATATTATGAGAAAATGTATGCCAAGAGAATCAAGCCATAACCCTAACCGCACTGAATCTCACTAAATCTCACTGCCAGAAACTATCTCCAGGCACGTGCTGCTGCATTGCCGCGATGACGTCACCTACCGCGGGCATATGTGGCCACGGAGTTTGTGGCCGCATATGACCTAGGGGGTTAGCTCAGTTGGTAGAGGGACAGACTTGGGTGCGGATGGTCCGGCGATCGAATCCCGGGGGGTGCTGGGTGATTTTTCGGGTCAAAAAAATAGCACTTTTCCCCCCCTCCCCCCGATAGGCACAAAAAACTAGCTTTACTGGTTAGGGTTAATAAATGTCAATTTTTGATGTGCAATAACCCTAACCGCACTGAATCTCACTAAATCTCACTGCCAGAAACTATCTCCAGGCACGTGCTGCTGCATTGCCGCGATTACGTCACCTACCGCGGGCATATGTGGCCACGGAGTTTGTGGCCGCATATGACCTAGGGGGTTAGCTCAGTTGGTAGAGGGACAGACTTGGGTGCGGATGGTCCGGCGATCGAATCCCGGGGGGTGCTGGGTGATTTTTCGGGTAAAAAAAATAGCACTTTTCCCCCCCTCCCCCCGATAGGCACAAAAAACTAGCTTTACTGGTTAGGGTTAATTGAGTGACTAACAATGACTGAATAAGAGGTGAAACATATCCTACAAACCATCTCAAAGAGTGCATGCCCAACATATCATACAAACCATAAAAGACTTTCAGTTTAGAAATAATAAGAGTAAGTTCAATAAGGAAATGACTCCAGTGTTAGCATTCTTCTCACATAACAAGTCCGAAACTCTTATTCATATTTTCAGAACAAATTTGAGGTTGATCCACACAAAAAAACCAAGGGTATTTCCGTTGGAATAACTCAGTATCAAAATAGATTAATAAACACATCAACGGTTAAATATCATTTATGTGCATAGGTATACTTAAGGGAAAAGACTATAGTGAAATACATTCAACATACATTTGTGCACTTTAGGACATTGCTAAAAAGGGGGGAAATCTCTCACAATTTTCACCCTCATACAAATGGGGCCAATGAATACAAGAAGACTATTTAGGAAACATGATATCAGATTTGGTTCCTGGGAAAGTTACCTGGGGCAGTCTTCATGGGGTTGTGGATGCAACACATCCACAATACATTATGTTTATTTATCCTAAATGTGATGTATTTGATTCTTCTGAGGCTACACTCAAAATTATCATTTACAGGGGAGGGGGGGGGGGGGCACTCAACTTTTTTTGGGGTAGGGGGTGTGCCGCACAGGGTCTCAAAAAGGGGGGCTATAGAACTGAACTGAGTGGATTTTATTACGAAAAATAGGGTCTTAGGAACTGATTTTGTCAAAAAAGTAGGTCTTGAGAACTGGCCTATAGTTCAATTTTGATTAGCAAGAACGCAAATTTTTGATTTATTTTGGTTTTAGATCGCAAATTTTTTGAAGAATTGGGGTTTTGGAACGCAAAATTTCGCGATTTTTAAATTTTCAATAAAATGGGGTCTTAAGAACTGATCCAGGCTCAAAAGGGGGGTCATAAGAGCTAGCAGCAGAGGGTGAAAAAGGAGGTCTTCAGCGTGGCACATACCTATACCCTTTTCCAATCTCAGTGCCCCCCCCCCCCGGATATATTCTGCCTAGATGAGGCCCTTTCAAATAGTATACTGCAACAGTGGATATATTTGCGTTGCATATATTCGCGCTCGAATGAGCTACCACAAAAATAATAACGCGCAAACCAATTTCTTTTGCATGTCTATGTGACAAAGATACAAATCGCTAATTTAAAAACGCACAAAACAGCTCCAAATCGGCTAAGCACAAAAAATTAATGTTTGAGAAATTGCATTCCGCTTCCAGGTCCTCTAAATACAGAAGGGTAAGATCTTTGGTCGCAGGCCGTACTCCGTAACGCATTTAATTATTGTGTCTCAAACTTTGTTGCTTTGCAAATTAAAGTTTACCTCTCGTCGTATGCTAATTTTTACCATTGTGACTCCCCTTTGCTTTGTATCGGGGAGCACAGAATGCAATTTAAGGTGTCCCAGAATGATTTACCGGGTCTGATTTTGTTTTTCAAAATATAAAAATAACAGTGTATATGACTATAATATGTGCCATATTATTTAACATGTTACATACTAATACTTTCAAATTTCGTCAAGATATCTTTATTAATTTTGTTTTGGTGTGGTATGACTATATTGAAGTCAAAAACTGTTTTACTTGCAGCGCATTTAGAATGATAAACCTCACATCATTGATAAACTTTTAGAGAAAATTAAATCGGGCACACAGCAGATTATTTGCATATTATTTCAACTAACCTTTGTGCCGAACATTATCACTAGTTTTACCATTTTTACAAAATAGTCTGTAATTTCTATCATAAACAAGCGATTTTCAAAATTTAAATCTAATGTCAAGCTACAATCATAGAAAAAAGTTGTTCGAACACCTTTTAATTACCATACGAGGGGGTATCATAAAGTTTTAGAAAACACCCAGAAGTGAAGGAGCCAGAAACTTTATTTTGATATGTGATCCTTCAGACATCTTTACTAAGTCCCTGTGCAAAGTTACACATTTTCCCTACTATTTATTACCTGTCCACAGACCTCCATTGTAGAGATCCTCAGATTGACCACCATTGATAGAATTCTCAGATTGCCTCAGATTGTGTTATTCCCAAAACATCAATAAATAGTTTAAAGTTTTGACAGAAAGGGGTCAAAGGTCATTACAAACAAGCTTGGTGACAATAAACTTATGGGTAATATGGGGTATACACAGATTGACCTCTAATGACCCCTACATGACCTTTGACCCTTTCTGTCAACACTTTAAACTATTTATTGCTGTTTTGGGAATAACACAATCTGAGGCAATCTGAGAATCTATCAATGGCGGTCAATCTGAGGACCTCTACAATGGCGGTCTGTGGACAGGTAATAAATAGTAGCAAAAATGTGTAACTTTGCACAGGGACTTAGTAAAGATGTCTGAAGGATCACGTAACAAAATGAAGTTTCTGGCTCCTTCACTTCTGGGTGTTTTCTAAAACTTTATGATACCCCCTCGTATAGTATGCGTTATTAGAGTAATGTGAAAATACCAAATTGCATCTGCTAGCCTGAAAGCTCCCCTTCAATATACCCTCCCCCACCAATCAATGTTGCTATGGCCAGGAGCTGATGTTTGGCAAATTGGGCGACTCAACATTGATCAGGGGGAAAGGGGGATGACTTTACATTAGGCCTACTAAGTGTTCGAACACTTTTTTCTAACATTGTAGGTGTATGTATAGCTGGAGAGGATGTATGGATGTTTCAATGGTTTGTTGGTTGTGCAGATACTGAACTGGATGACCAACAAATGCTGCCTCCTCCATGACCCTAACCCTATCATATATCACAAAATACCACGACTGCGCAAGTTGATACCACCTGGCGTGGACGTTTTTTGATGAAAAAATGGACCCGCCCATATACTTGGCGCAGTATACTGCGCCAAGTAGCCTTGACACCCGTGGTGTAGTGGGGAATCCTAAGTCGCTGGTGCTGAAGATCCTTGGTTCAAATCCCGGGGGTGTCAGGGGATGTTTTGTGTCACTTTTGAACGTTGAAGAAAAAAAATCTGAAAAAAGTGGGGGATAGAGTTAGGGTTAATAGAATACTTCACACAGGGCTTGCATTACATGAATGATCATTGCATGAACTTGTACAACCTCAGATGTCAAGAGTCACTCCCCAAAAGTAGTACCATAATGCTGCACCAATAATACTCATAACCCTGAAGTGATATTCCATGCTATGGAGAAGTAGTTTGATGTTATTGTTCCCTAGAAATAGTGCTAGAAATAGCATCAATTCTCTTGGCTACACTAACTTCACAACATGATAGGTTTTGCAAATTTGGTTTACAACTCTGACTGGTATCAAATTTAGCTTACTTTTACCACCAACGAATTTACAGAATTTTTTCGTTCATAGGTCTACATGAGCACACATATTTCATTTATTATGCAAGCTTTTTTTGTTGATAAAAATGCACAATGTGTCGTCGAAGTGTGCACAATGCCACGTAACAAATCCTTAATGGCAACTGATCAGCTTGTCTTTGCGAGATCATCCTGTGTGATATGGTGACAAAAGAAATTGCATCATGGATCTCAAGTGTTTAAGAATTAACCCTAACCCCCAAACCAGGTTTTTAACCAATATCGCACATTTGGAAGAAAAACCGACAAATAAATCGTCGCAATCAAACCGGGCACCCTCCAGACCCGAAACCCTGGACCCCAGAGGCAAGCCACGGCTCTCGGCTACTTGTGTGCGCAGTATACTGCGCTCACTATATAGGCTCAGTTGATTACGTCATCAAAAACCGTCCGCACATGCACTTAAAGATAGGCTTGGCCGTAGCAATTTTGAGTACTCAGTTAGGTTAGGGTAATGATCAAGTCATTATTCTTAACACTTTCCCAAAGCTATTACTTTTACCATATACAAAACAGATTTTTCAGAAACCTCTCCCAACTTTCAAAGCCTATCTCAAGGAATACTGAACCAATACTAGGCATGTTTGTACTTATTTCAATGCATTGCTCATGGTGATTCCAAATATGGTAATGAGATTTAATAATGTTGACATTTTTGAAACATTTTGTGAAATTTTGGAATGTCGTCTGCAGCCGCCTGCCGCATGGAAAGGGTTAAGCTCTCTAGAAGGATCCCTTTATTCACTGTAGAGTTTATTTCGCTCCACAGTCCCATGACTGAAATAAAAATTAAACACTACACTGAATGAAGGGATCACGATGATCCCAAAAACTGCGGAGCTCAAGAATAATGGCTCAAAAAAGGTATCTTAATTAATCATATGATCAAGCCCAAAATCAATCTACATGCTGCTGTTTAAGAATTTGTTCTTATATCTCCTAAAAGTTTTGTTCACTTGGATATAACATTTTCATAAAGTGTTGATATACCATGTTAGGGACTACAGTGAAAATTTTACGATTCAAATCAACTACAATTGCTTCGTAGTTTATTTCCCAAGACTGTGATCACAATTTGCACTGGACCATGGAATTATACAATGGTACCTTAGTGGGTTCAGAACGTGTACTTTATAAAACCTTTTCTATGACATCCTCATTTCTCAGTGATAGTGATACGACAGACCAATTTACATAGCTAGGTTAATTGCTTCAGAATATTGTTGTCAAGTTGCAAACAAATTCCTTGAATCTAGTATTTCGTTTTATTATATTTTGTATATTTTGTAAATTAATGCTGACATGACATGCCATACAAAATTAAATTAAATTTACAACAAAAAACAGTTGTCCAGGCCCGACCGACCCATTTGTTTGTTAGAAATTGTTGAAAAAATGTCACATGAAAATGAATACCAACCAACAGTTTTATTTTGCTTGTCGAAAACGGCAAAATGTTACAGTTAAAAATGTACGGTCATTTTCAAATGAAAATAAGAAAGAAGAAAAAAAACTTGGCTCGTACAAATAGAGTACAAATAGAGTTGTGGGTACTTTTTCGTTGCCTAAAGTAAATTGCTGGGGACATTACAACAGCTACATGTACAGGTTATGACTCAAATAAATGTCACTGCTCAAATCAACTACAATTGCTAGTTCATTTCCCAAGACTGTGATCACAATTTGTACTGGACCATTGAATTACACGCAATGGTACCTTAGTGAGTTCAGAACGGTGCCTCAGTGGGTTCAGAACGTGTACTTTATAAACCCTTTCTATGACATCCTTCTCTTGATAGTGATACAAAAGACCAACGCATGGTATCATTTACATAGCTAAGACAATTGCCTGAGAATATTATTGGAAAGTGGTTAATCTAGTCTTTGATTTTGTTATATTTTGTAAAAATTGCTGACATGACATGCATACAAAATTAAATTAAATTTAAACTTTAATGTGTAAATGCCCTTTTATGGCATTTTATGGGTTTTTTTTAATCTCTTATACAGGGTGTCTCAAAAAAAACCGTGCATGTGTTTACCCAGCTTATTGACCGTGAACTTATAAAATTTGGTGTAACAATTGTATACATAGTGATAGCCATAACGGTTAGCCTTCATATTCCGTTTATTTCATCTGATTTGGATTTGTCAATCTTGAGATATGACCAATTAACTAAAGCTACCTAAAGTCAACGTTGTGCCACTTTACAGTTTGCAATGAATAGAAAGGGTTACTCTGGAGAGAGGGGTTGTTACCACCGGGGTTACCACCCCCTAAAAAAATCCAATCCGAAATGCAGAGTATGCTTATTTGGGTACCATGTTATAGCTAGAGGTTCCCTCTATCCATACATACTAAAACAAGTACAAACATCCCATGCATGACGTCACAATGACGTCACCAAACATGGCCGACCTCAAAATCCCGCCGTATTCGCTGGACAGTGAAATATCATAGAAATCTTCGCCAAAAAAGTTCTAAATATCGGAATTTCACCCGATTTTTTGCTTATAAGTGATGGAAATGGTGTTTCTAACATAGGCCTATGCTAAAATATTTCAGGAACATACAATAAAAATATTTTTCAAAATGGCGATTTAAAAAAAAATTGTAAGGTGGCAACCACCACCTACAATCGGACTTTGACGGCTTACCCTACCCCCGGGTAAGGTGGCAGCCTCAATTTGTTTTCGTCAAAATGAGCGCATGGAATGTAAAAACGATCACCTAGACGCCCTAGGTCACTGTTTTGTGCGTTCTAGCGCAATCGGCGACCACCCTCCCTTAAGAGGACGAGGGTTTTAATGCTTATCTTAAGCATTCTTTCCGTAAAAGTGGCACAACTTCGGTTTTAGGTAGCTTTAGTTAATTGATCATATCTCAGGATTGACAAAACCAAATTAGATGAAATAAACGGCATATGAAAGCTAAGTGTTTGGTCTATCAATATGTATACAATTGTTACACCACATTCTAGAGGTTCATGGTCAATAAGTTGGGTAAACACGTGCACGGTTTTTTTTGAGACACCCTGTAGTATCAAAATTTGTTGTTTACAACAACCTTTAGTTTCCTCTCTAGATTTATTGTTTATTACTTATTTTAATTCTTTGATAATGAACGATGTTGGGGACACTTCCGTCATTTTAAAGCATTCAAAAAGCTCCTTTTGTTGGTATTAGGATCTCAACTTTTTCTTTGAGAGACAGCTGCTCCCATTAGCTGCGGCTGTACACATATACTAGCAAACTTTGTAGCATAATTATGCACCAGACTTGACTGGAAATTTTACCACATTAAAATAGACCTCTTCAGACTGTGCTGCAATATGGGAAATTTAAAGGACTGGTTGTGCCTTTCTTGCACTAAAAGTGATGATTAGGCCACACAAAAAGAAACCCTGTTGTTTACGACCGACGCATTTGTTTGGAAATTGGTGAACATATTTTCACATACAAATGAATACCCCCACCCCCCCCCCCCAAAAAAAAGGGGGGAAGCCTGACCGACCGGCCCAACCCGAGGTCCGTTTGCCAGTACAACAGGTTTTTTGATTTTTTTTTCTTCGCCTTACCCCTAATTATACTTGCATTTTATTTCCTTAAAATCCAATCAATCCAATATATCAGCAGTTTGACAACAACAGCTTCATGGTTGAAGGAAAAGCCAACAATTAATTAAGGGCTTCCTATACCGCAGACATATTGAAAACACTATTTCTTTAGTTTGATTGAACCCCTCTTTCTGAGTATGATAAAAATAGATACTAAATCCCCACATTTCAATAATTGGAAGTAAAGTTATATCACAGCCTGTTATATTTGATTGAGTTTATAAATCCTTACAAAGGCCAATGACAGGAAATAACAGCATATTAGTATCATTCATAGTATCATAGTCACCATATTTATACCATTTAATTTACAATTTCTATCCCTACATGTATAAGGGGGCACAGCACTAAATAAACCACCCATTGGATTACATGTAAATTAGGGCTAAAAGAGATTTTGGGTCCTTAGTTAACTCTTTTAAAACTTAATGTCTCAAATGCTTTATCCTAACAAACAGCGCCATCCTTATTTTCAGCCCGGACGCTAGCCTTCTGACCGCCTCCAAGCACGTGTGTTCATCCATGTGATAAATTATCGGTATAATCAAAAATCAATATTTTGCAATATCCTGATCAAAGTACAAGTGATTATTTTTCATTTTAATTATGAAATGCTACCCTCACGCCAAACTGATTCCCAAAAGGACCCCTTTAATCACAAACTTCTTTTTTGCCCGAACTTACTAACTACCATTACACAAAACGAGGAGGGAATTAGTGCTGTGCGCCCATAAGGCAACAGGGAGACAATCCTGTTCTATGAGCCCATGCGACTACAAATCTGCAAATTTCATGATTTTTAGAATTTGCTCAAAAATTAATCACTGAACCAACTTGCTCAAAAATTAATACGTAAACAAATTAACAAACAACCACCCCCAACAAAACAAATAAATAAATAATATCACAACCCTACTTCAAAGTTCCACTTACTTGGTCTTCTTTCTTGCTTTTACCCCCCCCCCCCCCCCCCCCCCTGAGAACTACCTGCCGATTGGACGGAAAGATGGATACATGATTTATTGCACCAATGAGAGACATTGTTAGAATAATTGTATCCCATAGATTAGAGTGAAATATTTCAGAAGCAGTATTTTAATTGGTTATTCAAATGAGTATATCTTGAAATTAACCAATCATAAACATTAGGTATTGAGGCTTATTTTTCAAAGTTGTTATTTATACTTTCCACAATAGTGGAAATAGTAAATAAGGCAATAAAATGTCATTTCAATTTATTCCTAATGACCCACAGCACAAATGTAAATACAGTATAGTAGAGAAACTCGTCTCAACTGTTATGTGTGTATTTCGCTCTTTCAGTTGGGACAAGTTTCACTATATTATACTGAAAGAACAGCAAATCAAGCCCTAGAAGAAGTCCAACAAATGCCATAGGCCATAGATTTAAAATACACACGAAGCAACATTGTAACATCACACATAGAGCCTGTTTCTACTGGGGAACTTACCGGTAATTAACGGTAAGTTTCAGCCAGCCGATTAATCTTACCGTTGTTCTGTGAACCGTGTCACGCTGGATTATACACATTGTGAGGCAATCTTTTTCAGGTGGGCCGGCATTGTTTGGTATAACAAAAGGTCAAATGTAGTGGCCCATCGACTAAGATCGATAAACTTAGTGGTAACTTTTCTCAAGTAGAAACAGGGGGGATTAAAAACTTACGGGTAAATTTTACTTTTAATCTTACCGTTTACTTTGCAGTGCCCCAGTAGAAACATGTTCATAGTCTCTTTAAAGGTCTTTGGTCTGTTGAACTTTTATGGTCATCATATATAAACTGATCTGGGTGAATAGGGACAGGTTAATGTTAAATGTCTGCTACACATGTCATCTAGTAGTGGTGTGCAATGTACTATGACCAAGTGTTGACATACTACTATGTTAAAGACCTCTATTCAACCCGCCCTCCTACATGACCCCCTTCCCCACACACAACATGCTCAATGAACTCTCTACAACCTTGTGGGAACTTAGCCTGACCGACTGGGCTATTCCATTTGAAATCCATGCCCCCTATGGAAGACATAACCTTAATCTTCCTCACAGGGAGTGTGAGACTCAAATGGGGTTTCCAGCATGGGCGACCCCATTTGAAATTCGCACTCCCTATGTGGAAATTAAGGTCATGTCTTCCATAGTGGGTGTATGGACATCAAATGGAAAAGCCCATTCCACAATCCTCATAAGCGTGCTGTTGGTACCAATTTGCCCAATATCCTAGGGGCTATTTAATAGATGCCAATAGTAATTGTTTGTCATCCAGTGACTATTAAATAAAGGTGACAGACCATGGGGATAAACCAAGTTCATATGTATTGTATGCCTATGGGGCTTTATGAAAACCCCAACAACAACAAAAAACAGTTATGGTACAGATCTGATGATATGGTACAGATCTGATGATTTGGTACATAGTACATACATATGATTTTATTTCCACATGGAGGCTTGAATTAAGATAGCACTGGTTCCTGCACGCACCATACACTACGCCAATCGTAGCCAATGACAAACCTCTGTTGGAACCGCTGGGCACAGACTTGTCGCTCAGACACTTGCCGCTTGGTTTAGGAGGATCCAAAGGCACAACAACAGTGCTAACCAAAACATGGCTGTTCATTAGTAATGAAATCAAATTATACCCTAGTATTTTGTAAAGTTGCTATGGTATTAATAAAGTATCAATTCTTGCAGTGTGAAAGTTTACAACAACATTTAGTTGAACTCTACCATAATTGCATGACTTTAGATTTCATCCATCGTCGCTGTTCTGACATACCGGCACATCACTTTACTTATTTTCTGTTGTGATGTGCCGGTATGTCAGATATCATTTACACAGAAGTGAAACAGTTTAGCTACCATATTACATTCTTAGAATGAGTGACATTTGCCAAAGACTATATATATTATGTTTGTAGTGTGAGAGTAAAACACAAAATGATATCGTTGAAGTCTACCTTAATTGCATAATGGCATCTCCTTATGGTCTAAAAGCGCAACATAATAGTTATGCTACTGTATGAAATTCTTAGAATGGGGCAACCTTTGACAATGTCTATTTGATTGCAGTATGAAAGTTGAACTCTACCATAATCTCATGACTTAGTTTCCATCCATATCATTTACACAGAAGTGCAACAGTTTAGCTACCATATCACATTCTTAGAATGAGTGACATTTGGTAAAGACTGTGCTTTGCTTGTATCTATTACACCTATTAACTGCTGCCAGACAGTTCATCAGAGGCGATGACGGATTTGAAAAACCAAAAAACCAAATTACAAGTAAATGTTGTTCCATGAGTGCCCGTGAGGGCACAAATGGAACAATTTATTTGTACGCCTACCCATCTAATAGTCCCACTGTGTCAAACTTGAGTTATGAGGGCTCATCAAGTTGTTTTGATTTCAATACCAACTAATACCAACAGACAAAAACAGGCTGGTGTTAACTTACAAACCATAACAAATACACACTTAAAAAATTGGTAGTTAAAAAATGATGCACTGACTGAAAGAGGGTTAAATATGACCATATAAGTTGTTCCATAATATGACCATATAAGTTGTTCCACGAGTGCCCGTGAGGGCACGAATGGAACATTTGAAAATGACTGGAAAAGTGTCATATTATTTAACATTTTTTTCATTTGGTGCATAGTTGAACCTTGACAAGGAGTCTTTTTAACTACTTATTTTTTAAGTGTGTATATCTTCAGGAGAGTTGGCTCCTGTGGTTGGCTAAACATATCTGTCATCACTTCTCTGTGGTTTATCTGGCTAAGTTTATGATTACCCTGTCATTTAATTCCTCTGGTATAAATTGAATGAGGATTGTTTGTGAGTGGGTAGGCACAGATAGTCTGTGGGGTAGGGTATTCCATGAAGTGCCCGTTTGACATCAATGCAGGTACATTTTTAATGTACAAGCTGAATATGGCCAACATTTCCACTGTAAACAAAGTGTCTCTAGAGCTGAAATCACAACCTTGAGCGTACAAGAGACAGTGAACGTGACTATTCAAACCTGGATAAATAAGGGAGTTTGCTTGCAGCTGATAATGAGTAAGTGGCTGATATGGATTGGAAGAGGTATTTTGGCATGGAATGCTCCGTCTTTTATTTTTTACAGCCATGAGGTCATTGGGTATATCGTGTCATTATCAATGAAAATAAAAAAGACAATCTGAACTTGTATAACTTGAAGAAGTTATTATATTATATTTGTTGAAGAACAGGATGTTTTCGATCGAAACATTTGTATATTTTTCTATAAATAGTCCATTCCTCCAATAAGCCTTAGATGACCAGGTATGATTTGTCCCAGATACTTTTAAGTATAAATTCAAATTTTAGGTTTAAAAAATATAAGGAGTTTGTGTGTGTGTGTGCGACATAATATACACTCGTCAAAAGAAGTTCCTGGACACTCATTGAAGTTCAAATATTTCACATAAATATTTAATATAAATTAAACAATTGCATGTCAAAATAAGCAGACAATAATTCTCTATCATGTCTGTATGAAATTAAGATGTACGCATTCATGCATGGCTGAGCACATTCATTAAGCAATGGTAAGGTGCGTAAAAGGAAATTGCAAGAAATGAGCATTTGCAGTCATTTGAATGGAGGGATTGTCCAATTTTTTGCAATCTTCTTGCCATTGTCAAGTGAATGGGATCTGCCATGCATGAGTGATCATGTCTTAAGTCCATGTTAAGCTGTTAGAGGATTACTTTCTGCTTATTTTGATATACAATTATATATATATACTCATATATAATTATATATATTCTATTAAATATTAATTTAATTTAAGTGTCCAAGAACTTCTTTTGCCGAGTGTACAAGGAGTGCACACAGAAAACACTATGTAAAAAATTATGTAAATATAGAACTCCATAATTATTATGTAAGAGTTTACATAAAACATGTAATATATACCCAAGCTTGTGTAAATTCCTATGCAAAAGCTTAACACAACTGTTTACATAGTATTATGGAGTTCTATTTTTACACAGATTGTGTATTTTTTACATAATTTGTGTAATTTTTTTTTACATAGTGTTTTCTGTATGTGGTCTTGTCAGATGTCTGTTCAAAATGTGTGGGGGAAAACAAATTGAATATGGTCAAATCAACCAAATGGGACGGCTTTATCTATTTATTGTTTATAATTATTTCTATTTATTTGTTGACTTTTTTTATTAACAGATTGGTTAAAAAAGTGTCATCTTTAGAAATCCTTTCTATTTCAACAACAACTCAACCAATCGAAATATCATGTAAAACATTTAGAACATCTTTTCTTGTGTATTTGGCCTCAAGGTATCTTCAATCAATCCTGCAGGGAACTTAACCAAGCCATCATCGGAATACTAATCAGACAAACATTTCATCAAGTTTTCATCACCTGAAAAGCCCCAAAGAAGATGTTAAGGTTTTCCCACAATGCATTGCGTGAACGCCAGCCAACTCAAGCTTTTTTCACACAAAGCATTTGTCGAGCTCTTAAGTTTTAACTAATTTAGTCATTAATGTAAACTAGAACCTAAGAGCTCCAACGACGAACGCGCTATGAAGCCATGATTGTTTGCATACATGTATGTCTATAGGAACCGAGACAAATTGGAAACCAGAATAAGGGCATTTTGCACAAATGCAATGCATTGTGGTGGTGTCTTTAAAATCTTCTTTGGAAAAGCCCCAAGGTTCTCATTTACCTTTGTGATTACAAGTGTCCATCTATACTTTACATTTAGACTTCAATAAAGACATCATGCTTTTCGATTCACCTAAATTCAAATGCGAGTGTTGAGTTACATAGATAAATCATTTGATCAAGATTTCATCACCTGAAAGCCCTGAGGTTCTCATTTACCTTTATGATTACAACCAGCACTAATAGCGTGCATCTCTACTCAGCATTCATCTTTAGAAAAGAGAGATGTGCTAAGATGAATTGGCGAAACATTGTATCAAGACTTCAGCATCCGAAGGCCCTCATGCTCTCAGTTCAAATGTGTTCCTTTAGCTTTATAATTAATTACAACAACTATAATAATGCCCCATCTTTACTTTACATTCATTGATGAAGCTCATTATCCTATCTTATAAAACAGACAACGTCAAATTAATGTAGTCTCACATTGACAGCCTATAGGAATAGACATATGTACTATGTGACGAGTCAAATTCAAAACTTTTGAATACGTGCGTACCGTGCTTCTACTCAAATTGATCGTTACATGGAAACGCAAACGCACAACGCAGGTTATTGATATATTGCCAAGAATTTCAAAATTGACTTGTACGCGCATCAATGACCTGGGGCAGGGCATTTTGTGTGACGTAATTATATTAATAAAACATTTTTACGAAAACGTCCATCCCGAAAGGGGCTCAAGGTTCTAATTTTCTTTTATGATTACAGCCATGTGATGTAACACCCATTTCTACTAAAGTTACATCCATCTTAGGTAAAGACTTCAGTGCTATGTTACATTAGTTAAACATTGCATCAAGACTTCAACTGAAAGCCCTAAGGTTTTCATTTTCATTGATGATTAAAACCATAGATGATGCCACATCTGTCCTTACATTCATCTTCAATAAAGATGCTGTGTAATGTTACAATGTTTAAACATTTTTATCAAGACTTCATCACCCCAAAGGCCTCTAAGTCTCTAATTTTCCTTTTTGATTACAACCAGAATTGTTATGCCCCATTTCCATTTCACATGTGTCTTTAGGAGAGACCACAGTGCTATGTTACATTGGTGAAACATTTCATCATGATTTTACCTGTAGGCCCCACGGTTCTAATTTCCCTGTATGATTACAACCAGCTCAAAGAAGATTTTAAAGATACCACTACAATGCATTGAATTTTTTGCAAAATGCCCTAATTCTGGTCTCCAATTTGTCTCGGTTCCCATAGACATATGCACAGAATCATGGCTTCATAGCGCGTTCATCGTTGGAGCTCTTAGGTTCTAGTTTACTTCAATGAATAAATTAGTTATCAGTGTTCCTTTTTCTTATTTCTAAAACTTCAAGAGCTCTACAAATGCATCGTGTGAAAAAAGCTTTAGTTGGCTGCCGTTCGCGCAATGCATTTTGGGAAGACCTTAAAATCTTCTTTACAACCAGTCCATGTTGTAATGCACATCTTCACATTACATTCATGTTCAATAAAGACTGATGTGCTATGTTACATTGGTAAAACATTTTGAATGTCAGTAGATAGCTTGGAGTATGATTACAATACAATATACAAAGGGGGAGGGGGCATATAGAAATATAGGCTATAGGAATATGCCATGAACTTTATAACCCCACCATCCTTTTTCAGTGTCAGTAAAATAGATGACCCTCTTTTCAATTCCATTTTTGATAAATTTTGGCTAATATTTGTCTTAATTTCCTTTCCAAGACATTAACAAAACAAAATCTCATGTCTAGCATATAAAGATATTCATTATTCTCCCAAAAATTATAAACGATTTGCATTGGGTCCATTCCATTTTTCATCTTACAAGCAGACCATTCCTTGTAAACAATTTGAGTACCACCCCCCCCCCTCCCCCCCCCCCCCCCTCCCCTGGCTGAGCGATGTACACACATTTTGTAGAATGTCGCAGCTAAAGTATCTGAAGAGATGTGACATAATAAGAATTGTATAGAGCATATGAAAGGTGATTCGGAGGTTCCACACTCCCTGTATGATGACTAACACATGATACGATTGTGTTACATTTCAATTTAAAGGAATGGGCGATCTCCAATAGAAAATAAATGGAAATTTTGATAAAGGAAATGGTATTGAGAACTTCAATACAAATAAATTGTTAACTTCAATAACAAATGAATGAATCTGGAATATAATATTGGAAAGTCAAAAAACACACCATGCTTTCAATAAAATGTGGTGACCTATAATTCGGTAACCCAAGCTAAAACATTCGCATGGAACATTTATTATGAGATATGGAAAATATACCCTTGCAATGCCTGAAAAGCATAAACTGTGTCACAGTTAAACTATATAGTAATTCAAGAAGAAAGGTATCGCATTCCGGAGGAAAATGAGGGTGTCTATAGTTGTAAGAAACGATGTTTGGCGGTTTGTTAGGTTACAAGTGCCGATAGTAAGCATAAACTGATTCCAATATCTGTAATACTATTGGTGCGATTTTGTCTCTATGACGTCATGAATGAGCACCCACTTTTAATTTGTTAACACTTTCCACTTGGCTCAGGCCTTCACGTTTGAGGCGTGCGAGTGCGATCGCACGCCATCGCACGCCTGAAATGGTTTCGAGAAGAGCGATTTATTGCACGCCTAAAAATAAAATAATAAAAAAATAAAAAAAAGATTTTTTTTTTTTTTTTTAAATTTTTTTCTTCTTTTTCTTAAGTCAAAAATAGGACTTAGACGACTCGTATTTGACCCTTAATAACCCACATAATACCCCTTGACCCACACCATTAGGGATAATAACTCCTAACCTAAGATCTTATACTAAATTATTCTTATCAAAAGTATGATTTTTTCAACACTGAAAATGAAAGTGTATATACATACATTAACATACAGGTTTACTTGTCTTAACAGTTAGCCCGAGGAATGGCAAATCTACCTGATTTTGTTGTTGATTAATGTAGATTAATTACCCGGGACTCGCTCCCAACCTTACGCCATGTGCAGTTTGTTTTGATTCCACGATCCCGATTTGGTCATAAAACAGCACACCTAATTTTTTTGAGGAGTGCAATTTATGGCACACCTACAGCACACCTCAATGTTTTGAGGAGTGCGATTTAAAGCACACCTTCAATTTTCAAACGTGAAGGCCTGTGGCTATTACCTTATTCAAAACAGATTTGTCAGAAACCTTTCCCAACTTTCAAAGCCTATCTCACAAATTATTGAACCAATGCAAGGAATGTTTGTACTTATTTTAATGCATTTCTCATGGCGATTCCAAATATGTTAAGGAAACTTAATAATGTTGTCATTTTTGTTTGAAACATTTTGTGAAATTTTGCCGTCTACTGACGACTGTCGCGAGGAAATTGTTAATATGCGATTCAGAGCCAGTGCCAAATACCCAGAAGGGTACTCAAATTATTTTTGACAAGGGTGTGTGTACTGATAGAGGTTTGAAATCCTGACCCATACATTAATCATAACCCTACCATATACCACAATTTACCACGACTGGGCATGTTGGTACCACCCGACGTGGAAGTTTTTGGATGAAAAAATGGACCCAGCCCACATAGTTTGCGCAATACACTGCGCAAACTAACCTTTTACAGCGGTGGTGTAGTGGGGAATTCTTCGTCTCTGGTGCGAGAGGTCCCTGAATCAAATCCTAAACAAAACAGAATGCGTGCGCAAACTGCCGGGCAAAGAACAATGGCAAGTAGCCACGTTTTGCCCGGTGTGACGTCACCTGTCACCCCATCTATACTATCACAAGGAATAGAAAATAACACATACCGATACAGTAGAGCAATTGCATTAAAGCTAATAGTACAAACTTGTCTAATTGATACACAAAAACAGCTTGAGAATGAATTAGTAAATATGCAGCATATGACTTGAATTAAGGAAATATTATGTGTTTATAAAACAAACAAAATAAAATTTTAAAATTTTAAAAAGAAGCTGAATGATAAATTTTAAAAATAAATCAAATTAGGAGGAGGGGACATATTGAGACAATCTTGAAAAACTTATTTGAGGGTACGAATAAAGATAAAGAAACTGGAGATACAACTTTTTAGTTTAGTAAGAAATCTGATTTGCGGTTCTACAGGTCCTACATGTAGATACAAAATACAAATGCAATAAGGCGACAACAAAATCCTGTTCTACAGGCCCGACTAACTTCAAAATATCAAATTATATAATTATGGAATGATTTCTCCTCGTCAATTAGAGACATTGGTCTCGAAGATCAGTTAACAATTAAGAACGCTACACTAAAAAGAAAGAAGGAAACAAAGTGCCTTTTTCATTTTTGCACTTGAGTTTTTAACATGCAGGATCTGACAGTAATGTGTATAGGCTGCATTGATCAATTGAAGCATCCCTGATCCTCACCTAACCTATACTATTGACCGGTGCGTTGCCATTAACAGTTAATCAATCGATTGTCTGCCTATCGCTTCAACGAGGCTGCATTGGTAGAAGAACCAAATGCTAAAATGAAAAACTGACTTGGAAGATTGATTTTGGACACATAACTCTCTTAATATTTACATGTAATATCTCAAATTAAAGAGAAGAAATGTCTTAACAATTTTATAATCTAATATTTTTACACAGGTATGTAGGAGTTTTGGAGCTTATTTATTACCTAGAACGTTACATTTTGAGGACTTTAACCACCTTATAAAACAAAGCTATAATTACCTTGATGTTCGAAAACCATAGCCTGTTTTCATTGAGTGTCTGTAGATACGCAGCATAATTATATCCCATATAGACGGCGATGAGTACCCCGGTCAGCAGAGACACACGATTCAGTAATATAGATTCCGTACTTGAATTATTAGATGATCGGGAAGTTCTACTGGATCTGATATGTCCATTAACCCCATTACGGCCATTGGATCTAGGCTTCCCATTCAAAACACGTCCATTACTGTGCAGTGTTGGTGTGTGACCATTACTCACATCAGAGTGTTTATTTCCATTAGGCAGTGGGTTATTATTGTTGTTCAGTCTCCCATTAGGTGCATGTTGCACCCCTTTACCATTCTGTAATCTAGTCAGCCCTTTACCATTCACTTGCTTCTTTGCTCCTTTACCATTCGCCCCCTTGCTCGCCTCTGTTGCCTTAGCTTTCTGATGCTGTTTCTTTGACATCTTGATAAATTATCCTGTTTTCATATGAAATCCGCACAAAACAGAAATTTAAAGTATGATACCCGGAAGCCTTCCACACTGCTATATATTCCAACTTATTCCATTATCGTAGGTTTCCAAAATAACATATACCTTTGAATCCCACACACATACAGCTCAGTAGCAAAGGCGATGTAGATGAAGTTGGAAAATTTATGATATCAGTCTGGTGTTGTCAACCTTTGGTGGTTTGACTTACTTTCAACACCCAACCGTAAGACGTGCAGTCTACACAGACTTTATTACAGTGACATTGCTAATAGATGTGTGGCGCCTCACATAGCACTGCTGCGCACTTCAGGTATGAAATATCTAGTCCTCCCTGTAGCAGACCTCTATTCTGATCTTTTGACTCTTTTAGCTCACAGTCTGGGATGATAAGATGAACTCACAAAGGTCTATCACAGCACATCTGGAGCTCTATAGTCCATCATAGCAGACCCTTTTATGATAATTCCTTAAATTCTAATCTCAACTAAGTACATTGATGCATCAACTCTTAGCTCCGCACCCTGTCCAGCCTTGTATTCAGCATCACATCAAAAATGAGTCCATTAAGTAGGACTACTCCCAGTAGGATGTATGCAACATGAGTGTAGGGTATGGTTGAATAAACTTCACCTCTGTTGTGAAGACTATGGCTTACTTAAGCCCACTGTGTCCCGTAAATGCTCCCTCCTTGGATGGAGTAAGCCCCACTCATAACTTGCCACACCGTCACTAGAGAATACAAAACATACAATAATTTCAGGTACATTACAATTATGTCACACTCTGCTTAAGTAACGCATTTGGGTTGGAAGACCACCGCATGCAGCGAGGCTCATGCAGGGCTCTCTGTGTGAGGTTGTGATAGCGGTGTGCGTGATATGTGGTGTGGTGAAGTTTTAAAGAAGTTGCTTCTTTAATAGTGATATGATCCGTGAATGTAACAACTGATGTATGACATGAATGTTTGAAGTTGTGGTGGGTTTTAACACTTAGTAATACAATGGGAATGTTACCAAGATAGATTTAGTGGGGTTTTAATTTGGTCTAAGGCATGCTATGCTGATGGTGGGGTTTCAAAGAAATAGTAGTAAATTAGTACTTTGTGATATGATATGTCAATGTTGCATCTCATCCGTGACGTGAAGCTAAAGATGTGGTGGAGATATGTAACACTGTCAAACAATGTAGCTTGACCATAACGTTACGTAGATGCTCTCTGTGTTAGGGTTTCAAAATGGTCTACAGCTTGGTTAGAGCGGTGACATTCAAAAGCATATTACCTGTTAGAAAGGTGTATACGATGAAGTGAATGATACTATATTAAAATACTAATTAAGTTGTTGGTATTAGGTAGGTATGGAGCATGCAGGCTCTGAAACAGATAGATAGTCCATGTACCCATGCAAATATATGGCATGTATAACTAAAAAAGATTAAAGATAAACAGCATTTTTAACACTATCAACATTTGTAACTCTTGACATCACATAAACCCCATCATAATAGAACAAACATATACAAATTCAACAACTTGTTCACATTTCATAGTTTTACTCTATATATTGCAATGGTTTCCTTTGGAATTTGGAATGAAATCCACTTTAGGAATGGAATATACCTATTTATAGAACTACATTCATTCAAACATAATTAAATACAAATAATTGAACTTGTTTAGCTATACAATGTGACACCATCAGGTTGGTAAATACTTTGAGATGAAAAACAGGTCCTACGATCAAAATAGATCCAAAATTGAAACAAAATGCAATATTTACAGACGTCCTAGTGAAATCCTGTAAAATCAATATACCTCCGCTTTCCCCTTAAAAATAGTCACACATTCCCTCTCATTTTCCACTCACGTTTCATAAACCTAGCTACTTCACAACAGTACCAAAACCTGCTATAAGTATCTCAATGCAGAGAAAATTAGTATGCTCATATTTTTCAATCGGAGGTCTACAGGGAAAGCAGTGTGCCCTCTCGGGCCATATGACGCAAAATTGGCCCAGCACTTTTGGAAATTGGCTGGATAAAATTTGGGACATTTTGAAAAAATATGGGTTTTTTTTGGTAATTGAGCCACTTTTTAGCCTAAACTGATGACATTGGCACAAGCACAAGCATTCCATCAATTTGAAACAATTTGGTAGAATTGGCTCGAACTCAAAAACCTTAGAGGGAACAGTGATGGAAAGCCTTTACTTTCAAAGTTTCCATTTTGACACCAGCTATATAAGCCTGTAGCATTTAGCGATCTTGAAATAAATTCACATTGACATTTGTGGAAACGGTAGAAATTATCTTCTATTAGAGACAGGAGGTGGCACTCACATTACATAGTAATGGATACATCTGTGTGCTATGATATGAAATAAGATGCTATTCAGTACTAGGGCCTAAAGTCTCTGTGTACAGGGTGAGTAAAAAACAAGTTCATACAGGGTGTGTCAAAAAAAGTTCTCCGTGGGGAAAAAAATAAAATAGAAACATCTTACATTTTTTTTGTTCTCAAAAAATAGACCGATGCTAAGCCCTATTAGTCATCTATCAAATACACTTCATCCCATTAAATTTCACCACCTAATTGCCGAGATATGATCAATTCAGTAACAAGAGTGCGAATCCCGTTTTGGCCACTTTTGAACAAGAATTGGACTTTTTTGAAATATGTTAAAAACAAGTGAAGTTTAAACTCAAGAATATCTATTTTCAACTTCCACTGAGCTGGGAGATAGCCTCCCTGTACCTTGACAATGGATACATCTGTATCAGTAGATATAGGCTTTATAAAATGAAGTTATAGAAATAGAAACAAGCGTGATATGACGTGTGATGATGACCAATAATCTCTCATAACCACATAACAGGCTTGCTGAAGTACAAATCTATTGGCAGCAGTCTCAATTTACCAAACAGTTCAATGGCCAGTGTCCGGACAGTGCAATCCAAAATTGACCTACTTCTGCTATGGACTATTCAGTTTCTTAAAATGTCATGTTTCATAAAATGTAAGCATTTTTCACAAAGAATATCCTTTCCTTAAAAATATAAGGAAATATAAGGGCACAGAATAGTTTCGTAAGCACTGTTACTGAATATTAGGTAGATAATATGAAGGAACACAAAATCACAAATTTTATGAATACACTAAATTGTCTAATTTTGGCAGATTGTGAAAAAATATGCCAACAAAAGTTCCAACTTTTATTTTAATAGCCATCTGTAAACTGATATATCTGATGCTTTTTATAGAATTCAGCAAATTACTTTCCACACAAATGAGGTGCGTAATGACTTCCCCATAAAACCTGATACTTAGACGACATAAAACAACCTAATAAAATGTTCTAGGGCCTACTGACCAGGTTTTTTTCTTCAAAATGTCAATTTGTTTATTTCTTTTTATACACATTTTTTGAAATGTTTGAGTTATTTTTTTGAAAATTAAGTTGGAGTTGTTGGGTTTTTTTAGGTTTTTTTTGAAAAAGTTGGAACATTGTTGAAAATTTACCAAAATGTTCACAACATTTTGGGGGAAACACCCAACTGACTTGACTGATTGACACCTACCTGAGAGATCCATTTGTCCGGATAACAGGGTTTCTTTTTTCGTGGCCTTATGAAAGCTATATTATTTATCAGCACAACCACATTTTATGACTATCCATCTCTCCTAATAACATTTGTGATCCATCTCTTGAAATTCCCCTATATTGGGACCTGACTGCTTCAACCTTTGTTTCAACCTACCCCACTTCTCTTCCAAATCAGTCCGGCCCATAGGGTGTGTCATACTTCTGGTGTACTGCATAAGTTTGCATACAAATATTTTCACAAATTGAAGATGACAATTAAATATGAGATTATGAGATTTGTAAATGTCATGCTTGTTCCGTTTCTTCATTCAGATGTGCATATTATATAACATTTTGAAGGTTATAGCTAATTCGCAGGAATTTCAATTTAAAAAAACACTGTTGCGAAAATAACCACTATGTACAAATATAAGTTGTTGTTTTTTGTATATAAAGCGCAAATGTGAGCAATAGCCCAACAGACATTAACAAGGCAAATGACCAGAGTGATTACAAATCATACCGGTAACTCTGGAAAGAGAGCTCTGAAAGGCCAATCAAATGGTTTACTGCAACTCAGAAAGTGCATTCAATTCAATCGAAAGACAGCATTGGAATGTTTTGATGTGTTATTTTATTTCTAATAATCATATCTCATACACTATCACAGGTAGCATTTATCTTTCCTTTGAACTACATGGAGGGGTGGGGCCGGTGGTGGGGACTCCACTCCTCTTGTTGGTAGAGTGCAGTGCATGCAATTCAAATTCCAAACACAAATGTGAGGGCTTCGCCATAGATTTGTGGCCAAAAAATGGGCTTACAGAACTGATTTGTCCTCAATCAAACAGAGGATCTTAAGATCTTGAACAGTCAAGATGAAGGTGAAAACGTTTATTCATGGGAGAACATACCTATACTATTTTCTAGGCTCATAAACAAACCAATCCTTCCCAAATCCCAAAATAAAAACAGTTAAAAAAGCTGTTTTTGAGCATAGTGGGGGTGGGGGGGGGGAGGTTTTTGTGATTGAAAAAAGGTTGGAATTTTTGGTAAAAAAGGTCCACTCTTGACAAATTCACCCCATCCCCTCCGCCCAATTGTAAAAAGGTCCACATTTTGGACAAAGTTTCGCTTTACACCAAATTTGACCCCAGAAAAAATTCTGGGACAAGCCTGCTACTTTCCAATGTCAGAGCCCAACCATCCCATTCTGATCCACAAACAATGACTTCACTTTCATCCAAGTCCAAGGAGATGATCTACCTGATAGGCCCCTACATCATAATGCTAATACCTGGCAGTTTTGACCCACTTCATTTTGTTACAGGACAGTCCCAGAGGATGTGGTACTTCATAATGGTTGTGAAATTTAGCAGACTAGATACAGTAGTTTTCTTCAATTTCTAATATGAAAATCAAATGCCCCATCACACGGGCCATTAACTGTCTCACTTTGAGTATATTGACCAGTAAATTGCCATTTGGTCTATAAACCCACTTCTTCTAGAGTCATCCGACTAGTAAATTAAATGGTGTACTAACTAAGGGGCCACTCATGTAGAAAGGTTGTAATCATTTGTGTGAATCCACTCTCAAAAACTACCCTTAACGTGGATTCTCAAAAAGGTAGCTTGACGAATCATACTCATAGCAAAGGATATAGGTCTTCAAGATGGAGTTTAGACTGAAATCAATGTATGAAGTAGTAAGTGTTTGATTCAGTTTTGTTAGTAATATGTCTTATATATATGCCTACCATTTTGGCTATTTTTACAATGATGGCACGTGAGTATCGGCCAAAGCAACCGTTAGCGCGCGAATCAGGTTGAAAATGACACCCTTATTCTCTGAAATTGGCGATTTTGATCTAACACGGGCCTGCGTTATGGTAGAAAACACGAATGACTACAGCATTATACTTGACTGCTTCCCCCCTGTGTACTAAGACCATGTAGAATAAACCCATGCAATCACCAGCCTCTCCATGAATGTTGTCTTTGTATTTTTGTAAAAAGTGTAACTTTGTGGCATTCTGTAACCACCTTATAAAAATATCTTGCCTCACTAACCTTTCAAGTCAAATTGTTCCTTTATTTATGTATACAGGGTGAGTCAAAAAGACTGCAATAGTGGAAAGAAGCCATTTTGTTTTCAAGACAAAAATGAATTTTAAAACTTTTTAAACGTTGCAAGAATGATGTATTTAATCCTATCTTTGTGTGAAAAAATTAAGTCGATCGCATTTTTTGTTTGTCTTTGGTTACCCTCTTTGCTGCACAACCAAATGTACCTGTTTGTCCACAAGCACAGTGATTTTCATTTGAAATGGCACATATTGCATCTTCATATTTGAATATCCCGCCAACAACAAAAAATGGAAAATTTCAATTTTTTAATTAAAATTTAGACCATTATACGCTTTCATAGCATGGGTATGATTATAATTGATTTTGCTAACTCACATGTAAACAAGAAAGGATGCATCAAATTCCAATAACATCACAAATGAACTCAAGTTTCCAAATTTGAATGAGAGGCACATTTTGTGATCTGATGCATATTTTGGGTATCTCGTGGACAAACGTGTGAAATGGGTGCACTGGTCAAAAGGTTTACCAAAGGCAAACGGAAAATGATATTGATTTCATTTTTTCACGCAAAGTTAGAATTAAATATATCATTCTTGCAACGTTTAAAAACTTTTAAAATTCATTTTGGTTTTGAAAACAAAATGGCTTCTTTCCACTATTGCAGTCTTTCTGACTCACCCTGTACATATACAGTTGGCTGATGAGCGTCGTAAAACACGGACGTGAAACCCAGGGTACCAACCCATGCTAACCCATGTTTAATTAATGATTATATACAATGCTATGTATCTAAAGTGAAGTTCAATCATCTATATTATGCAGCGAAATGTCAAATCAATGCCTATTTAGAACAGCTGCGCCAATTAGACTGAATAGGATCGTCATCATACCAGCCATACCACTCCCGCATCTATCAAATGAGAAAGATGATCACTCTACCCACATGTGATTTCCTTGAGGAGTGATGGGATGGTGGGGGCAAAGTGAGGGCACTGCATTGTGATGCACTCTGACAAGCTACCTATCTGGAATATGATGCTGCAACATCTTTATCTTTTGCACAGTGGTATCAATATTCATCTAGCTATGCTCAATCTACCATCATTTGAACTGGAGGATGTCAGGGTGGGTTGGGGTGGGAGTGGGGATGGGAGAGGAGTACTCACATGTATAAGGTATGCAGAATTGTGTTGCCATATAGGCCACTCTCTTGCTCACAAAATCCTTAAACATGGACAGGGTTGTCACCAGGCCAACTTTAGTGCCGAGTAATTTTACTGATGGCGAACAGAGAAAGTGTAGCGAACAAAGTGCAGTAGATCATGGCATAGGATCCAGAGGCCTTCTTAATGTGTTTTTAGATTTTTAATACTTTAATACTTTGAGGGTTCCTGCCACATAATTTCTTGTTTTATGAGGCAATTTAATGATTTTATCCACAAATTGTTAAAAAATCAACAAAAAAACAAAAAATCTTTTACCTTTTTTCCTTTTTCTTTTAAGAGTGGGCAGGTCTGCCTGGCGCCGCCCGGCGTAGTTACAACCCTGAACATGGGTATGATTTTGTGATGGAAAATCCCTAAAACTATCCCCATAAAACAGTCAAATCAGCTATAGAAGATCCATAAATATTGGTCCTAAATTGCAAAAAAAGAAAATATGGGGGTGGGCACAATAAAATGAGCAATTTGTTGAGGTTGAGTTGTACTAGAGTCTGCCATTCCTAAATAAGCATTGAAGTTTAATTCCCCATATAAAACTAACCCAAGTAAAATCCAAAACCGAACCATTTTTATAAAGGGACACGCAGTGATATGTGATATGATAAAAACTGGGATTTGTATATAAACCAAACCCTAGGAAAAAAAATAAATTAAATTAAAAAAATAAAACATATCGCTAACACCAGGGGCGAGAAATAGAAAGAAGAAAAAAAACCTATTGCTGGTTTAGCTAGTATTCAGGTATATCGTGTCAATGTGTGAAAGTACACCTTATTGGTGCATTTGTACGGAATAATCAGCTGTGTTGCCAGAAGAGCATCACATATAGGCCTAAATGTGTTGGTATTTTAACTTTAATTGTTACTTGTGCAATCAAAGTTAAATACTGCACCTGTCACTTGATAAGCGCTGACCTCATTGCATGGAGGAAGGTAAATTGACTATAAGCCTAGTGGTACAGGTTGTTTCAATAGGAAATATTAGTCAGCTGTCTCAAAGTAGTTCCACCCCCTACCCCAATTTGTATTTTTGAGAACAATAACCTTATCCCTAATCAAGTTGAAAAGATGAATAACCCCCTCCCCTCCCCTATCTCTACATATTTTGGGCATAAGCCAACTCTAATTGAGTCATCAACATGTTGTTTCAATGAAATTTGCACATTAACATGCCCCTTATTTGGGAGTTAGCCAACAAATAATATTAAAGGGGCATTGAGAGCAGAAGACCATGATATTTTGCACCTACATATAAGATTTAGGCATATATAAAAATATATAAAAAAATGTTTATTTTAATTAGCTGTCTATCGTGTAAAATTTCACAAATTGGTCATTTCGATGTAGATCATATCCAAATTATCAGCACCACTCGTCATATAAATTGCTTCAACCGCATTTCTATCTAGCGCCATCATTCAACCCTTTTCCCATAAATCATTACATTTCAGGGTTCCTACGTCAATATCAATTGAAACGATTCATTTTTTCCAATTATTATTTTTCTCTGCAATCTCTCAGTGCCCCTTTAAAGAGACAAAACACCAGCCTATTCCCATGATTTACAGTCCCATGACTCCCAAACATTTCCATAAGGGATAGAAGAAGCAAATTAGATATGAAGTTTACAAAAAAATCCTCATAAAAATACTAAACCATACTAAACATGCAGAAAGCCTTTAGATTTATAACATTAAAATATCGAATGGAATGGAATCTATCAAACAGGATATAGTTTGTAAAGTTGGCGTGTGATATCTGTTTCAATCAGATTTCTGTTCATAGATTTTCAGGGCCTATACAATTACAGTTTAATCCACTATAGGCACATAAGGAAATGTGTTTTTGAAACCTACCGGTTGCCAAAAAGCTCTTTGACACACTTTTTAACTGAAAGTGTACTGCACTGTTGCATCAAGGGATCAATAGCCCTTTATCTGAATAGCCTTGATCAGGCTTTCTTAAATTATTTGTAAGGTAAGGATTTTAAAGTTTAGACCAATACGTTTACCAAAAATGGCTATGAAAAGAGGTCATTCATTTAACAGAAGGGTGAAATGGGACCCTGTTTGGGGCACATTCCGGTAACCTCATATCCACTAAGTCCCCCCCCCCCCCCCCAGTATGGATGCCTTTCTGCATGAGGCCACTCTCCTATCATTATACACCACCACCATATCAATTACTATGCCTTGCAATCCATCTGCCTATCTTGTAGAGTGACCACCTACTAATTACTGACTGTTGTATACACATCAAATGACCTGATATGGTCAAATTACTACGGTCATCTCAGGACAACTTTCTATGTCTTACTATAGAAGATGAGCAAAAGAGTGCAGAAGTGTTTATGAAATATAACAACTTGTCAATTAACTAATACATTATAACCATATCTTACTGCTGTATACACATCAAATGACCTGATATGGTCAAATTACTACGGTCATCTCAGGACAAAGTTCTAGGTCTTGCTCTAGAAGATGAGCAATAGAGTGCAGAAGTGTTTATAGAATATAACAACTTGTGTACCTAAACCACCATCTAGTATATCAAATTATTGTATACACATCAAATGACCTGATAGGTCAAATTACTATGGTTGTCTCAGGAGAAAGTTTTAGCTCTATACTATATAGAAGATGAGAATGTGTTTATAAATATAACAACTTGTGTACCTAACTATTAATACTGTATAACCATCTAGTATATCAAACTGTTACTGATACGTCAAATCAGTATGGTCATCTCAGGACAGGTGTCTAGGTCTTACTACATAAGGTGAGCAAAGAGAGCAGGAATGTTAATAAATACACCAACTAGGGTACCTATTACCAAACTATTAACTAATCCTGTGTAATTTTCAAACTAGCTGTTATTGATAGCACTAGGATAAACACTAAATGACTGATAAGTTCAAAATTATATGGTCAACTCAGGACAGAGGATGAGCAGATTGCTCCTATTGTTTGGTTTCAGGTCACATTTATATGGTCAACTCAGGACAGAGGATGAGCAGATTACTCCTATTATGGTTTCAGGTAAATTTAAGCAAGAACTTTCACCCTGGGGGGCACTCAACTTTTTTTGGGTAGGGGTGTGCCACACAGGTTCTCAAAAAGGGGGGCTACAGAACTGAAAAAATAGGGTCATAGGAACTGATTTTTTCAAAAGAGTAGGTCTTGAGAACTGGCCTATAGTTCAATTTTGATTAGCAAGAATGCAAATTTTTGATTTTTTTTTGGCTTTAGAACTCAAAATGTTCGAAGAATTAGGGCTTTGGAACGCAAAATTTCGCGATTTTTGAATTTTCAATAAAATTGGGGTCTTAAGAACTGATGCAGGCTCAAAAGGGGGGTCATAAGAGCTAGCAGCAGAGGGTGAAAAAGGGGGTCTTCAGCGCGGCACATACCTATACCCTTTTCCAATGTCTGTGCCCCCCGGGCTTTCACCAAGATTCTCAAATTGTAAATCAGTGTCTGTTTTTCTGTGAAAGTTCATGGCCCTTATAAAATGCATTGGCATATTTCATTAATCTGATCTCTAAGGTGGTGTGTTTATAATGATCTCAGATGGAGGTGTGTGTTATCCACCTCTAAGATTTTATACTGATACACCAACAATGAGATATGATGCCGGGATATGGTGTCTTTAAAGATTGTCCAATCAGCACGCACAGCTTCAGATGAAATGCGAGGAATTACTAATTAGGCTTATAGAAAGCACCTGGAAAATTGAAAAGTGTTAACAATCTACTCCATGTGTCATGACTTTTTCAGTCTTAGAAAAGTTGTATTTACTACCATAACCCTAACTCCTCATGGGTGTGTTTAGCAATCAAGCTAACCGGGGGGGGGGGAGATGGGACAAATAAACACGGAAAAACGATGTATGCCTGTGCATTACGCTAACAGGGTAGGGCTCCCAAAATTAAAAGAGCCCATATGTACCTTTGCGTGATTGTGCAATGAGATAGACTGGGGAATAGGAGTGCATCGCACCGGTGCTAGTGTTGGATTCTGTTGGATTTGGCAGGGTTAGTGTTAATATCATTACAAATTCAAACTGATTTAAACTGAAAGACATAACAAATCTTAAATTTATTTAATTTTTCTACCAATTACCATCCATATCA
Organism: Ophiura sarsii; assembly: GCA_035610835.1. Lineage (NCBI taxonomy): Eukaryota > Metazoa > Echinodermata > Ophiuroidea > Amphilepidida > Ophiuridae > Ophiura > Ophiura sarsii. The sequence continues at coordinate 25,859,245 of CM069446.1, read as the reverse complement.
ACTTTGGGGTCCCCACAAACTTGTGCCTTTATTACATGAAATGGGTCACACACATTCTGATTTCACAGAAACAACAAACCAGACCCAGCCTCTATCCATCTACCATCATTTGCACCTGTGCCTACACAATAACCCTATCATCCTATCCCCTCTGCTTACTTGCCAATGACCTATTCACAAGTTCACATAGACAGAGGCTAGAAAATCTTTGTATAAATCCATGTGATGATCCCCCTATCTCATCTCCTGGGAGATATCCATGCTGCTCCGTCAACACCTTGTATCTCCCTCCGGCCCTTCTGCATGTATAACGTAATACTTCCTATGTAGAACCTTTGTGCAATCTGCTCTAAACATGTTCTAGGGCCAAAATCACATCTATCAAAACCATGTAAGCGCTCTTGCCCCTAAACATGTATAAAGCAACACTTCCTATGCGTAACCATTGGGCAGTCTTACTTAATCCATGCTGAAGGGCCGGAAAAACATTATGAGGTTTTTAACAGAACAGAGATGATATCTCCTTGGGAGATATGTTGATGATAGGTGATTGTGAATCCTCTAGGCACGATAACAAGAGTACAATATCATCAAAACATCCTCATGCCATGCCAACAATAATAAGGTGGAGATCTCGAATGTTCAGAGTTTATTTGTCATAGGCATTGTTGTCATTCGTCAAATAACATGACCGATTCAACTCGATTTGGCAAACACAGAACTTGAGAACAGCTGATATTTGTTATACATAGGATTCAGTGCAAGCAAAGACATCAAGATGGAAATGACCCAAATTTCACACATAAGTTAGTAAAGACAGAAAAAAAATCACATCTCTGAAAATATAGCCCTCCTCCATGCCTCCTCATTGGGCTTCTATTTTTAAAAAAATCAGCCTATCCAGGAAAATACTATAAAGATTTAATATAGAAACACTGATTTATGCCATAAACGCGGTTCTCGGTTTGATAGCGGTTCTCAGATTGGGAGCAGTTCTTGGGCTCAGATAGGGTAGTCCTATGGTAAGACTATAAAGATGCTGAAGTTAACATAAAGTCGGAGTCATATATAGTCCACTATTTAATTTTTAAGGTATAGCGGGGTTATACTAGGCAAAACACAACTGTAATGAAACCAAACGTTTGGCCCCCTGTGTTGTATCTGTCTGTGCTGTTTTTGGAAAAATCTAAAATTTCAGAAGAGAGCAAAACTTAAAACATGAAAAATAAAAACAAAAATAAAATTGTCTGTACACAACAAAATGATATACCCACAATCTTAAACAAACTTAGAGAATAAAGAGTAAAATAAAGACGAAACCAAGGTGCAGAGTATGAGCTGGAAGAGCTTAAAATAGCAAGGACGATCATAAATGGAAACAATTTTCTATTATACTCTTGAAAGTGGATTACAAGACTCTGTTTATGCAATATGTGAGTGGATTATCTGCCTTAGATAAATACAATTATTGAAAATAATTGGAGCCAATAAGCCCACTTTCAAGTAAATACAGCCAGCAGGGAGGTCACGCTGCGTGTCAGATTTTGTTATACGCAAGAAAACAATGGAGTATCAGTGACTGCAATATTTGCTAGAAATAGCTTCCGAAAATGGTATATTTGGGCATCTCAAAAACTGAGAAACGTGTTAAAAATCATGTAGAATTTTAGAGGAGGGTCATTAGCATCTGCAGAATGGTAAAATGTATAGTATTAAACACGTTTTGTGACCCAATTTATGTCGTAAAATGTTGGAAAATCACGTTTTGAAAATCTGTGGTCTTCAAAATTACAGGAATCCTAACTCATTCTAAACCTCACCAAATCATGAAATGAAACCTCGTCTACAAAAAAGTCCATGTACGTATTGCTCTATCTGCTTGGAGATACCGAAGACCACGCAAACATCATAGCTTCATACAACGGAATGAAATCCGCCATAGAGATTACATAGCGAAAATCGTAGAGATTTGCACTGCAGTCCTCTGTGTAGGGAGTGTTGACAAAAGCAAGGTCGTTTGGCTATTGTGTTTGTGCATGTTTGTGACGACTGACCCCGTTTAACAATCTTCATAGCTTTCATATAGGGCTTGGGTGACCTAACTATTGACTGAATACAACTGCACAACACCCTTATATTTTAATGTCAAATTTAAATATATAATTCAAATGTAGTCCAATTAACACCAGGCACACAATAGACTAAAATCATTGATCTACTTTTTTAATGCACTTATCTACTTTTGTAAACCAAGAACATGACTTTGTACTGGAATTAAGCTGTGTTCTTTATACAAGATGTAGATTACGCTACAGGTTACACCATTACAGACATAGCCAGCTTTGCTGCGCTTTTGCCGAGAAATGTACACAGGTTGTTGTGTGGAAATCAACAAAAACAAATTCTGTTATTAGCGTTTAATATGGATATTGATGACATCTAAAAAACAATTAAAAATCATTATTAAGCTTCTTGGGAATATAAAGCTGATTGGTTATAAAGATGGATACATAATTTATTAGACCAATAAGATACATTGTATTAAGAATGGTTGTTTCCGTCATTAAGATTGGGTGACAGATTGAGATGCTGTATTGTGATTGGTTAGTCAAATAAGCATATCATGTAATTAACCAATGAAAATTAGTGTAAAACTGAAGGTCAGGTTTTAACTGGCAAGCATTATTTTGGAATTATTGGCACCAGAGATTTTGGAAGCATTGTGGTTGATTGAATTGGGATGTCAATGTCAACCTGTGAGGAAGACATAGAATATTAGTAAGGCAATATTCGCACACTTTCAGTTTTCAAACCAAAATTCTAGTTATATGGGGAGAAAACAGTGCACAAGAGAAATAACAATAACAAGTCGCAGTACAACAAGTTTACAACAACAAGAAATACATATAAATATAAACATTAAACAGCTATATTGTACCTACATTGTTTTAGATCCCAAAATCAGTGCCTCATAGATTTACATCTATACCTTCATCAACTCTCTGGTTCCTGAAGGGATATAAGTCTGATGAGAAAGATGTCATATCACGATCACCAGCAGAGAAATTGCGACTGATGAAAAAGAAAGAGGCCACTCTGACCAATCCATCTCATGATACCAATTGAACAAATGATGCCAATCAGTCTCCTCCACAAGAGACTAGTCCAATCACTCCATATCCTAAAACACTACTAGAATAAATGACGCCAATCAGTCTCCTCCACAAGAGACAAGTCCAATCAATCCATCTCCTAAAACACTACCAGAACAAATGATATGCCTATCAAAAACTCATCTCCAAGTCTCCTCCACAAAACTTGGTTATGTGGTTATTTTTTGCCCAGCATAATTTTCAACCGTAGCTAGTTTTCAAAAACATTTGTGTTGACAAGCTCGGGAGTTGACAAATTTTCCCACGCAAATTTTACAAAGACCTTTATACCTTAGAGAGATGTGTGAACATTTTCATTTTTTATAACAAACGCACAAAAAGTAAAGTTCCACACAAAATTTGACTTTAACAGTATTGCAATCACCTGGCCTCATCTATACTATTACTATTTTGATTGGTTCACAGTATGGCAATTAATACTCCGGCAGTCACAGTGTAAGACAACTGCTGTCACTTCCCATAGCACTTATTAACCCGATGTTACTAGCATTGTTGGCCTACCTATCCAAATTCAAGGGAAATCATCTGTAGTTTGAATCCCGGGAGGGGTACTCACCCAAGATGGTATATGGGGGTGTGCCGCTCTAATGGGTAGCTTTTTGGGCACAAAATCCCTAAACATGGGGTATGATTTTGTGCTGGAAATCCCTAATAATGGGGTCACTTTTTACAAATGGGTCTATTTTCGCGAAATTTGTGTCTATTTTCGCAAAAATTTGCAAAAGTTAGGTCTATTTTCCCGATAATTTGCGAAAATTTGGTCTAAAATGAAGCAAAACCCCTAAAAATGGGTACCGATTTTTCCAAAATCACCCCTAAAAATGGGTATGGGTTTTGAATCACCAGCGGCACACCCCCGACCAAACCAAATCCGAGTACCCCCCCCCCCCCCCCCCGGGTTTGAATATGACTTTAGTGCATTCATGTACCCTCAGACTTGATTTTCACCCTTTTCGGCTAATTTGTAAGAACCCTTTATACTCACTTCATTGAAAATCAAAGGCAGACATTGTTCTTATCAACATATCATCAGAACAGAACAGAACAGAAATAAAATATAAATTAAAAAAAATTAAAAAAGTCTATTGAACATTAAGGAGAATCGTGCCAAATTATTTGTTACATACATGTCTAAGGTGCATGTGTGCGCCAAGATGTCATATTGACCATTGTATACAGGTGCCCCTTAATAAAATAAAACTGAAACTGAAACTTAACCAGCCCCATTAACTACTATCATCGAAATAGGCATTGCTTTCTTTGCATTTTTGCACATGGACTGTGAGGACTACTTATTGAACTTATATTCCCCTCATTTAAACCACAGTACAAAATGTTCATGTCTCCAAACACTTTCTAATATTGATCAGATTTTATTAAGCTATTTTTCAGATAAAACCACTTCACATAAATGTCTCGGATTATGGTTAGTAACTCATTTTTTCAGGTATTATAGCATCACACTGATCTGATTATATCAATATTTACCCATCAAACCAAACACATTCTATTCCTGGATTATGGTTTTAACTCAGTTATCCAAGATAAATACATAACACAGTTATAAATTGAGATCAAATAGAGATACTTTTGATACCTAATTCAGTTTTCTATAGCCATAAATACAGGCAGTACTTATCCCAATTACGTGGTCAAACACAATACAATGGACACCAATTGTCACGCACTATAAGCAATGTAAATTGTAATAGTACAAATGGATTACCTACTCTTCCTGTCTTCCAAATTTATTCCATGGTAATTGTATGCAATTACTCAACTTATTCCATGGTAATTGTATGCAAACTCAACCTAATTATTTCAAAAAGGAATACTGATTAGAAGAAGAGTTGCAATGGGCCATTAATCAAGCGAAAAGTTGCAAATACACGGATCAATCATCAGAGACAAAGACAAGTGAAGAGGCCCAAATATTCCAATACTGAGTTCAACCATAGACGGTGAAAAAGATATTGTTTAACTGTTTAAATATCACTATATAATAATATCACTGTAAAAGTTATCATAATCATGAAAATCATGAAAATCCAACACAAGTATGTGTCAAGAGAAAATTGAGATATTACAAATGAAAGGTAAATCCATCAACAAGAGATCAGAACTCATGAGCTAAACCACCCAACCGAGCGAGGAAGAAAGATAAAGACAAACAATAATAAGTGATAATGGCTGTTTAAGACACGGCAGGCGTGAAACCCCTGGTACCAACTATATGCTGTAATTGTATGAACTGTATTTAAATATCACTATATGTGGCTTAACCCTAACACTTTTGGGATGGAAATGGTGACAAAAATATCCGGGGGTGGAAATGGGTGAAATTTAGCAGGAAAACCTGACTTGCCGTTCGATCCAAGGTCCTCCACTCCAGCATGGATGACCGTGTCTTAGTCCACTCGACCAGGGGGTCACGCTCCCACAATTAACCATTCCGTGCACATTTATCACCCGCCGTCAGTGCCTGGCGAGATAGACTGAGGCGACACGTGCTACCAGCATAGTTTTCAAACCCACAGAAAACCTGTGAGAACGAGACACCAAATTCACACACACACAAATGTTGAGAACGAGCCCCTACTGGGAATCAAACCCGGGACCTCATTGGCACCACCCCTGCTGTATTTCATGCAACGATACGAAAACAAAAATGGTAAAATAATTATGTATTAAATTGTGATTTTTCTTCAATGAAGCAATCCATTGGTTTATTTCAATAGTTTGACACTCAGGCCAAATGAAAGTCCATTTCTGTATAAAGAACCCTGATAATTGAAAATGTTTGCTTCCTCTCAAAACATCTCATTAGTTGCTGGGTTTTTTTTACAAAACATTCTTTTTCCACATATTTAACCCTACCACTCCTAATACAAAACCCAACAGTGCTACAATCTTGAACCATGTGATCGCCTGGTCAATCTCGTACCACACTATGCCAGGCGTTCAGCTTGTGAAAAAACTGAGGTTTTTTAACCTGACTCGTATCGGTAGAGCATCAGACATGCATGCACACGGCCCGGGTTCGACCCCTGGCGCATGCAAAGACTGATTTCCCCTCAAATTTGACCCGTTTTTTCTCCCTGATAGTTTAATTCACAAAACCACGCCTGGGGAGTTAGGGTTATTAATACCTATTCGGCTATTCCAAACCACTTCAAGCCTACCTAAGGCGAGGGACCTGTTGAAAAAAGTGTGTACTTTTCTAACCTCTATAGAACAATTGTCCTAAAACTCCTTAGGATTTGTCTGGTACACACATGTACACCAGTGTTGATGCTAAAGGTGAGAAATAGGATGTGTGTTTGCATGGGTGGATTGCATCGCCAGGCACCCCCCAAATAGGGGAATGGCATTGTCATTATGGTGCACACACTGGTTGGTGCCAAATCTTTGTTGGCACACTGCTCTGAAATTGGAGAAAACAACCTGTCTATCATCGCCTGATGGAAAGATGGACACATTGGAAAACTATTCTGCATTTCTCTCGTCTTTAAAAATGTACTCAAGTTGTTTAAAGGTATATTATGTGATCTTTTCCAGGGAACACCCTCAATCCTCAAAAAAAATTGAAAGCAGAGTTTCTTGCAGATTTACATTTCTGATCATAAATGGTACATACATTCCAAGTTACAGGGCGAAACGATTGTTAATCACTTCAAAATCATGGTTTTAGAGTGTAAATAAACTGTCGGAGTCTGCGCCAACAACTTATTTTTACTCTAAATTCACTCTAAAACATCAAGGACAAATGGCCGTTTCAAATCATGCATTATGTTTTTTGATTCACCCTGTATAGGGTAAATTGTTGCCTCGGTTTATTCCGAGAAGTAATATTTCCTTGACTTTAATATCTTCAATTGTATTCCATTTATCTAAATCAAATGAACAGCTTTCAGGAGGCATTTGTTTGTTAACCATTAATATTAACGAGCAATGTCTTTCTTCAGCAACATTCAAATGAGGCCGCATCAGAGTCCATAAAATTAAAGCAAATACTCAAATGCTATGCAAATAAAGATTTTATTAAATGCAAAAAGTATATGCTTAACTTCAGTGAAAAAAATATGATACTTGACAATCAAGGCATAGTTTGAATAATTCAATGGTTAAAGGTAGATGACCCGATTTTCAACTTGATGTTTTCTATTTTACATGAAAGGTCATCCTTAAAATTGTTGCATTCCAAAGTTTGAGTTGCATAACTCCAATGGTTCTATTTTTAGAAGCGCAAGGTCAAAAGACATGTGCCCATTGAGTAGTACACAGACTGGTTGGTGGTTAACCACCTTTGGCAGTAATTCACCACATTTTAGCCTATAATTTCCAAATGAAACATTTCTGGCCCCTAATATTTTACAGACATAATGAGAAAAATATGGGGATTCTTCTGATACCAAAATATCTTGATGTGAAAAAAAATCATAGCCCCAAAAAAGTGATCGGGTCATATACCTTTAAGCATGTTTCAATAATGATATAGCAATGGTACAAATTGGGCTTCGTCACTGTTCATAACAAACATGTTTATTCAACGTAGCGTGCCATAACGTCATGCAACACCAATCATGCTTCTATCTATTCTTGCCTATAAGACAATTTATCAAACTATTTATGTCAAATTATACACCAAATAGAAAACAACAGTAATGGTATGTGATCATGGTGATTGTTGTCTCAAATGTTCATTGAATAATCAAAGATTCACTGTATATATGCAGACACTTGGCCGTCACGGGTATACCAGGGATTACCTGCTCTACAGGGTCCTTTGTATGCATGACATTTTGAAGAAATACACTAAGAAGTGCATGGGTCCCATTTAACCAGAATTGTGAAATAAGTTACTTTTGAGAAATAAAAATAGAATTTATTTTTAAAAAGTTGGTCCCAATTCAGATAATCACAAGAAAATCGAAGTGTAAGCCATTTTAGCCTAAAACCCTTATTAAAGTGTTTCAGATCTTCAACAGTACAACCCCATCAAAATATGGTACCCCCTCCCTCCCTCCTTCAAAC